>JAPYZS010000058.1:0-190340 GCA_030522925.1 Trissolcus japonicus
GGGAGACCGGGGTTCGATTCCCCGCCGGAGAGATTTCTTTTTGTTTTGATATCAGACTTGGTTTTTTACATGTAGCAATTCGAAGAAAAGTTTTTTTTTTGTTTTATCGTTCTTTTATATGTACACTTTCAGTAAATTCTACTATCATTACATTTGATTTTGTGGATTTTTAATCTATTTTAGAGCAAAATTCGAAATAATTATTTTGAAACGAGTTCACCACTTATTTTTAATAAATTAATTATTAACGGAAATTTAATGAGCTTGATTCTAAAGTCATAATAAGTGCATCTATTTTAAATATAGATTCTTTTGACGTTTTTGAAAAAAAATCTTAAATCTTAATCGAAAAATTAGTTAATTAAAATTTTGATTTTGTGGTAGTCTATTTCATACTCGATCATTAGGATCATCTGTAAGTATCTAGTTAGGTTTATATTGTTGCTTCTTTCTACATGTTAAGCTATGCCTCTGCTTCCGCTCTTTACATACTAAATACCGAATTCTTCGGTAGTATAATGGTCAGTATCCCCGCTCCTAAACAATTTCAGACCCATAAGTCTTTTACCCAATCTGAGCAAAATATTTGAAACTATAGTTAAACCATACTCATTTTTCGTTCAAGAATGTAAACAAACAATAATTTCTACGAATAACCTCCACTTCGAAATCTAGATATAATTATTCGTCAAAGTTTTATAATAAAAATTCAGTTTTTTTGTGTAGGAATGTGTAAAATAAGTGAGAAAATGTCGATCTTCTCGTTAAATTAATTTACAATTACATTATTAATTTTAATTAAAGAAATCTGTAATGTCGGTAACTCCCGGTTCGACATCACCTTAAAGATTTTACAAAGAACTTCCTCCTTGTGATCAAAAAGCAAAATATAGAGAGGTATGACTGGCTGAGAGACAGCATGGTCTGAACAGTCATACCCTTTCAACATAAAAATTAGCATTAACCCCTTTCCCTCAAACTTGATAAATATAAATAGTTTTTCTTTCTTCTATTTTGTGAATCGATATAAGATTGACATCCTCAAATTCATAATAAATGCAACTGTATTATGTAAGTTAAAAAGCCTGAGTTGACTAGTACTCGCAATTAGTCATGAAACCTAGCACAACTACAAGTTAGGTTTGTTTTTTAAAATGTTTTGTTTAAAACTGTATTTATGTTATGTCTATTATTATTTGCAAATAAAATCGTTGAAAAAATTAGTATCTGTGTCAGAAAATTGATTAATTCGGTTTTTTATCATTGCTGGCATCACCCGGCGACCGACATAACCTACAACTGCCACGGGGAGAACACTGTGAATAATAGAACACAAATTGACATCCATAAAGTTGGAAGTGAACAATTTGAAGAAAGAAAATCTACTCCAAACCCCGAAGAGGAGAAGCATAGATGACATAGATAATGAACAAGCTAGAAGATCCCATCCGATGCTGAAAAATATGAAAAACGAGATACAGGAACATCCCGCTATAGAATCCTAAAATATACTTCATGAAGGAATATAGAAATATGAATATAGAATATGATAAATGTTAATTCTAGTATCAGTATTAGTATCAACTAGTCATAGTGTAAATACTAATATAACAAGGAAAAAAAAAGATGTAGAATGCATGTACAATGCAATGTACAATGCCAAAGTTAGGGGACACTTACTATGATATTTAAATGCAAAAGTGTTCCTTAACTTTTTATGCAGAGTATATATGCGTTTTTGAATTTGTATAAATTACTGACACTTTGGATTTAAATAACAATTATTTCCATCAATTCATTTAAAATCTATCTATACCAACTTTGTGGTCTCATTACGTCTCATATAAAGCCTCGGATCAGGCAACAGACAAGAAACCGTCGAGGTGAGGAGATATTCGTGGCGTATTAATTTCGAATGACTGACAGCGTGTGTGTAAAGGGAGCCAGATACGATAAGTTTCTTATCGTAAACACATATTAATGTGGTTATACAGTTGTGTGGCCACTAACACTGTCAAAAAATTAATCATAAAAAAGTGTGTTTATCGTGCGTACTGAATGATGTATCTAGTAGCCGAGTACAGATATTGATCTGATTGGGAAACTTCAAAATACATCATATTTACATAGAAATATGGTATATATCCGCGGTAATTTTGATATATGGATAATTTTGTTTATGAGAGAATTTGGGCTATTTAAAATAGACAAATTTAGACATTTGTTCATGAAAATATTTTTCAGAAAAATTATTGTATATCTGCAATTTGAAAACTAAATAGGTCTATATCAATAAAATGATTTTGAACCTGCTTTCTGCAGTTATGTATTTTCCTCTTTAAAGCATTTGGTATTGATAAAAATTATTAATGAAGTAAATTATCATATCACGTCAGAGTGGTTTTTATCGGTTCATCATTTGTCGGATTGTTAGATTTTTACTTCACATTCTATTTCTGTAATTAATGTATTTTCTAATATTGGAAACTATTTTTCGTATTATTATCATTGTATGAAATTCATTTTTTATAATAAAATAAGTGCCCATAGAATGACACAGCTCATAGAATCGTGTGTGTAAATATTTTATTCTGTTTTGTCATAGATTAATGTATATAAAAAATGAAATCATTGATATTTGTTTAATTGTTCTCTAAGATCTCCAATACAGAATACCAATAAAAATAAACTTATGACAGACATTAATCAACGTAATCAAGATTATATTCTAAACTTGTTGAATTAAAATAGACAAAATTACAATCAATTTCCAATTATTATCAAAAAATAAGTATATAAAAAATCATGTTTTGATTTACTTTTTTTCGCGAGAATTTTTTATTACAGGCAATTCTTCTACACGAAAAAAATGTTCACATTAATTCTTAATGATTCCTGGATAATTTTAATTTATTTCGTTGTAACTCGTTGAACATCACGTGAGTTTTAAGGCGTTTTCTTTTTACACTATATACACTAATCCAAATAAAAAACTCAACACCTCCTATAAGAATTACGTATATAGTGTTGCGTTTTTTATTTGGACCGGTATAGATATTTTTGCAAATTTATTAATACGCGAATCTTCCAAGAGAAAAAGTATAAAAAATTGTTTCCTGTTGTAGTACATAATTTTGGAGCAATTTAATCGACTTTCATTTTATGTTATGTTTTTTGGAGAATTTAATGAACTGCACATTGATACATTCATGCTCGAATCACAAAAATTAAATTTTATTTTTGTGTAAATGCCTAGAAATATTAAACATATAATTTTTTCAGGAATTCATGTTAGATTCCTGTTTGGAATAATTTGTTAGATTATCAATGGATTCTTTTCATCGAATATTTTATCTGTGGCTTTTATTATCCGAAATTAATCGGTGAGTGTGTGGGTGCTGAGTTTCAATATTGTAAAATAGTATGTTTATGTTTAATTTGATGTAGTCTTGCGATACGTATATATTTTGTTTCTGTAACAATGAAATTTAACTAATTGCCAAGATTTGTAGTTAGAAATTTTATGGATTAAAGAACGAGTTTTTAAACACAGGCGGTTTCTTGTAAACAAACGTTTTTCCGATCTAATTTCAACAAAAGAAAAAAAATATTATAAAGAAAAATATTCCATTTTTCTTTATTAATTACAATTTACATATATCCTATCCAAAATCACTTTAGCTTAAAAAATTTTGTAATAATTAAAAATGTTAATTTGTCGGAAATAAATAGTGGTTTATAGCCAACAGGTACGAAAACTTGGCAACACCGTATTTGTATCAAATGTAAACAACTCGGCGTGGTACAGTCAATAGTAAAAGTTGAATATCGTTGAGCCAGTATAATCACGACTAAAAATTCAAAAGCAAAATACATAATTGTTTTTGAAAATGATTGATCATTGATGAAATTATGACCTAATCAATAATCTTCTCATTGTTTTTATATTTATCAACGAAATTTTATTATTACCATTATTATTTTAATTAATTTTTTGAATGTTATTTATTCATTAGAACCTGATCAATAGATATTTTATATCTGAAGATATCTAAAAACACATCTTGTTTCAATACGAAATAAATAAAAGCATGCATACAAGATGTTTCTTGAAATACATTAGAAGCAAATCCACTGTAGTATTTTTGACATATCTCTGGAAGCCAAACCCCCCACAGCCCCTAACCTGCATCAAATTATAAATGATATTAAAACTTCGATTTAAAAAGATTTTACTATTTCGAATTCTAAAGTAATTCTTCTCGTTTTCTCGAAATCATACGAATCACCCAGACGAAACACGAAAACGTTCGATTTCTTTCGAAAAGTCTTAGTTTTCATTTCCCTATGGTATATCTTTCGTGCAAATTCTTAAAGTGAAGTCTTATCTATGCTTTGTATCTTAATAACGCAATTTGTAATGTTGATACCAGAAGAGATGTTGACAAATTCGAACTGGGATCTCTTCGAGACCCTGAAAATATCAGGCTTAAAACGTGACATTCAAATTGTTCAATACATTTTATTCGTTCAGATGAAAACAACTTTGCAGAAGTACTTTGATATGAGTGTGCATTGAATCCTGCTTCTGAATTGAAATACAAAAGTTTAAAAAATGATCTGCCATTTTGCAAAGAGCTTATCCCCAGTGTGAATCAACTAAAAGATCGTTTGCATAAATGTTAATCGTCGAGTCGTGAATTTGCCGTAGGTCAACGGGAACATTGATCTAGAAATTCCTATTACGAGCTATCGCAAAATAACAACAGTTTTGTGTCTAGCGGCAAGCTGGTTACATTGTGGTAAGCATCGAAGTAGGTTAAAACAGTAGCACACGTATTTAACTTTCGCTGTTACTGATACTTTTGCTTTTCAATGGCGAACAAGCACTCTTCGAGTACCTGGTTCGAGTGACTCGAATCGACTCCTCTACACAATTTTCACATTGTCTTGTACAAAAAGTAATGCCACGTTGGACGCGTGAATCCCGCGAATGTTGGAAATTGCTCTTTCGGTTGCACTTAATATACCACTTGTAATGTCGTTATTGACATTTTGTTACGCAACAAAGAGGCGAGTATGTCAATTTGAGTGCTTCATTTGCATTTGAATATAGGTTTCGGCTATCTCGTTATTCAATCCCATGATTGATTTACACGTGAATCAGTTATAACGCCGGGCCAAAGTTAATTGCCTCGAAATATTCGCACGCCTCTACTCTTTCGCTCTCTAAATTATAACTGCAATTTCAACCGTTTTACCATTTGCCAAAATAAAAGTCATAGAACTTAGAATAATCTATAGAATAAATAACATTGAAGATAGAAAACATACAATTTACAATTAACAAATCTAAATTGTCATGCAGACGTCAAAAAGTAAACGTGTAAAGAGAATCAATATTAAAGACTACTTCTGGTTAGGTTTTTAATTATAAACTGGCTAAGAAAAATGGAGACATTTTCTCTCGATAATAACGAGAGAGATTTTCTCCGCCGGTAGTCTCGTAGTAACAAGGGAAGGTTATATCTATTAATTTTAAAATAAAATAACAAATGAATATGACTATATAAAGTCACAGTACTGAATCAAAATATATATTTTTTGAAGCAAATTGAAACCAAATTCAGATATGAAACAAAATGTTGTTGCAAGCACTTTATTCTAATAGTGTAAATTTCATAACAATAGAGGTGTTATCAAGTCAATATAAAGTGGAATATTTCGGTTGGTCCGGTCGGGGGCAGGGGTGGGACCATTTTTTAAATGATAGTCCAGGGCCCGGCAATTTCTGTGGGCGTCTCCACAAGGGGAGAACCAACAGTTCGACAAGGAAAGAAAATGAGACTAGCAAGAAAGCCAAAGAGAACAAGTGAGAGAGAAAGAATGAAAGAAAAGGATCGGCGCCGTATATAAGGCAGCGTCTCTCAAGATTTTTTTATCCCTTCAAGGTCAGACCTTCAATATGGCCGCCGTTGCTGGACCACAACTCGTCTCTCACGTTCTGTCTCCTTTCACCGACTCTTCGAACCATCTTCCCTCTTTCTCGATAGAGATCGAAGAGTTAAGAGACGAGTCTTATGAGGCCCATGAACATGACGTCCGTTGTATCAAAACTGATACCGAGTTATGGTCAGTTCGAAATACGCGAGCTTCATGATACTTTTGACCCTCTAATGTACTTCCGTAATAACTGGTAAATGCATGCACCTTTTTATTACATTAATCGAAAAACGAGCCATTAAGAATTACAAATATGTTGCTTAATGGGATTTTGTAAATTCAAGCCGAGAGTGCAGTAAAGTTCGAACGATTTCCATTTTTCATGTCTCGTCGATTGCAAAAATTAACAATTTTGTTGAGCAAACTTTTTAACTTTGCGATCCTGCCGATTTTGTTGTAACAGTTGTAAAATTGCATTTTTTTTTGGAAATTAATTTAAACATTTGTTTTCTTCTTGACATCCGAAGAAAATCATCACCCATACCGGGTGACGAAAAAAAAAAGGTAGAAAATGAAATGTGTGCAGGTAAAAAAACCTATCGCGTTCATGATAAATAACAAGCGGCCAAAAATGGCGGTAATAAACACGCGCGTTTTTCACTTTCTAATTTGCTTGGCCAAAACGAAAAGAAAGTTATATCCGACAAATTTCTTTCACGATTACGTGACGATGAATGATGAATCATTATGATTTTCATTATCACTAATGGAGAACGACGTTTCGGTCATCCGTGCGCGTGAACATGAAACCGGCGTTACATAATTTCTCCTTCTCGGTTTTTGTTTTCATTTATTTTGACCCGAGTTGTTTGGTTCTGACGATTTTGGAAGTCCCGGTGATTTCTGGCAACGGTATGCAAATCACGGTATAAAATTCAATCTATGAATTCAACAGGTTGCCTGTTTTTATCCATTTCAAATATCTATGCAAAACAATTTTTTTCTCAAAACAATCCAAGCGTCAGTGCTCTGGCTTATTTAATATGCTTTGGTTCAACTTTCTTCAGTGAAGTGTTTACTTTTCGTTACTTTTTCTTGCATAAACAAAGCGTACAAACTGAATCTGGAAAATTTTATAGTTGTCAAAAGTGTCCTTTGAATTGTTAGTTGAACGCGAATAGCACGATATTCGCTCAAAAAAAATTTAGAAACTCGAGGTCAAGTTTTCGTCCATACAACGCCTCGTACAATGCGCAATCGCTGATCCCGCTGCGAGAATTCATCGCAGAGAAAGTGCTTTTATCATGGACGAAACTGCTTCGCGATTCAGACAGCCATATACCTATACGCGAGGAGAACAAGCTGGCTACTTTCTGCGACCGGTTTTCATACTTAGATGGATATCAAAAGGATCCACAAAAATAGGAAATATTCAACATTTAAAAATAACTCCCATCAAAAAAACATTAAAATAAACGACAAAATTGTAAAACAGACTCAAAAACAAAACAACTTTGAACAAACAAAAAATCAAACTCATCTTAAACAAAATTTCCAATTTTTCCATTTGTATATATAAGGATTGAAATGTTAGAAAAATTTTGTTCTGAAAAAAAAAAAAACAGTTCTTGGAAAGATTTGATTTCTCGTTGGGATGTTAATAATGAAAACTCCCCCATATGGAAAAAGGTTAGGCCATTTGAAAGGTTCGCGACGGGTTCTCATCCCTCGCGGTTGTAATCTTCAAAAGGGATAGGGGGTGGCATTGAGCGGGATCCAGGTATGAATAAATACGGATCAAGCACACAGGTGTCTCACAGAATAGGCGATCCCTCCATCGAGCATAAAGAGCCTCGATGGTTATATAAATTTTTTTTCTCCATCCTTCCCCCTCCTTCTTTGTTGCTTTCTCTCTCTCGAGTTCAGTTCTCTGTTTCGTTCATTCTTGCACCATTCACCGGCTCAGGTCACTTTTTGTCGTGACCTGCCGTTGAAATACTCCCCCTTTTAAATGGGGATGAAAGACACAGGTGCTGGGCCTTGCTATGAAAAACCCGCATGAGCATTTCGGGGACCATTGTATTATCTAGGAATATAACATTGTCCGTCGTTTTCGTGTTCTGTTATTTTTGTGTGATTTCAGAAAATGAAAAAAAGTTGACGCAATTTCATGTGCGGTGGAAAAACACCGTACAATTTTTTCTTATTTTTTTTATTGCAAAGGTTTACTTTTAGAATAATTTTTTTTTTGCCTCTATCATTATTTTTTTTAGAGTAGAAGAATGATTGTTGAAAGTTGAAAATTTCGCGTCCTTGAAACTCGGCAGATTTATCATCGTCGATCAATCTTGCTTTTATTTTCCTTCCATCAGGCTTTTTGTCCGAGAACTCATTCATAATCAATTTCCATTTTGATTTTCATCAGCGCTCGGATCAGATAAAGCCCTCCCGATCGACGCAGAAAGACCGGTCAATCAGCGCAAAAATCCGACACGATATCATCAAAAGCGGGGAGAGCGTGGGTCGCGTTAAAAATATACGCGCAGCCGATTCCGATTTATGCAGGAAACGCCAGCGTCCGAAAGGAGCCCAGATTAATGCAGCCGCACTCCTTCCGCCCTTTATCCGCGTACGGTTTATTTTCGCTCGTTTGTTTATTTTGGTTCTGCCAAGCAACGGGGACCATTTCTTATACTCTCCTCTGATTCCATTTCCCCTTTGTTTCTTCCATGTTAACGCAACGCGAGTGCGAAACAAATTTCATGGCGGAACAAGTGCCGAACGTGACGTTTCAGAAATTGCCTCTTTTCCCTTTCATACACACTTCTTGGAACTTTAATTTCGTTGTTTTTTCTCCTGTTTTATGATTCTTCTAAAAAAAAGTGGGGGAAAAACAAAAATAATTTTAACTAGAGGATTTAAATGGGGTGAAAAATAGAAAAATTGAGTTCAAGTTTCTACGGGTTGAAATGTCAAAAAAAAATTGAGAAAAGTTCATTTGTTACAAGTTGAAATGAATCAGGGATTTGGTATGGGATTATCATGAGTGACTTTTGAAAAACAAGTCGCTAAAAATGATCGTTTATTTTGTCTTGTTCGTTTTGGATTTCAACCCCCTTTTTTCCAGGAAGATTAGTCGAAACAGGAGTAAATAAAGGCAGGAAGTGCAAGATTCTGCCATTGTCAGCGCTGTTACCAAGAGGGAAAAGCAAAGGAAATGGTTATATTTAGATGAAAAAATGGCTCGTAATTAATTATGTCCTAAGGACTCGGCTGCAGACTACTGAAATGAATAAACACGATATGTAAAATGAGACAAAGCAGTGTTTCCACTGTCTACAGTAAATTATCGTTCTGATAATTAAGGCTTCCAAGTATCCACGAGTTTTTATCGTCTCAAATTTAAAGACCAGAAAAATAAAACAGCCGGAAAAAATTGGAACAAATAAAAAAAAAAAAGATTTTTCTTCTTTTTCTTTTCTGTTTTTTTCTTTTAATTTGATGAATGATTGATGGACAAATTTTGTTTGTTTTCTAGTTGTTTTATTTATGGAAGAACAAGTCGGTCGTCAACGGTGGCCAACCAATTACTCAATGCCGGGTGTAACTTGAGAAGTAACGATATCGGAGAAATGAGATGTTTCCCTCATGAAGATCCAGCAGACATCTTGACTCTCGGCTGTTTCCCACGATTCGAACCCTCGAAAACCGTTGCTGGGCCGCTTTATGCGTGGGGGTGTTTTCACATATGCCAAAAAGGGTCGTTAGATTTCCTTTTCACTTAAAGGGTCTCAAAATTGAAGAATGTAAGTAAAAAAAAATAAACCTAAAATCAACAATTCAAAATCTACAAAAGTGAAAAACAATATAATTGATATATTTTTTCATCAGATCCACAAAGTGCAAGTGACTTGGATCTTTTGTTTCTTAATTTGTTTCAAAACTTTTTCTTATTTGTTTGATTTGGATATTTGTGTATCCAATTTTTGTTTTTAACCATTTGTTTATGAACCAAAAGGTGGCTTTGGATTTGAGTTTTATAGAAAACACTCCTATTGATAAAATTGCAAAGGAGTTTCCAACTGGAAGCTTATCTATTTTATTCAGCAGTAAAAGACCCGAGATACCTCTCAGCCTTGCAAATTTCGATCGTCCTTTATTTCTCGGCGTCGCAGTTTTTTGCTTGCTTTTCAATAAACTCATATAAATTATGACTTGGATAATTTTTTCACTCCAGAGTGCGGGATCTTATCTGCTATGGGACAGCGCAACGAGTCTTTAACGAAAACCGGCCTGGTGTTTCTCGCGGTTGACAAAAAAAAGGGATACAATTTTCGGATCAATAAAAAAAAGTAAAAACCAAAAAATAAAAAAAAAAGCTATCGTCCATAAAAGTGTGCGCCGTTTCATCATCTCTCGGACGTCTTCATAATCCAATCACGTTTCTTCACCGTCATAATCGTTTTTAATAACAATTTTATAAATCACGAAATGTCAGCGATTTTCTGACATTTCGATTGGGACTGGACTTTCGCTATAAAATAATATCTCAGTCCACCTTTAGCATCACGTCGAGTCATCGTCGAATTAAATTTTTTTTCCTCTCTCTCTCTCTTTGAATTCTCTCTTATTATAAACATTTCCAGCACTTGCATAATAAAATTATTATACATAAAATGAGCATGAAAAAGCGCCACTCGAAGGAGAGCTGTTGATAAAACAGTTAGACGGGCACCATTCGAGTAGGTGTGCCCGGCTTGTACCGTGCTATCGAACTATTAAAACGGCTAATCGCTTTCCGCGGAGGTTAAGTCCTCGTCCACGACTCGGCACGAAGGATTACACACACCCATCCACCGGTTCGTAGTTAAGAGGGTTATATAACGGGTAATTTACGACCAACAAGTATTAATTATCCGCGTGCTTTGCGACGGGGGCCAATTTTCCTCGATGCGAATGGGTCACCACGCTTCACACTTTTTACCTCGTTCGCAATCTACCTCTATTTTTTTATGCAACGCCGTCAATCTCGTCGCGAAATATTTGATTTCAAATTGAATTTCGCCTCCCTGCGCAACATACAATTATAAAATTATGAATTGCGCGCGACTTTTTGTAGTTCCATTTTCATCTTTCCAATCAACCAGCTCGGTTCAATCACCTCGACGCAATCACAAATCAAATGTTATCACAATGATTAATTTATCGCTTTGCAAACATTGAATTATTTTTTGTCAAAATATACGATACAGTTATCTGAATAATTTAAGTTGGCTTTTTTTTTTGTTGCCTTTTTTTACATTTTTTTCGGGATTTTTTTATAGTTACACTTTATGTTCGGACTTTCTCCTCATCAAAAATTAAAAAACAAATAATAAAGAAAAAAAAAGGACGACTGAAGAGACACTGTAACATTTTGCACTAATGACGCAATGACAAAAACATATTGCAGAGTTACATTGGCAATCAAAATTTTTCATCAAATCAATATCAAACGGGTTTGACTTGTTATTTAAAGCGTGGACCATGTACATTCATTGATACATGCATGACCTCGTTACACCATAATCAAGAACCGTGGTACAACTTTGTGTACGACAAAACACTTGTTGCGTTTGTGTTCTCTTTCCTTGTTCAAACAAAAGGGCCGTCACTGAAACCCTTAACGGAATTAATCACGAGTTAGCAGACGAGGAACTCGAGTGCACAAAGGGACTTGAAAAAAAAAAGAAAAAAAAAGAGCCGGGAACGTCGCGGTTTGACTTTGAATGAAAGCGATTGAAGTTTCGATTTTTATTCAGAAAAGGAAAATAAAAAAGAAATGTTAAAAATTCATTTATGGCTGACAAGTTTTACTGCGGTAAAACTTTTGTACTTTACGACCGGGGCAATTATTAAAATTGAAGGTAAAAATCCTTTAACGGTCGATAACTTACAGAAGCGATTACAACAAGTCGTTAGATAATTAATGTAATTAGTATGATTATTTGTTTATGTGTATAATTACGAATGAAGAAGAAAGGTTGTTAGGAGAACGATTTTTTTTTCCTTCAACAATTTCATTTCCTCGGCCCCCATAAAGTGATGGGTGAATTGTACGTCAGGAGACGCACGACTTATTGAGTCAGCTCTCGGATCTTTCTTTTGCCTCCGAAATTGCGCGATGGAAGTGGTGTGTCGAGTAGCCACTGGCTTTCACACTTGTCAAGATGCTGAATTTGTGATTGCTAACTTGTTTCGAGTTTGAATTTAAATCCGCCTGACTAAAAAGTTTATACCTGATTTTGCAATTGTTCATTTTTTATTTTCCCTTTTTGCATAACATTGACATATAATTGAAATATGCCTCATTTTTTGTTCTTTTTAATTTGTGCCTCAGAAATTCATTTGAAATTTCAATTCATATGAAACTCACTTATGGGAATTCATTGAAAATTTAAAACAGTAGTTACTCATAAAATAACTAAATTGAAGGAATAAAAAATGAAGTTGATTTAAAACTCAATTAAATTTTTTTTAATCCTGACTCGAATCAAAAGAAATTAATTTTTTTACTATAAAAAAAAAGGATTTGAAATTTGCTAGAACTTTGAATCAAATAAGTAGGGTCATAAGAGTTAAGAAAAACATTTTTTTACAACCCGGGACAAATTACAATGCGGCCTTTTTTCGGGGCCAGATTTAAATATTAGTATCATTTGGAGTTCAAATAGGAAGAGGGGACCCGTTGAATAAACAGTCACACACGTGACGGAAAGTTTTTGTATACTGTTTTTCGTTTCGAGCTTCTGGGAAGAAAAAGGGCTGACACACATTTGTCCGAACAACGAGATCCTTCAGTCGGATCTCACTTTATTGGCACTTCTAATTCCAGGCCGGAAGCAGTCAAAATGCAGCCGCAAAAACAGACCTCGGATTAAAATAGCCCCCCCTTGAGAGAGAGAGACGTCCAGGGATTATATTAATACCGATTCTTTGTATTATTAATGACCGTACTCGGCTGCGTTTAAATTCCCGGCTTGTTGTACCGACGCGATTGTTAATCATGAATAATAATTGTCTCAGTTGAAAGTCGTGGAACCCAGGTCTTTCCTTCTGTCTGATTAATCATCGACTGTTTTTTTTTTTCTTTTGAAATTGTTGTCCATTTCGACTCCTACGATCGAATTGAAACTCAAACCTGACGGACAAAATGAATCTTAATTCGTACTTACATAAACTTCGGAACATAAACTTATGGACATAAATTGATACAACTCGAACATATGAAAATAAACTTTTTTTGAATGTACAAAAAAAAGGAAGATAAAAAAGATTGTGTTTTCTCATAGTCGTCTCTCTCTGGTTTATCTGAGACGAAATTGTGCAACGATGTATATCGTCTAAGATTAAGGCGGGTAAAAATGTTGAACGCTGCGTAACAACGCTAACCGAGAGCAAACAAAATTCAGCGATATGACGGGGTGACAAACACATAATGTCAATGTTATTTTGGTTCCATTATCTCGAAACTTTTTTTTTATTTTATTATCTGCTACTAAATCTCGCCGTCTCACAAGTGGGGTTATCGCGCATGTGAGAGAAGTTCTACAATTCCTCTCCGAAAAATCGACAAAACTGTATCAGATGAAAGCTGATAAGCCAGGTGCCTCTCGTCTTATCAACAAATCCTTAAGATTTAATTTTTAATGATGAAAAAAAAATAAAATAAAAAAAAGGGAAGAAAATAATAAATTGTAAATAAATGGATTTGGATGTAATCTTAGTAGCCAATTTTTGATTCGGGTTCCAAATGTGGGAATCAAATAGCGAGCAAAACAACAACGGCGGCGGAATGAATTTGAAATGTTTTGAAATGAGATGGAAGATTGCGTTCGTTCCGCCGCTCGTCACCATTTATTATCTGGCGGAGTGAAAACGTGAAAAGGCCTCACGTTTTATGAACAGCAATCGTAATCTCAAAGCGACGATTTAACAACCGCCATTTATGATCGACTTTGTTTCAATTTCGTTTAATGGTGATGCACCAAAATTGATGCGTTCATAAAAACGCGTGCACTCTGACATTTATTAATAAATATAAACAGCGAGCGCAAAAATCCGTCAATTGTATTTAATCGGGGGATTAAATTTTATCAACATCGTCAAACGTTTTGAATGATTTACAAGAATCGCTGCTTAAATTATTGCCCATAGATCTTCCTCCCATTTTATTTCAATGTTTCCTACCGCTTGTTCAATTTATTAATTTATTATATTTTGTTTATTTCTTTTCATCATTCCTATTTTTTTAAACGATTTTATTTAACTTGTTTTTTCACAATCCTGCCAATTTGTCCGGAAAAAATTTTTTTCTTGATTTCTCCTGCCCCCCCTAAAAGATAAAAATTAATTGAAAACCTGATTTGAATTTTATCATTCAATTATACAATTGTTTATGCCGGTAATAAATAGTTAAGTGGACTGAAAAGTAAACTAGTTTTGAGTTCGTTGCAAGTTTAAGGTACGTAAAAATGTTCGTTCCAATCAGAGCTCGAATTTTTAATCAACAACAAAAATTCATTCAACTTTTGTATTACCGAAATAAAAATTGCTTTTATCGCTAACCTATTAATGCACCTCACTTTATGCGAGCAATATATATCACTGATAATGAGTTACGACATGGTTCTTGCAAAAAAAAAGTGCGAAAAAAATGCGCAAGAAATGCATACCAACTGCAGCAATGTGTGACAGAATAGCTTAACAATAAATTTATTAATCAACCTAATAAACTTCGTGATTACCAATTTTCAAAAAAAAAGTTGATAAATAAAAATGATCAATTAATTTTTTTTCTCAAACGGTCAATTTTTGGTCGATGGATAAAATCAGTGACTGGGAAAGAAAAAAAAAAGGAAACGAGATCAGAGATCTCTTACTTTGTGCAAAGCGCGTAAAACTATCGGTAGACTTTAATTGGGATGGATTTTCTCATTTTGGGTTTAACGCACCTCGGACAAATGGCCTGGAAAGCCGCGTGTAAATGCAAATTGCGAAAAGTGTCGGCAATGGCCTCGTCCGTTATGAATATTTCATTTGCGCCAGCATGATATAAATTTTCATTCCAATATGGAAATGCGCGTACGGCTTCAAACTGGTATCTCGCTCGCGAGTAAACATGACGCGATGCAAACGCGATTACACCTGAAATACGAGGCAATTGCACAAACGAGCCGCAATAATATTTCCTTGTGCCTCGGCTATTTACGATAATCGACGTTTTTGTCCCGCTGCGCCTCTTTTTTCTTCTCTCCTTTTTTTTCTCCAACGCTGATTGCTCCACCAGTTTTACATCTGCACTATCATCCCGCAGCCATACTTTTCACGCCAAAACACTTTTTTTTTTTTTTTTTTTTTTTTTTTTTTTTTTTTTTTTTTTTTTTTTTTACGTTTGTCTAGAATTTCGACTTATGTAACTTTTCGTCACAATATAAGTTGGCACCCATCATTATACAACATATAATATAAACGATAATTCTCAAATAAACATTCGATCATCGTTACGTGTTCGAGTTTGATTAGGCACATCATTTTCAATTCATCAAATGGTTATGTGACGCGGTTACCCCATCGGCTTTGATTTCACCACATACCAATTTCAGCCAGTGAAAGATTTTTATTTTCCCCCCTCGTGTGTTTTTAATTTTTCCTCGCCATTAACGGGAAATTTATTGCGAATTAATGACAGCGAACGAAAGATGATGGGGGGAAAATTAAGTTTCAAATTAAAATTGAAAATGAAATTTTTCAGGCAAAAAACCTGCTCGAGAAAACGAAACCGTTGCGTAACCGCAAGTGACCGGGTTTCATTTGAGGCACGAAATTCAGACGCGATCACGTAACGAGAAATTTCATGTCAAAAAATTAACGATGAATATGAGCCCGAAAATAAAAAAGGAATTAATAAAATAATAAAAATGAAAAAAAAAAAAAAGTGGAATTAAAAAAAGAAATGAAAAGAAATGGAATGACAAAACAAAGTCACGCAACGATAATTGAAACGACTTTCTCCACACTCATTTGAATTTGTTATTTCATTCGGAAGCAAAATTATCTCGCGATCGTTGATATTGAAATGCAAATGTGCAAATTTGTTTTTCATCTCTCGCCGAGCTCAGGATTTCGCGGTTTGCCACCTCTCTTTAGGGACCGTCGATTTTTTGTGGCCCGGACAAATTTTTGGCCTCGAGGTTTTTTGGAAACGAGAGGAAATGAACTGGTAGATCGGTTTAAAACCGGAAGTGTGTCGGTTATGAACCAAACAGGTTTTCAGCTTGAGGCCTCTAACGAAAGAGAGATGATGGAAAAAGTTGCCGACGTCGGAGAAAGGGAAAGTCTAACTGAAAGGAGAAAGTTTCGCGAAGGATATACTTTTGTTACCTCGCATTTATCTCCGATCAACGATACCACTGTTCCTCTTAGATGAAACACATATTGGCTTTCGCATTTTTCAAACGTACGCTCACGTGATTGTTATTTCGCGCCGCTAAATATCACACCCAATTTCTAATTCTACCATGCTATAAAACTTTTATTTTTAATCGTACCATAAATCATACAACTTTTATCTTTATTTTGCAAATTTTTGCACATCAAATTATTGGTATTGGTATTTCAAAAAAAAAAAAAAACTTCAACTTTTGACTTCTTGACATTCGACTTTTCAACATTTTTTTTAATTCCATCACATTTTTGTATTCAATAAATAGTTAATTTAAATGGTATATTTTGTTGACTTTTATTATAAAAGAGAATTTAAAATAAACAGTAATAAATTTAAAAGTGAAAACATGAAAAAAAAACGATAATGACAATTGCAACATTGCAAATTAAACGTACGGTTTTTTTTTTAATTTTAATTTCCTTTTTTCCAGTTTCAAATAAAATGTAATAAAAACGTTGAATAGAAAATGTTGTTTACTTTCAGAGTGAAACTATGAAATTTTCAAACAAAAAAAAATGAAGAAAAAGGCTCGGGAAAAGAGAATAATAAAAATTGAGATTGAAATTGACAGGATTGATTCTCTCTTGGGGATTAATCACAATTGCAGATCGAGCGTGCGCTGTTTTTTGAAAAATTTGAATCGACCGTTACGCACACGGCAAATTGAATTACCCCGAGACCCATAATGGGGCACCGACATCGCAAATCCACTCCATCAATTGCAGTGGCGCAAACGCGGATTCATGGTAATGTTTGCATTGTACGCAGGCGCACCCTTCGACCTATCAATAATCGCATAAATTTCACGTGCGTCCGCCTATTAAGGCATGCGCGCTTTGTCAGGAAGATTTCGCACTCGTCGGCCATTCATCGCGACTGATTGTTTTAAGCATGAGAGATGCCTCGCCATATATTTTTCACCAGACAGTAGCTCACGTTTCGTAACAGCCAAAATGAATAATTAATAAATCTCTGACTACTTTTGCGATTCTTGCACACTTTTTCCTTTCTTTTTTCATTTTTTTTTTTTTTTTTTTTCAAAACCTGCTGTAACAACTGATCCATTTATCAAACGACCAGAAAAATTATAACCAATTGGAAATATTTTGCGAAACATTTCATTAGAACAATTTCAGAGAATGTTATTTTTTATTTTTCAATTTTATTCAATTGCAATTTAAACTTTCTTCCGTGCAATTCAAAACTGAAACAAAATTTGTTCAAGTTTTAATTTAATTCGTATTAAAAAAGGGGGGAAAAAGTCGGTCAGAAGAAAAAAGTGATCAAATCAAACCGAATCTTGGCCTAGTCAAACTTGACCCAAAAATGTTGTATCGACGGTGACATAATCGCAACTTTCAATTTCTATCCGACAAACAACCTGACAGATTTTCCAAGGGGGGTCCATTTTTTGGTCGTTAGAACGTGGTTCATTGCCGAGTTCCGGGTTACGTAACGCGAGGCCCGTCTTTAATACTCGTACGAAATTAACGAGAAATGTGAAAGTGGCGTGCGTTCGGAGCGTTCACGTGAGAGTACAAGAAAGTGAGAGCAAATGCAAAGAACAAAATGAAGTGTTGCGCACACCACACGTGTTTGTTATTCATGCGGGCTCTTTTTGCCTTTTGTCCCCGAGATGCTGAAAGTGACAATAAAAGAAAAAAAAACGAGTCCACATTCAAATTGCCGCGGTGAATTTTAATCTCGAAATTACTAAGCGCCCCGAAATTAGATTCAAATTTCTTTTAATTGGTAGATTGTCTGCGCTCGTGGTATAATGTAATGGGCATAAATTAAGCCGAATTCTGGCCGGAGGTTTTGTTCTGCTATTCTAGGAGTTGGTTTTAGATAGACAAAATATAATATCGATGCGAGATATGTACCTACGCAACGTATATTTAAAACTTGGAAAAAAAAACATCCCCGGGTCAGCGCGGGGTCAGGCAATCAAATCCTCGGCAGCTGACGGCTTTATCTTCGCTATCAATTTCCGTGATAGTTTTAATTGCTCGGTATGGAAAGTAAATCACCGTTTTTATCGCAACCCAGATGAAAATTTATTCCATAAGATATCACTGAGAAAGTTGTACGATTTGTGAAACAATAATCTCCATTTCTTATTTCGTTTTCTTTCTTGTTTTCAATTTCATCTCATTTGTTTTTCGTCCGGTTATTAGTTCGTTCGTTTTATTTAGTTGTGACTTAGTTGGGATATTTAATTTGAATGCAGAAACAGTGGGATTAAAAAGTTGAAATGAAATATTGTCGGTACGGTTTTGAGGGGGGTGAAAAAATATTGCGGACTAAATATTGAGTATAAACCTGGCAGGTTTTCTCTGATCCGTGGGAGTTAATAGTGTAGAGGATAAGCTCGCAGTCGAACCTGGAGCCACTTAACATAAGCCGTTATAATCCGACGAGCTGGATAAGCGGATTCGCATGGAAACATCGCGATGATACCGGCCAAACTAACGCAATTCGTCGCGGTATAAATTCCAATTTTCCACGCTCAAATAAATATGTCAACGGGGAGTTAATTTATCAACGAAAAAAACCCCGCAATTCGTATCTTACGTGAAACTGTAATCAAGTTAATTTTTGTAAGCAGCCGCTTTTTTTTCCTTTTTTTTTCGTTCCTTTTTCGTCATCGAGTTCAGATGTGACTATTTACATGCTAATTTATCTCTCCTGATATCATCTTATCATTTTGAAAAAAGAAAACATCTTCATATTAAATAAGATTTGGTAAATTTCAGAATCTTATCTCATCATTTGAATTCGGAGATAAGGACAAAAAGATTCGGTCGGACGACGAAATTCAAAAAGTCTATTTTTTTTTTCGTGTTCCGAAAAATATTTTCGGCACAATTTTCACAGGCTCCTTTTTGACAGACGCTCGCGAGAGCATCAACGCGAAGTTCAAATTTAGATCGGTTCCTGAGCGCCTCTCCTTGACGTATATAGCCTCTTCTAATATTTTTGCCAGCGCGGGTAATATACTTGCACTCGTAATACTGCCTCATTGTTCATACCGCTATTTATCAGCAGACTTTTACGGTCGCAAAAATTTCTACCAAAGAGCACCAACGGGATTGGTACCTTTGAACAAAAGTACAACATTCCAAATTACAAAATGTTGTTATTACAAAATTGGTATTATTTACATGTCAAATAGATTGATAAAATAAATCAATCAGTGAAGTACAAAATTACAAAACCATACAAATCAGAACGATTGTGATAATAATTATTTCAACAATTGCACAATCTAAAGTACAACGCTATAAAAGTTAAAAAGAAGAAGGAGGAAAAATAGTCGTGGATATTTGAACATGTTCCAATTTGTAACGAGTTGTAAAATGGACGAACAATTATCGGGGACAACATCTTGAAATGATTTTTTCTTTCCCGTATGCGAGAAGAATCCACGGAATCCATTTGACAGAAAGCTCCGGGTCTGGTTGACATCTGTAACTTGTCTTGGCAGATATGACACACCTATCGAAGTTAAAAAGAGGCGACCAAGTGTCCAGCAGATGTACGAGCGGTGCGTGTGCGTGCGATGTTATGGGAAAGAAATAAACACGAAAGAGGAGAAAAGGGACAAAGATGGAGAGATGCCAGAAGTGAAATAGAAAAAGCCGGACGGTAAAAAATGGTGTGCCCAAGGGGCCTCCGTCACGTTTTGCACTTTGCCGTGCGCACAAGAAGGAGGAACGAGAATAGAAAGAGGGATAACAAGAAAACACTGAAATTATCACACGCGGAGCTTTCGAGCGGGTTCTTCTCCTGTTTTTTTGCTCGCTAAACGACGCGTTCAGGCGCGTAATTAAAATTAGACCCCACCCGCAAAAATGATATAAAGAAAATCTCTCTTACAATTTTTATCTCGATGATTTATCTATTTTTCTTTAATTTTAAAAATTAAACAAATTAAAAATTAATTAAAATTAACTAATTATATATTTGAGGTTTATCAATAAACAAGAGAAGGAGTTAATTCTGTCTTGTAATTAATGTCATTACATTTGATGAAAAAAAAAAGTCACACTTAAAGGGTAATTTTCGAAATGAATTATTACATCAGAAGGATTTTTTTGTTACTGAGCAAATTCAATCAAACGTAATCGCTGTAACCGCTTATCGATATCTAATCGCGAAAAATACGAGAAGTCATTGTGTAAGATGCGATCTGCCAACAGGAAACTCGTGTTTAATTTGACGGAATGATAATAAAGTTTTTACAACGCGTCTTGAGCACATTCGTTCATTATTTTCTGTAATCACGCCATTAATGCGTAAAGATAAACAAATAATCGACGAATCAACATTGGAAGTAATCTTCAACGTTTTATCGGTTTTGTTATTTCGCTGTCAGAATTTGTGCCTCGAGTTTTTGTTGACTCGAAAGATATTTTTACAACGTTGTATTCTTTTTTATTTTGAATATAAACAAGAAAATTTTTTTTCGTAATAGAGATTATTACCAATCAAAGGTCAAAAATGAGTGATTGTGATTCCACGATTGCTTTTAATTCAGCCCTAAATGGCAAGTTGATTTAGAAATGCGCGACACATTCCTTTTTTTCTTTTCGACAAAACTTGCTCGCAACTCCTTAAGTAGAACCAACGGGTATTCTAACTCAATGTCCCAACCCGAGTGAAAAATAATCGACAACCACATTCATGCTTTTAAGGAAACAAAACAATTTAGAATAATTGCATTAGAAACCACGTTTCCTCGTTGTTTAATTGCAAACTTACAAAAATTTGCTAATTAATTCCCAAGTATGGCATTTGCATTCTACCTTACAAATTGTATCCTATTCGATCGTTTTTCTTTTTTTTTTTTTTTTTTTATTTCATTTTTATTTTCATTTACTTGCAATTCTTTTTACAAGATTTTCTTTCTGAATGGGAAATGTTTCAATTAAGCAATTTTCAGTTTCGAATTGACGTTGGGTATATTTTTCTCGATAATTGGGGTTTCCTCGAGCAATGCAAATAACCGCACTGGCACATTTCATTAATTACACACATTTCACCGCGCAGTTCGATTTAATTCCCTTAATTGAAACTCATACGGGGACTCTCTGATGAATCGTAATTGTCGGGGCAAAAAAATAAAGCAGACCGGCCTCGTTCATTTATCACCATTCCGTGAATGAAATGTTTCACTTATTCCAGAATCCTTTCCCTTTTGATTGACACTTGTCGTACTCGTAGGAAACGCGAGGGAAAGCAGGAAGGAGTCGCAGATTAAGGAAATCAGCTGCACTGGACGATCTGAAAAAAAAGTACAAGACTAATGGAAAAAGAATGGACAAAAGACAATAAAAAAGAAGTAACAAAAAAACCACTAATAAAAACAAAACAAAAAAGGACAAAAAATTGAAACAAACAAGAAACAAAAAATGAACCAAAAAACAACCAAGAGAAATAGACAAAAGAGCAATTCTGTTTTTGCTCATTTTACGACTGATTAATTGTGAAAAAAAATTGCACGGGCAAATTGTGAGAATGACTTTTGAATGTCGCAATCGTGAAAAATGAAATTGTTCACCAGTAAAAGTGTGAACCGTCACTCAATCTCCGCGTTACGAAATCGTGCATGATTTGATGAAAGAAAGTGAAATGCGTGAAGATGTTTGTTCGACATCAGTCAGCCAGTTGTATTCTCAGCGAATGAAACGTTCTGAAAAAATATTTGTATAAATTTGTAGGAAATAATTGAGAAACAAAAATTGGACAGACACTGTCCAGTTTATTACGAATTTGTCTGAGACAAAATTGTTCTAGAAAAGTCGAGAAATGGTTATGATTTTTCTGACCTGCACCGGAAACAAAACGGACCAAAAGGGTTAATCTTTTCTTTCTACCCAAAAGTACCTAGAACTATCGGTGTACATCTTCCATTGTTCACTTTTTTGATCGCCTTCAATTTGACTTTTAAATTGTATCTTAAAAAAAGAAGATCAACAAACACAAAATCAGGGATTTCCTGACTTTCTTTTGTTTTTTCCAATTAGTAAATTTGAAAATTTGTCATTGTATGATAATCAGGGTTTTGGCAAATGGGTCTTTTATGCAGATTACATAATCTTCACTGAACGAGGAAAGTCATTTTCCTTTTTCCAAACAACGTCCAGAAGTTGTTCGCAGTCGGAAATGTTCGTTTTCATCATTCAATTCCGAACCTCTAGCTCATCCTGGGACGTGTTTTCAACACATGTAAGACTTTCTATGTACCCGCAGACTCGCACGTTCACTTTTGATTAAAGTCGTCGGGCTCTTAATATTCTGTGATCGCAATGCTTGACTCTCCCAGCTGTTGCGTCGAGGAAGCTGTATATTTTTCTTCAATCGCTTTCCTCTCCGGGAAAGACGATAATGGAAAGCAACCAGAATATACTTAGAAGTACTAATGATCCTTTGTTCAGACGAATCAAAGTCGGCAAGAATATATCAACTTTTCCAAGTCCTGCAAGGAAGAAAAATATTTCATTATTTCATTAAATAAACAATTTGAAATCATCTCATCTTTTTCAACTAATGAAAATAGTAATTTTAATTTGCTTTCAAAAATGAAACCTTTATTCATTTGTTTATAAACTAAAGTCTAACAAATGTAAAACAAAAATTTATATTCCAAGTGTCAATTTTTCTTTTTAGTTTTTTTCCAACTGTCCATTCACAAAAAATTAAAACCAACAAATATTTGTCAAATTCTAAAAAAGAAGTTTGTTTTTTTTTATGTAACTTGAAACGGACGTTCACTTTCAGATTTATTTTAGGTTCGAGAAAAAAAATCACTTTTTAGGCACCACAGATCATAGCGCTTCGATAACCCAAGTTCGGGTTTCGGTTAATTAAGGGTGCGAGATTCTCACGGCATACGGGCGTTCCGATGGGGGTGTCGTTATGCCCGAAACAGATTCCCGAGTATGAATGACTAATCGGAATCAATTTTCGTGATGGAGGCCCGAGATGCGGGCGACTTTCGGCAGCTAGTCGAGTGGCCCATATGAGCCATATGCTCCGGACATTATGTCGTCATTAACTGGTTATTCGAGAGGTGCATTGTCAACTTTGACTTTTGGGGGATTAGAAGCGCATTCACTATTCCAAAACGAACACGATGACGGGCGGTAAATCAAACATCTCACTCTCTGTTGACTCTTCTCCACTTCTGACCTTTTTTCCTTCCTTTTTTTTTTTCATTTCAATTTCAAAAACAACTCTCAGGTCAGGATTTTATGTTAAAATAATATAATCATCGGGTAGTGTACAATTTTATCCGCAATTCGCACAGAGTCAAGTCAGAGGACGTTCGCTCGAGTGGAGGTCAGCTGGAGAATTATGGGTTGTCGGGTTGGATATGAAAATAGACTCCTGATCGCTCCGGGAGTTGTTCAAAAATTATGCTTTTTATCGTACTTGCAGGAAGTATTGTTCTGATTAACAACCGACTTAAAAATACTTAATTCTATCTTTTTTTTTGGTTTTCTGAAAAACTAAAGTTCAGTTTTGTTAGTCCTGATTGACGTTCACGACTTTTTTTGTTAATATTTTTTTTCACTTAAATTTGTTTTCGTTTTTAGTTTATTTATTTTGTCAGATCCTTCACCTGACAAAGAAAAAATGAGAAATCATCAACCTGATGGAATATTAAACTTCGATCAACTCCTCTCTCCCAACAAAATCATCGATCCACCCGCGACGGCTGACATTCTGAAACAAACAATAGCGTGCCAACGGTGCATCGTTTTGTACAAAATGAAACATTCGATTGCGACATTAGACGTCAAACAATCAAATCTAACGGCACCGTGAGTTGTTACGTCACAAAGAATAATATAACTGTTTTTTTTTCTTCCCTTGTCAATTTTGAATGAAAATCAGTTGAAAGCAAAAGTCCTGCATAATCTGACCTTTGACCTTTACAGATCAATTTTTTCCCAGTTCAATCGGATTTTGAACAAACATATTTCTTAATACAACATTTTTGCATTGTTTTCTTTCAATAAATTTGTTTCTATTATTGATTTGAAATAAAATGTTTGCGCTATTTTCAAAACATTTTTTCATTAATTTTTTAAAAATTGTTCTCAAAGAAAATTGGATGTTTTATGAATATAAATAAATAAATGAATAGTGATGGGAAAAAGGACAAAAATTGATTGCAAAAAGGGAGAATTGAAATTTCGTTTGAGAGGCATTGAAAGTGCTACCATGTGATATTTAGCAACCGATGCAGGCAGAGTAACAATAATGGCAACTCGACAATTACTACATTTAGGAGTTACGGCGTTGCGATGCATGAATAGAGGCAAGTCTCCATTCATGCTGCGCCCTTCCCAGTGCCGCTCGCTTAGAACTTGGCAGCGACCAGCCACAGAGTTGCACTATGCTCGCCGCAGTATTATACTGAGAAAGCAAAATGTTCCCTGCCTTGTATTCTCCGTTCTTTTTTTTTATTCTTGGCAGCGCGACATAATAATTGCTTTCATGACCACATCAACAAAACTGTTTTCATCCTATTTGCAATCAATTATTTAGTTTTCATTCAATCAATCTTACAAACATTTCAATAGAAAAATCTTAATTTATTATGCCATCATTTAACGTTGAATTCATATTTGTTTAAACTATTATTTATTTATTTAATCTTTTCATTTTAAATGTGGATTAAAATTCTAATAAAAAATGTTAATCATTCAATCAATTTTAAATACAAATTACAAAATTATAGACAATTTTCATAAAGCGTTGAAAATGCCTGCAAAAATGTTAATTAAAGATTAAAGAACAAAATTGCGCGATAATTGTGAAATTAGTTTTGAGCAAGGGGGTACAAAAAAACTCGTGATAATTAAGTAGACATATGAATATTATCAGGAAAAAAAAAGTGTCTATCTGGTCAAGTTCCGGTTTTGTCCAATCTTATCATATTAATGACAGGTTTCCTCGAGGGCCTGTGAAAAAAAATATACTAAATACGACTCGGTTTCTGCCTGGGAAGTCGTTTCTTTCGGATATCAATTTCAGCTGAGACCGTTTTTTGTTTTGTAAACGCGCAAAAAGGTGTTCGGTGTCTCTCGTGCAGGAATGCAAATCTCAAATGAGTCTCTCCTCGCAAAAAACAATTTTCAGCAAAAATCACATTTTGGCGTCGACGAAAAGTTTCCGTCCTCGTTTGGGATACCTGGAGTAAATCATGGTATCTTAATGTGATTAACATTTCCTTGGGCAACTAGGACTAAGAGCCTTCCCTTCGAGCCTTCAGAAACGAATCAAACAATATTTTAATGCGAGCCACATGGTATTTCGGAGCAGCTCCTTGGGACCGGAGTTACGTCATCATCTACCTGAAACGGAAACAAGAAAAAGATCATTACAATAAACCATTTTCAAAGCAATGCCTACATTTCGTTTCAATTCCGATTGTTTTTCCTCGTCGGCCGATTTTCAATCGGTCAAATACGATTTGCAACTCTCATTCTCACGTTTCTCCGTTTCTCTTCATTATGTGCAAATAAAATTTAACAAAAAAATTGCTTAAGCCAATAATGAAAGCTGACCAAATGTGGCTGCAATGAATCATGACCGGTCGAGAACGAAGTGTTATTTTCCTACTCGCATGTAAATAGAAACGATCCATCCAAATCAAAACAGCGACGATCTTGAATCGACCAAACTGTTTCACTGAATTTTACCAACTGTTTTGAATTTTGGAACTATTTCATTTTTGATCCGATCTCAATTTGATTTTAATTTGAACATTTTCAAATTTTTTAAACATTTATCTTAAACATTTATTAACACGTCGTTCATTTGAAGATTAACAATTTTAAAAATGTAACAAATATTGTAAATGTAAAAAAATGAAATTT
Organism: Trissolcus japonicus; assembly: GCA_030522925.1. NCBI lineage: Eukaryota > Metazoa > Arthropoda > Insecta > Hymenoptera > Scelionidae > Trissolcus > Trissolcus japonicus. Next base: position 26,323 of record JAPYZS010000058.1, read on the forward strand.
TGAAAATTTCAGAAATGACGAGTTAAAATGTTTGAAAAATTTTAATTGTACATTTAGAAAGTGTTAAACGGACAAATTATTATGAACTAAAAATATGTAAATTGAGAAATATTCAATTGACAAAGTGAAAAATTATTCACAAACATCCGGGACCTTCCAAAATTTGATCTGAAAATTCAATGATTGAACCAAATTTTTGATTTCTGTCAAAGAAATTCAAAAGCAAAAATCATAAAAAGTTGAACAATGGAATAATAAAATAATAAACGTTTTATGTGCATCGGCCATAAAGTAAATCCCGAACTGCCGGCACTCGAACACGTTTCATAAATTGTCCAACGCCTCGGAGCGAACTTAAAAATCTGACAAAAAGATAGTCCAGCTTGGATTGACAATAACAATAAATGATTCACAGATAAATTGAACATTCGTAGTCACAAAAATGGTATTATCCTGATAAGTGCCCGTGTTTTCGTTTTTCCCTGTGAGTGTATATTTTGATTCAGAAATTAGGAATCACAATGGCTCCAATAACAATGGGATTAAATAATGAAAGGCATGACGAATTCCTGGCCACTTGAAATATCAAGCTAGACGTTCGGAAAATTTAATCTTGTAATGGTTTATTACCCCTTTGTTTACCAAATTTTCGCATTGTCCGTTTGAAATTCCTGGTTAGTAATACAGAAGAAAAAATATGTTCAAGATGAATCATCAATTTTCCGTCTTTATTTTTGTTTGTTTGTTAATAAAAAAAAGTGCGGCACGTCGTAAATGAACTTTTTTTTGTCTTCTTTTTACGACTTTTGGGAATTAGATTCATAAATTAGGAAAGAAAAATTGCACCGGAAGAGAATCAAATGAAACACGTGGTGATAAAGGAAATACGGTTTTCACATAAGACCAAAAACTGTTTCTTCCATTCATAAAATTATACCGAAAACATATAAATTAGAGTGGAAATGTGTTACAAAAATGTGTAATGTACAATTGAAGAAAAACGGGAGAGAAAAAAAAAGTTGAATAATATTTCTCAAAAGATAATAAAATTGTGGATTTGAAAATCTCTTTTTTCTTCGGCTTTCTAGAAGGATGTGATATTTTTAGGCAGGAAAATTATGCAACTTTAAAGCTCATTAAACTTCAATACGAAATTGTGATTTGAAAAATCACAACGTCAGGTCGTATACAACATTTTAATTTTTTGTCTACTCCCCGCAATTAACATTCTTCAAATCCGATTATCATTCAATTTACTTCTGTCCAGTTCTTTTGTTCGAAACAAAAAAGTTCCAAATAAAAAGTTGAGTAAAAATTCGTAGACACCGAGAGAGACACCTTTTTGCCGTAATTTTTTTCCCATTTCCAACTTCATTTTGAACCTAATGTGTGTTTAAATTTAGATCGGTAAAGTCCCTTCGACCAATTGATCAGAACTCAATTTAAAATCATTGAAATCGGCTTTCATTCACTTTTCTATTTTCCTTCATCAATACCGAATTAAAAACAATGACATTAGACTAACTAATAACTCAATAATAGCGCAAGCTAAAAATAGTTGAGCGAGTGTCGCTCCGAAGTGAATCACAATATGGTATAAGAAAAGTACCGAGCTTTTACAAGCAAACGATTTGTCAGATGCACGTGTGCATTATGTGGCATGCGTATTAGACAAACTGTCCTCTCCATGAAAGTGCAATTAGAAATCTCGTGACTTTAGAATTACGATGCAACTGAAATTAAAAAAAAAATAAAAATGAGCAAATACAAATCCAAGGCTGATTTATGTCCTAGACGCTAAAGTAATTTCCTGAAGATAAAAAATTATCCAAATTTTTTCTTTGTCTAGTTTCTTTATTTCCATCAAACAATCTTTTAGACAACTTTTTTCATTTTCTCCATTTTTTTGCTTTTGAAACTTTTTAATTCTATGCTTTATATATTTTTTATTCAACTATAATTAATAATTTTATAATCTTATTTAAATAAATAAAATTTGTCTCTGCTTCAAGTACCAGATCCAAGTCCAATAAAGCAAAACAAAGTCTGAAACATGAGAGTGGGGAAAACAAGCTAAGAATTATGATTATACCTGGGGCCTGGAAAACATAAAGGGAGACGAATGATAATGAGACAATGGTAATCCGAAAATTTTCCCGAAGAGCTCCGGGGGATAACCCTTAAGCCCTAAGAAAAGCGACCCTGCCAATATTGTTTGACAAAAAATCCCCTCCGCCTGGGCGGAGTGTTGGGATTGGCCGGTCGGGATCGGTGCCCCCTCTACCGTGTGGCCCGAGCGATAGCTTAGCACACAGACCGTCACCGAGCCAGACAGTCAGTATGCTCTTGAGCGTCTAACGAGACAGTTGAAAACGTGGCGTAATTCGAGAGAAGAAAAATTTTCAAAGTTCAACTCGTCGCTCTGGCAATTTTTCAAACGCAGAGGGAGACGCAATCGGAACAGAGTTGAGACTTGAGAAAACGAAAATAAGAAGAAGAAGAGACCAAACGATCAGACGAGTTTTGCACAGTTGCGACACAAGTGGCCCGACAGTCGTTACGAGTGTTCGTCGGAGGTTTTCATTCGACGACGGTGTGCTTGTTATTTGTGCCGCGAAGGTGGAATTGCTGTAATCGTTTTTGATTGCCGATAATCGTCGCAGTTCGCTGACGCCGATTCGTTACCTTTTTTTTGCCCAAGTTTTGTGCATTTATGTACTGAGGAAACAATGTCTACGGCAGTGATGTCCAGTCCGATGTTTGATTGCGGCGATCTTCTTCTTAGAGTGAGTTTTTAAACTTTTTTTTTTTCATCCCCCACTTTATTTGTCGTGTAAACAAAAACTATTATTTATTTTTTTTTTATTTGTTTCTTTTATTTTTTTTATTTGTTTACGTTGTATTCAATTACACTCAGCTACGACAAAGACAAAAAACGTACACTTCTAGGTTAGGTCCTTTTTTGTATTGTTTTTATATTTTTAATTTTTGATTACTTTTGTTTTGTTTTCTTTTTTTTGTCAACTTTATTTGTCGTTAATTGAAGACGAAATGGTTTTGTCATTGGACAACATTCCGTTCGAAATTTCACTCCCGCCGATTTCGATTACCTACCGGTTTCAGACGACGAAATTGATTCGATTTCCCATGGCTGCCGATTTCGATGTCAGCTCGAAATTGACCGGTAATTTCTATAACCTTGCATCTTATTTTGCAACGGGTATAAACAATCGACCTAACCTTAAAATCAAGAATTGAGACTTTCATTTAATTTCAACTTTTTTTTCTTTCTCTCTCCCTCCCCCTCCACTTCTTGATCGGCTGTTTTTTGCGTCAATTTTGAGAGAACGAAAAGAAAAGCGATTGACGACTCTCACCTTTATAAAGCGACGGCGAGATACACTCTCCTTCGGTTTCTCTCCGATGGGTACGGTTTCACCGCGACAAAATTTGTCTTTGAGAATTGTACGCGCGCAAAAACGAAACGACCACGTGCTCCCCCGCACGGACAATCGATTGTCAAATTAAAATTGGCGCCAAATCGACGGCGCGATTCATTTTCTCTTTTTTTTTTTTTTTGTTATTTTTATTATTTTTGTTTATTCTTATTTTTTTGTTTTGTTTTGTTTCCCCGAATGTTCTATATTTTTTACTTATTTTCTTTTTTGTTTTGTTCTTTATTTTTGTTTGCGTTTGTCAAGTTTGCAATGACCAAAAAAAAATGTGCATCGTTGCAGTGAAAACATTGCAAAAACGTGGTTTGAGGTTATGTAACGTCAGAATTATCGAAATAGTTTTTTTTAATATTCTTTGCAAAAGCGATTGGGAAATTGGCCGTTCGCACACGTGAGCGCTCACACTTTTTATGACTCATTTTCCTGCCTCGAATTAACATTGTTTCAAGTTCGCTGTCCTTTTTCATCGTCTTCGCTCGTTTTTGTTACACATTACCTGACAAAGCGACCCAAACATTGATCCCCTTTTGGGACCCCCTTTGTCAGAATCCTTTGTTGCGTTTGCTTTTCAATTTCCATCGAACGTATTTTTTTTTTTCGTCCAAATCTGCAAATAAAGATGTCATTTAGTTACATTGCATTTTTTTAAATCGGATTGCAATTTTAAGTAGTAACTTTTTTCAATTTTCGCAATAAAAAAATGTTACATTGAAAGAAAAATTGAAGATGAAAAATTTCTAAAATGTCCTGGAATGTTCTATTGAATCAAGATTTTAAAATTAAATCAAGATTTTGAATCATTCAAATATTTTGGATTTACGTTTCGAATTTTCAGAGCCAATGTGAAATTTGTTTGTTTTGAAAAGGTTCTGTGTTTATGAAAGGAGCCCCAAAAGTTGTATCCAAACACGGACTCGTGTACGAATTTCTGAATCAAAACTCATATCAAAATGAAATATAATCAGCCCTATTTAAAATAGGCTGATATTATTACAAAATTTGAGAGATATTTTTACAACATTTTTTAATTCTCTTATTTTTATCTACTAATCGAAGTCAATCAGAGTTCAAATAAAAAAAAAAGGTCGATAATTATGATTTCACAAGGAAATCTCATTGGGATTATCTTGAAAAGTAGGTGTCAATATTTTCCTCCTTCGTTTGCTAGTTTGTCTTCGATTCACATGGCTCAACGATTTCGACTCGTTTTTTGAATCAGAAAGTCTTACAGTTATCATAGAGTTTATCTCTTTTCTATACGATAAGATATTTACAAATAAGTGCATATTTTTTTACAACAATTTTATATCTCCAGATTACCCAATCAAAAAATAGAAGAAAAAAAAGTTAGTCGTTAAATACTCATTCGATATTGATCTGATAACTCAAAAAAACTACCTTCTAAATATAACAAGGACTTTTGGAACTGACAGAAATATTAATAAACATTTTTTTTAATAAACCTCGAACCCTGTTAATCTTACTTTTTAATTTTTTTTTATTCGAAGAACGTTTAGAAATAAAGAACATTTGAAAATGAAAGAAAAACTTAACCTCAAAATTATAACACTTGACTTAAATATTTTTTGTTTATATTTTTTTATTGTGTTTTTATTGGATATGATTTTTTCTGTTTTTATTTTTGTTTATTCACTTTTGCTTTTTCAATTAATTGTAAAACTGATAAGAAACAAAACAAAAAGTGTTACAGGATTTTCGTTGCAAATTGGCAACACTGGCCTGTTTGCACGCAGAACCTGTTGCTTGCGTCTCCCTTTGTGCGTCGGCACGAACGCGCAGACGTCGAATCTTTTGTGGGCTTCACGTTGCGCTCGGCCGTTTTTCCCATAATCGTGAAAAGAAACCTGATGCGCGCACCAAGAATCGTTTCCTGCACCTTGCTCGTTACGAAAACACATCCGTCACGCGCACAAAGTGCGCCCGCCTTTTGTTCGCGCGCTTTCTGCGAACGCAAACACGGTCCGAGCTTTTTCGGGGATTAGCGCGCGGTCTCATCTGCAAACAAACATCTCAAAATCTTCCTCTTTCCCGCCATTTTCATCCAAACTGTTTTGAACACATCGCCCAAGGTCAAACTTGTTTATAATATAATTATTTATGTTTATTTTTTAAAACTTAAATCTCACTATTTCCCGCCATTTTTTATTTATTGGACGGATGTCAACACAAGGTCAAGCTTGTTTATTTTTATTTCTTTTGTTTATTTTTATATTTTTGCAAGGTATTGGTGTAATTTTTCATGAAATTTTTTTTCGTAAACAAAACAAAAAAGTAAACAAACCGAAAAATTTACCGAAGTAGGTTAGTTTTATATTGGTCGATTGTCCGTTGCAAAAAAAATAGACAAGATTATAAATGTTATTTCGGCACCGTTCCAGTTAATGAACAAAGGCCAATTTTCTAAGAGCAATTTGGGCAGCGACTTCAAGGAAACTAGATTTCGTTCCCACAAAGAGCGATGATTTTAGACTTCCGTGAAAAAAGCGGACCGCCTCCCGAATTACATCGTTTTCGGTGAATGGACGTTGTATTTCGGGCCCACAGCTGTCCTCTTCTCTCGCCGCCCTCTCCCGTCATCTCAAAAAAAAATTTTTTTTCTCAATTCCATTTTTTTCCCTCGAGATAAGAACGATCTCGCAAACGGAAAGTTACAGCTGAAAGAAAAAACTGACGTCGCGTGAGATTATCGAGTCATAATTGCAAAGCACATTTTTTCCTCATGCCGATGTGACGCAAATAAAAATCCGTCCGAGGTTTAGAGGTGCGCGCCTTTTTTGTGTTTCCCCCTTTGGTTTTTCCTCTTTGTCTTGAAAAAATGACGGTTCGTTGTTTTCTGTTGGAAGTCAGAGTTATTGGCATGAAACGTCTTCGGGAACAAAAGTTGCGAGGAAGCGTGTGTGTCGAGACCCCGACGAAGGGTTAAATAACACCGTGCGTGTCTGGTTGAAACATTCGATGCGTGACAGCGCGTCCTGAGTCGCACACTTGCCCTTCACAATAATAATACAAAAATTAAAGGAGTTGAATTGAAAATAAATAACATGTAAAAGACAAATTAATTGGAAATATAAACAATTAAACATACTCAAAACACCAAAACGATTTTAAAAAAACATTCCTTTGTTTAAAAAATTTAAATGTTCGTTTATGTTTTTCATTGACATTCACATGCTTTTTGTTTTTAAGTGTTAACGAACTTTTGTTTAGATAGAAAATATTCACATCTGTTTCCTGTTCGTCCTCGTTAACCTTTACGCATTTATTTGTTTACATTTGTTCGTCAACAATCTGATTGTTTACAAGAAAACAAACGTTTGTTTTTGTTCATCCCTCTTGACCTTGGAGAACTTTTTTGTTAACCTTTTTTGTTTACAACAGATTGAACGTTCGTTTTTGTTCATCCTCATTGTCCTTCACTTAATTTTTTGTTGGCATTTTCTGTTTACATCTGTCTGTAGTTTTTTTGTTTACACTGATTGTTGTCGATTGAAAACATGTGTTTTCCCGCTAATCACGCGGTCAATTGTGAGCCAGGTTTTTCTTCTCGCGTCGCGATCTTGTTTTCATTCACGATTATATCCTCATTGTTTCAATCGGCCAATTCATGACATTTTTATTGCCTTGATTGGACTCAATCAAGATTGTTTCAATTTTATAACAAAAAAAAAGAGAATAAAATAACACGGTTGAATTTTCGAAAAAAAGAGAATATTACAACGGATACACCTTTTTTTTCCTTTGAATTATAATAATGTATACGACCCTGGTCGGATGAGCACGACATGGTGTTCTGCGCCGGAAAGCGAAACCTCGGCCGATCATTAAGTCTCGTTTCGACACATAAAGACGTCGCTACCAACGAATAAAGAGCGGACAAAAATCGCTCGACCGATTTGCATAAGTCCATTTACAGTCGTTAATTGTGATAAGCGACCGAGCGACTAATAATTTCATGCTAATGACATCTCGATATTCAACGACGCGCTGCGAATAATAGGCGTGCAGAAAAATCCGCAACGCCCTCCGTGACCTCCGACCGCGTTCTGAGTCATAGCGCCGACTCATAACCATTCAAATTTCCCGCCAACTTTTACTTCGGTTTGATATTTATTTATATTTTTGTTTTGTTTTCGTTGTTCCAATTTTTTAATCTCTTACCCCAACTGTTTTCATTGACCAGCAAACTTCGATCTGGATCGGTTGGAAGAAGCGGCCACGCATGGAAATTTCCACGTGTTCCGCAGCGCGCATGCGCAGTGCCCCGCCGCAAGATTTATTCAAGCGCCTGTGTTTATTCATAAAGTCGCATCGGCCGCGCACATCTGGAGTAGCAAAAGGCTTCGATAAAACGACCAAAATAATTACGAAAGAAAGAAAAAAGAATCAGGAAAGCACGAAATAAAAGCATGAAAAAAAAAAGTCGCGACCTTAAAATTCTCACGATGACTAATTGCGGGCGTTTTTACTCTCGCGAGATGAAGTCATGGAAACGCTCCTTTCTCTCTCTTTCTTTTTTTGCTCTTCTTTTTTTTGTTGTTTTTTTTTCTGTCGATGGCCTTTTATTAATAGAGATGGCGCCACTGAAAAAAGGATAGAGAGTAGTAAAACATGACAGGGTTTATGAATGGTGGGCAACAAATAAGAAAACATCAAAACACAACACAATAACAAACAACAAAGGAAAATTTTGCAACTTCGTTTGTTTACAATGTTTGTTTACATTCCCATATTTTTATATCTGTCAATTTTGAATAAATAATTAACGTTATTTGTTTTTTTTATTTATAGAGCGCCGCGGTACAAAAGAAAGAGCCACCATCGCCGTTGCTGAGCCAAGGCAGCGCAGTTGGTACAAACGGTCACGCGCCATTGCGGCGCACTTGTTCATCGCTGATGTCGTTGTACGAGCAGCACCGCAAGCTGGACCGGAGCGTATCCGAGCCGGCGTCCCGCTACAAGACCGAGCTGTGCCGGCCGTTCGAGGAGAGCGGCGTGTGTAAGTACGCGGACAAGTGTCAATTCGCTCACGGTTACGCCGAGCTGCGCAACCTGCAGCGCCACCCCAAGTACAAGACCTCAGCATGCAGGACCTACCACTCGATCGGATTCTGTCCGTACGGGCCCCGCTGTCACTTCGTGCACAACATCGAGGAGACGAGGATACACAGCCAGAAGCTCAGCGCGGAAGAGGCGCGAATGCTGAACCAAAAGGTTGGCGCGCAGTTCGGACCATCTGGCGGCGCCCAGCCGAACCTCATGGCGTTGAACCCGCTGCTGATGAACAACAACACAGCCGCCGCGGTGCTCAACTCCAGCATGAACATGAATCTCCTCGAGCAGCTGACCGCGCGCACCATGTCGCTCCAGTTGGCGCAGCTCGCGCAGCAGAACAGCCAGGTGGCGCATAAGGTCTACGACGACAGCGCCGCCTACCTCGACATGGCGCCCAAGTACCCCAGGACGCTCCTCACGCGGACGAACTCGCTCGGAATTAATCCGAGCCAGAGCAGCAACATCGTTGGGGCAACCAGACCCAAGCCGCTCACCCTCAGTCCGACCTTCAGTCTGGGCAGCACCGCGGACTCGATCTCACCCTCGTCCAGCCTCAGCCAGTCGCCGACAAACTCCATGGCGAGCTTCTTCAGTGACGAATCGGCCGGGGGACTGGCCAGCTCGCCGTTCAACTTCGCCCAGGACTTCGCCGTCCTCGGCGCCAGACAGAGCCCCAGCCCGCAGTCCGTCGGCATCGAAGAGATGGCGCCACGCACGCCGTCGCCCGTCTCGCCCAGCGCGGAGACTCGTCTGCCGGTGTTCAACAGGATCAGCAGCACCATCAGCGACTTCGAGAACCTTAAGATGTAGAGGTCCACACGCCACGTACCTCTCTCTCGCAAAGTTTATTTAATCGTTGACGCCCCCCTCCCTCTGAAACCCTTTGTTTTTATATACACAGAGAAGTATATAAAGAAGACCTGAGCGTACAGAGGATCCGAAGAGCTCCGTGAACAGTTCTAACTATTATTGTATTTAAAATAACCAACTCCTTTTTTTGCATCTTTCTCCAAGCGAGAATTGTTCGCGAGTCATTTTCTTATCTTTGAGGAAATTATTCATTGTCAATCTTTTTATTTTCTTTTCTATTCTTTGATTAAGATATGCCGCATGACATTTTTCGCTACCCCCCCTCGAACTGGGAGCTCTCAAGATGCTGGGAACTTTGATCCAATGGTAACGTTTGAAAAACACGAGATTATCGGTCCGGCCAGGGATTTGCTGCTCACTTTCCTATTCTATCCTTTTTTTTTGTTTTACTTTTTTAACTGTTGATCTAATTTATTATTATATTGTTCGTTTGTGTTATTATTTATTCTCCACTTATGTTATTTGTTGATACTTTGCGAACAATAGTATCTACCTTCCCTGGACCCGGCGAGCAGTGGGCCAACCTCCCCTTGGTGCTGGTTTAAGCGAGTTTTATGTTTTTCCTTTGTCGTTTAAACGAGACGCCAAGGTGGGGCTTGACCGTCTGCGAGATCGCCGATCGCTCGGCCGCGACACTTTCTAATCTAATCATCTCATCTTATTCCCCCTTCCCTTTTTAAAGTTAACCCCCCTTTTTCCCCCCCATTAATTACGTTACTTTATTTGTATCTTATTTAATGCTTTTCATTCCAACAAGCGACAATTTGACATCGACACGTATTTAAAAGTCAGCACAAATTTTTACTTGAAAGGCAAAAGAATTGTTTTGTCTTGGTATTAATTTGTGAGAGTCAAGTTTTTCTTTTTTGTTCTTCAAACTTTACAAGAACGGTTGGATCTATGTTACTGGCATCTTGGGAACGACCCACCCTGTCAGGCGAAACGTTGCAATATTCCAAAACTTTTTGGTTTGTGGTCTTCCAAGATTATGATTCGAGGAGCGAATTTTATTTTGATTCTATTAATTTGTTAGAGAGGAAAATTACGATTTAGTCCTTCGAGAAGTCAGCTGTGTGTCTGATGTTGCTTTTTATATAAATCCTCTTGAAACCTTTTTTTTTTACTTTTTTTTTTATACAAAAGAGATAACTCTTGTAACTCGAGATGTCTTCCAGCGTATGCGCGCGCAATCGCGAGTCGAGTGAAAGGCTCGAGTCTGGGCGAAAGCGAGAGTCGCGCTTAAGCAATGATTATATGAATTTATTTATAAGCAGAGAAGATAAAGGATTAAAGGAAATCGAAATGATTGTTATTAAACAGCAAAAGAATACAAAAGAAAAAAAGTGTACCCAAGAATTGTGATATGTATTTATGCAATAGTTTGTGCGTGCGAATGCTCGGAATTGGCGCGAAACGCGAAGCCACGCCCTCTCTTATATATATATTTTTTCCCCCACCCCCTCGGCATCGTAGTTTTTATTTTCGCGTGAATTTGCGTTTACAAAAGATTTAACAGAAAAAAAGGCAAATTGATGATTCTTTTATGTTCTTAATATTATTTCTATTTTATTTATTTTTTTTGTACTTTGGATATATAAGAGTGAATTAGAAGTAATGATAAGAAACGAAAAATAAATATAGATATATATTATATATAACATATATATTGTAATATATTTTATGAGATGAGAGCGGGGAGTGATGAAGCAACACATTTTTTGTTTTCCAAGCCAACCAAAAGTGCCTTGACGTGGTTTCTGGACAAATCGATCATTAACTTTGTCTTTGTATATAGGAAAAAAACAACAAAACACGATTTATATTGTAAAAACTTTCTTTTTTCACACTCATGAGCACGCAAAGACGAGGTACACACAGGCAGACAAGTGTCCCTTCTTTTTTTTTCTAACGTCGATTTATTTATAAGAGCAAAGCAAAGTGCCTTAGACTTAGTTTAATGAATAATCGATTAATGATTTATTAATAATTATTATTGATAGAATTCATGTTTTTTTTTTCATTTTTGCCTCCCCCCCTTATGTACCATTAACGTCGCTAATAAAGTTACGCTCGCATGCTTGCAAAAATATAATGTTGAAAGTTGCGCCGGACTTTACGTCACATCAACGTCATTTCGCTATCGTCATTTTTGTCATCGTATCTTTTCACAGCAGGTTCCTACGTTACCGACGTAACTTATTTAATGTAAAAAGTCGTTTGTACATCGCTAATTAATTAATATTAATCATAATTAATTATTATTTTATTATTAATTATTGAATCCTTCTTTGATCGTCAATCTTTTTTTTCTCCCCTTCGAAAGCGAGTGTAAATAGAGCGTTGATAAGTGAATTATACCATGTTTCTATATATATTATATATATATAAAGCATCTCCGAAAGATGAAGAAAAAAAACTCCATAACAATTACACGCACGCACCCCCATTCAAATCGATGATTATTTTTTTACACAAGTAATATAATTTAAATAACAAATTATATCTTTGCGCCTAATTTATTGTCCACGATTTTGTACATCATTTAGTCCTCTAATTTATGAAACAATGAAAAGACATCACGCATCGCTTATTTTTTTAAATGCCAATCTTTTTTGATTTTGATTACGAATAAAATTGAAATCACCAATCGATCTTTTTTTTCGTCTTTCCCATATAATCATCCCCCGACTCGGTAAGGTAGAAATCGTTGTTCACTAATTTTATTTGCACCGCCACATTTATATTTATCTTGTTAATTAAGCCAGCAACAAATAAACAAAACAAAAGTTGTCGATCCGCGCCTGCGACTCTTAATTTAAATATTTAATTGCGCCTTAGATTCGAGATTTACAATGCGAGACAACTACGAAAAATGGCAGAACAATCAATTTTTTTTTTTTTTGCAAAGATGAAAAAAAGTACATATCAGCGACTCAAGATTTATGTGATGGCGACTGTTGCGCCCTCTTCTGTTGCGAGGAAATGCCGCTGTTTCGTTTTCGCAATTGTACGACATTCTAGATTTTGGGTAGACAAAGTTTTGTGCAAAAAAGAAAAAGAAGGAAAAAAGCGACGGGGAATCGAAGGTTTGCGGCTCCAAGGATTTCGGAGGTTCCCAAAACGCGAAGCGCCTTTTTTTGATCTCTTTATCCATCGGTTAACATCGTTTGCTCAAGGGAACCTTCGAGCCCCGGCAATGGTCAACATCTTCTCAATCTCAACAAATAATATAAAAAGATCCAAAAAGGAAACAGGTTCACAAAATTTGTCATAAAAAGTTTCAAGTAAAAATCATTTTTCTTTGAAATTTTGATGCTTGGAAGATTTTTTGAACTGTTGACCATTGCTCGCATGTCCCCTGTTACAGACTTGACCAACTTATAAATATATTATATTTAACGGATATGAAATAATGTTCAATTAATAATCACTACCTGTATAATCTTTTTTAATTTAATATATTTATTTTTGCAATCGTATATTTATATATTTATATAATATTTTATACTGCGTTTCTCAACACACATATATATACAAATTTATATATATATGGATATATATATTATATATAAAAAAAAACCCACATATCCACGCGTAATGCAGGTCGATCTCTTGGCTCTCAGAGGAATCCCGACTTTTATCATTGCCGGCTCAGTCTGTGATGACGCCTTTTGTACATTTCGTTGTCCTTTTTATTTGCGACGGGATTCGCTCTTGGCACAGTCATAACAGTCCTTAGATTTTATTAGATTTCGTGGATAAAGTGTACATTTTTATTACCCACTCTTTTTTTTGTTCTTCTCTCAATCACAGTTATTTACTTACTTAATTTCGCCATGTGATAGAAAAAAAAAATAAAAGCAAACAAAAAACGATTACGGTTTAATTAATGTGCATTTGGGAGCCAACTGATAGGCTGGCGGAAGTCGTTTCCAAGGTCCGGAGTTTGTTTCCTTTTTTATTTTGTGATCAACAATCATTTTGGTTTTTTGGAACGACTTCTTCCCGCGCTAATGAAGTGATACGAAAGAAAGAAAAAAATCAGTTTATCCGTTGCGACAAAGCATCCAAGTCAATACACCTTTTTTTTCTCCTTTTTTTTTATCAATTCGAATTGGAAAGATCTCAGGACAGAAGTAGGGGGGGACATTTTTGAATCTTTCATTGAGATTATGGAGCAGTTTCTTGAGATACAAATAATTATTTTGTCAAAACAAAAGTTTCTGTCCGGGTCTTTCGGATTCTGCAACAGAAAAGTCTCATGTACCACGAACGATGTAGTATGTTAAGTATTGCCAACAATACAATACCTATTTAATACAGTTTATTATAAAATGAAAGTTTGTCTTATCTTTTGTACCCTCGTCCTTTAATTTTAAGATCAATTTTCACATCAAACTGATAATCAAAATGTTGCTATATTTACTTACTTATTATACCTTTCAATTATATCTATTAGACTGAGTTTTATTACTCTTCAAATAATAAAAAAAAAAGTTATGATTTTAAATTAAGTTTTAATTAAATTAAAATGAATCTATCAGCATCAATCCAATTGAGCAGAAATGAAATAATTGAAGTAAAATTCCGAACTGTAATATCAGTTGAAAGTGAACTAAAAATACACTAATGACATGATTGAAATCGTGGACTTCATCAAAGTAAGTAAAGTTTATTTCTATTGGAAAAGATTTTATTTCAATTTGTACAAGTATTTTTATACATTTATTATAATTAGCAGTGCTGAAGTATGTTTATAATTTCAATTTGTAATTAAGAATTTTTAGTTTTGAAATTAAAGACGGGAATTACGATGCTCGCGAGCGATATCTCGTAAGTGGAGAAAAAATTAATTAAAGCTAATAGTAACATGAAAGGTTGTTCGAACGAGCGAGCTCTTATTATGCCAACGTTTTTCTCCAGATGAAAATGTCACTGGCTGTTGAGAGATAAAAAAGCAACTTCACTGTATCCATGTCTCTTTCTCTCCCACGGTTTGACTGACATTCACCCGTACTTTATTTTTGTATTATGACTTGCAGAAAATGTATGTACAACTTAGACGTACATTTTTCTTTTCAATATAATAAAATGGTAAATACTTTTCCACTGGTTTTTTTTTTTCAATGGAAAACCTCTCGATGTGCAATTTCATTCCGCAACATTGTAAATAACTCATTGAGGTGAACAGAAAAACACTCAACGATGAGTTTGTAATTGACATTGTTGTCGACAGATAACGAGGCAGCAACGAAGAAAAAAAAATCGGTATCATGCGATAGGAAAAATCTAAAATGAGAATCGATGTAAATTGTGTTTTAATATATTGGACTGGCAAATTTTTTAACAACCGCTCGTATTTCATTGTGAGTCAGTCGACGTTTTTTTGTCAGTTTAACTTAGTCGCGATTTTCATTTTTACATAATATCAGATCGATTTCAGTTACAAAAAAGAGTCCATTCTAGAACATTAATCGGTTTGTCGATTATTTTGTACAATCAGACTTTTTTCTGACATTTTTTCTCGCCAGACGATTTAAATTCAATTTACATTTAAATTAAAATTTCTTTCAGTCTGATGTTTACTTGAGAATACATTTCCCACAATTTTTTAGTTACATTTTTTCTTTTCTGAATTTTTGTTTATGTTTGTTTGGTTTTGGTTTTTTATTTTTTTTCAAGTGACTGATTTTTTTCATAGTGTATGAAAAAAATACATATCGCGTGCACAAAAGCGACAGGCAAATAATGTACAGGAAATGTCCTGGCCTTTTATCCAGTGTAGAACACTGACGTCACAAGGACAATTTAGCTGACTTCCCACATGAGAAGTGATTTGTTCGAGGCGACTATGACTTGTCCGGTCAATCGTAGAACTCATACCCATTGAAAGTGCCCATTCATTGATACAGCCCAATTATTCACTCTTTCTTAAATCTCAAATCAGTTACTCAATATCTTCTTTTCAACTCAAACGCCATAGTTCAATCATAAAATTTAATCCCAATTTTGTTTCCTAACGCATTGTTGGATCTCGTTTTTTTATCATTTTTCATTTTGTAAAACAGAAACAAAAAAAAAGTTCTTTTTTTTAATTTTCAAAATGAATAACTTCTGTTTTTTCTTGCATTTTGAATAGTTAATTCTTTTGAATATTTTTTATTCCAATAGACAAAAATTGAAAAATCGAACAAAAAGCAGGAAGTGAAAAAGTGTTTTTCAAACTACGTGCCTCGCCTTAGACATCGGCTATTTGTTTTGTTTTTATCGGCTATTTGCAAAACCACTGTCAGAGGTCGGGGTATTTCCTTGAGGTCGTGTCTCTCAGTCAATATTATCTCCGACATTTTTGCCGCAGAATCTTTTTCCGACGTCCGACTGTTGAATAAAAAAAAAGAAAAAAAAAGTGAAACGCACAAACACTCGGGCGTATTATCAGAAGCTGAACGAGCCGCGATGGCGAAAAGTTTATCGTCCCCAATGAAGAGACTTTTACAACATTGTTGCGCAAATTATTTGTCATCTTACGCTGTAATCAGTTAGATTACCAGCCACGAAGGAATAGAAAAGGAATATAAAAATTGCAAAACAATTTATTTCACACAAATTAACAAATAAAAAAAAAAGACACTAAAAAAACACTGGAAATTAAACTAAGTCTGAAATTTCAAATCTTTTGAATTGAGAAACAAATTGTAGGAAAATTTTGAACCAGGGATAAATTTGAAAAAAAAGAAATCGATTTGAAGGTCCCGGACAGGAATATTAAAAAGAAAAAAATTAGCATAGGCGCCCATTATGGTGATTTTTATTTAGGGATCGAAAAAATGGGTTTTGGTTGGAAATATGAAGATACAACATGGTTGGCACGTCTTTTGCGTTGGACGATTGGGTCGTCGACCTTATAGTTATCGGGTGGACATTCGAAAACTGCCAGCGAAGAAACCAGATACGGGGAAACTTGGCTACGCGCACCTTGAGCCTCATTCAAGTGAACCTAAATTTAGCGGACAAGTTTGTTGTACCGCGTCAAGGTACTTGGCCAGCGCATTGTGCCAGCTCGTTAATGCTACAAGAATTATGACGAGTTGCTATAACGCACCTATTGTAAAACTAACGCATCCCACAAATATTACGCACAATAAAATATGAAACCTGATGAAAAATTTAACGCTTATGACTGTGAAATTTACTATTCACCCATGTCGATGTAAATTTCAATTTTATGTTGAATATACAATTGGGAATTTTTTTTTCAGTCAGCATTCAAAAATGTTTAACAAAAAGACATCTCATTGATGATAAATTATTTTCATATATTTCATATATTAATGTTCATGATTAAATTTTCTCCCCAGTTACTAAAAAATGTTATCTGCAATATTTTGATTTACAATTGTCATTTCTTTTTATACAGTCTATTAGACAAATGAACCGAATTCAATTTTAATGAACGCTGACGAGACAACTCAGTCGATGACAATGAGAAATATTAAAAAACTTTTTTTTAAATAAAGGTGATTAAGTTAAATTAACTGCTTTTTTTTTTTAATTTCCGAGCCCGAAGAAAAGAAAACTTGACGTCACGCGCGATGCCAAATCTGACGTGAGATCTACTGACGAAGGACAAATTTAAGTATTCGCTGAATGTGAGACACCAGTGTGACGTCACACAACTCTGACACGTTCTTATTTCGGGTAAACAACTAAACTCCGAAACGTGGTATACAGCGAGTGAAGAAAAAAAAGGTAGATTATTTATTCATACAAATACTCTCTTTGTTCGGGATTCCTCTTCATCGTGAGTTCTGTCCCACGATCAGTTGTACTATACTACGTTATTGATACTAAATTTAGAATTAACATAAAAGCGAAACTTTTTTTTTTCCTTTCGATATCACGAGTTTATATACATTTATAAATAATTAATTGTAGTCCAATCCGGCTATTAAATTCAACACTCAATGACGTACGAAATATGTTTTAATGAAATTGTTGGATAAATTTTAATTCTTTTTTTTAATTCTTTTTTCTGAATGTTTTTGTTTTATTTTAAAAATTTTTTTATGTTTTTGAGTAACAAAAGACAATCAGGCAAATTCCATTCATCATATAATAAAACTATTCCTAGGTCGTATATTTAAAAATGTAAAAAAAATAATAATTAATCAATCTCATTGATTATTCCTAATAGGAAATATTATTTTGTATTCTTTTTGTATACATGAAATTGTTTCGAAAAAAAAAAGAACTTTTGGTTATAAAAAAAGAAGTTCGTATAGAAAATCGTAACGACGGGTGAATTAAGAAATAATGGTTAATTTAAAAATTGCGAGCGCGAAAGTTGCGGATGGTATTTTGCAAGAGCAGTTTAAGCGATTTTGCAAACCAGGTCACGACTAATTCTACAATCACCCAAAATTATCCCGCCATCTATTTCTCATTACACAAAAGTGCTGCGACGAAAAAGATAATGCCAGCCTCGTGTGGAACGGAAAAACGCAAACGTTCTCGTGTTAGCGAACCTCGCCGCGTGTTGCCGCGGCGTGAACGCACTTATAATAGTTGCGGTTGACGCCCAGTTTCCCACAAGCGTCGTAACATTAATAGAATTTAAATGAACACGCATGTTTCGCTTCGATCCTTTTGTTTCTTCATTTCGAATTACGCATAACAAACGATTTAGCATCAGAAGCTTTCGTATAACGAGTGTCAATGAAACTTTTAAATCAGCCTTTTGTTAAAAAAATTTTCATTAGTTTTATCACATCTGAAAAAAAAAAGTTCCAACAATAACAATTAAATATCAATTTTATTGTATTTTTGATTGTTTTTTATGAAAAAACATTTTTTTCATAATGGCATGTTTTTGATCTTGAAGTGGATTTTTTCAGATTTGAACAACAAATTTGTTTAAAAATGATAAATTTGTTAGATTTGTTTTTATAAAAAAAAAATTATTTTTATTATTCTACTTGTTTTTTGTCTATTTTTTAATTAAACGAATCGAATAACAGTTTGCCAAGAAAGATGCCAAGAAGGCCATTAAACCAACGATTTATATTTATCAATGATTAATATAAATTATCGTTAAATTAATCTTCCTTATCTTATGGTACAAACCGGCGCTCCTACCCGCCTTTTCTTCGTCATCGACGTCTCATGTCTCTCGTTGGTTTTCCACAACTCCACAGCTGATGCTAATTAAAATTTCTTCAATGAAACCTTTTTTTTCACTCCAACTCTGAACCGTTGCTAATTAAAGCTAATTGAAAATTACGTTTCAATATATATTTTTTAATGATCCACAATTTAGCTGAATTATGTACGATTGTTTAATTGAGACGACAAAAATTCTTTCATCTCGTATTTGGATGGACAAAATAAAAAAAAAGTTTAAAAAGTAAAAATATTGTTGGTACAATTTTCTCGTTTCTGTTTTGTTGTTTGATTTTATTTATGTTTCTCGTTTTATTTTCTTTTTTACCTCGTTCCTCTTTTTTTTACTTTAAAATATTTGTTGTACTTTCACGTTTTGAAGAAAATGGAGAATTGTAGTTGAATATAATTTACAAAAAAATGTCGTGGGCAAAAGTGTACCTGGATTCTAACGGCTAATTTAAGTGATTACAATGGTAGCCACTGGAGGTTTACCATTAACTTCAACATCCACGGTGACAAAATATCTTTGACATAAAAATTCAACAAAGAAACTCATAATGGCTCTATTTTGAACAAACAAGATATTTTATTCTATCTCGTACGGTGTTCGTAGAATTATAAAAAGAACCCGAACAATGTTGAACGGGAAAGTTAAAATTTTTCATCTGAAAACTGGTATAATTACGAGACGATCAATTTATTACGCTTTGGAAATCAATATCAGTCCAATTTTTATTTTTCACCCGATTTATGATTCATAAATCGTACGTGTAACGCGATACAAAGGCTTGCTGCAACTTTAATTGTTATAAATTAGTGAAAACGTGAGCCCGCGATACAAAAAGGGGCAGAACACGTTTTCCTTCAGCTCGGGTTTCAATCGCAATTCGTCATTGCATTGAATTCCCTTGTTTACATTTTTCCCGATCTGACCTTGGTCGTTCTTGAGATTTTACAACTTTGTTTTATTGAATTGTTCAAATCGCTGACCTTGAAAAGAAAAACATTTTATTGACATAGATGGTTTACTATTATTTCTTTTTTTTCTTAGACCAATTTCTTGGACAAAAATTTTGCGGATGAAAATGGTTTGACATTTGCGCACGCGTGTTGTCGGGATATTTTTTTTTCTTTTTTTTTTCTAAATTTTACAACTGCGAGGTAACCGAAACTTGCGGTGGAAAGTTTTACAATTGTAATGTCAAGAGATATCATGTGATATCGCGTTTCGCATTAGAATGTGTAAAACTTGTCTGCATAACCATACACCGTGCTTGTATTCACGTTTGCATAGTCACATATGGGCAAATATGAACAGACAACCGGTGACTCGTTATGACACGCGGTTGTATACACATCGCGCGATACTATAGCGCTATTGTCTGATTCAATAAAAGTGTTAATTCGTATTCGCCTTTTCAAAATTCATCATTTGTATGAATTCGCACGTTGATATCGCGCAGGTTTATCTTGGACGATATTACAAACTGACGAAACACACTGCGGAATTATTATTTATCTTCTACACTACTCCCCGGCACGTTTTGTAATCGTGTAAATAAATGGATCTTCAGCTGTGGAGAACAAGATGTTCACCATTTCTAAAAAAAACAAAATGATAATGTTGTGAATGGGAATTTTCATTGTATTTTTTTATGAAAATAAAAGTTTTTCATCATGAAGAACAGAATGAAAACAAAACCGAATAAAACAATGCAACAAGAAAAAAGATGAGGAAAATAATTATGTAAACATACAATGTAAAAAAACTTTGGATTTTTATTGTTTTTATGCTTTCATGTTTTACATAATGTTAATAAACAGACAAAAAAGAAACAAGAAATAAAAGGTAAATAAACAACTAAACAAAACTATGTAATCTTTTGTATTGAACAAATGTAAACAAACAAGACGGAAATACAACAAAATTCATCCGCCATTTTGATCATTTGTTTTGAAAATTTTTGTCGGTGTCATATTCAAAGTGACAGCAAAAGGCCAGAATAGTTTATTTACTAGCCGAATCGATACCGTTGAATCGATGAATGAACCGGTCAGAGGATCCTTTTGAATCGCGGTATCGTATGCGAAAACTGATACGTTTATAATCTGCCATTTTGGTCTCGAATCACACAGGGAAGGTACTGTGACATGTTGCTGGTGGGATATTCACGAGTATATAACGCACGATTGATGACGCACAGTTACACTCTTGTACGATTGTTTATGTACTTTGCAATCTCTCGAGGAATATTCAACCACTCCCGGGTCTGCAAAAAATCTCAATTTCAAATTTCCCGCGTTAGAAAAAAGAAAGATCTTGTTTCTCGTTCCATCATTCCTAGTTTTTTTTTCAATTCCATCCCCACACCGCGCTAAAATTAGCCGGAATTACATAATTACGGATTGTTTTTCCTTTTCGTGTTCGTGCACCGAGTTACGCCGAGGGGCATCGAAAATTCCGCAAACAAACGTAAATATAAACGGCCGGCCGAACTTGGTGGCTCGCCCGTGTATACAATCGCGGCGACAAAAACGTCGGTATTTTAAAGGAACCCGTTTTTTTGTTGTGCCTTAGCTACCGCATTTCTTGACTCTAAACAAAAAGCCCTGGACAATTTATGGTACCCATCAAATTAAATCGGGCCGTACGATAGTTTCACGGCGAATTCGTCGGAAAAAATATTCCCGCTCCAGCGCCCCTTTTGTTTGTATACACGCGGGCGCGCGTTTTCGTCGAAAAATTGTTACGATGCAAAAGTGATCGGACAAAAATCCGAGAGGGCGCGCGTCCGAAAGAGGATCATCGAAGGAGAAACGAGTTGAGAGGTTTTTTGGCAGGCTCGAAAAATAGATAAAAATGTGCAAATAAACGGTGGTCGTGGCTCAGGGACAACCGGTTGCTGCCATCTTGCTTTCTTATATAAGTTCCCCCTCGGTCTCTCAGGCGCTCCATCTTGGCGCGCTCCGTCTCTCTCGCACGCGCACGGGCGGCTCGCTCTCCTCTCTCTCGCACCCGCTCGCTCTCCTTCCCTCGTGCTGGGCCGGCATTTTTGCGTCTCGCTTTCACGATATTTGTACCCTTTTTATTCCCCACGTATAGTATCTTTATTGTTATTCTTATCACTCGCCGGGCGCGCTAGCCGATCTTCTTAGAATTCTGCATAAACCCGACGACAACCTGTCTTGGTCTGCCTCCTCTCACGGAGGGGGGAAAATTTCTATGGCGTTGCCTCTCTGGAAAACGAGTCGTTAATTACGACGGGAAAAAAACTTATCCTCTCCGATCACGAATTTTCATATACACTTTTGTTATTTATCATTTTCATCTCCTTTTGTTTTGTTCTTATTTTTGTTTTGTTATTTATTTTGGTTTCATTTTTGTATTTTTATTATGGTTTCTGGTTTGTTTATGTTTACTTCAATGTTATTTCTGTTTTGTTGATTTGTTTTCATGCATTTTATCAATTATTTACGACAGAAAAATAATAAATTCTGAAATGAATACAAATCCCATTCGGAATTAAACTTTATGAAGGTTTACGAAGGCCTTGGAAATTAATTATAATCCCGGGTGGAATTAAGGATATTTCTTTTATTCTATACGGTATGGCAATAATTATACGCAAAACTGATTAAACGAGTACGATCCGGAGAAGTTGTTTGATTGATTAATTTGAATAACAAGCGGCACAAGTTCGCGCGCCATGTTGCAAATAAATTGCAACGCCTGAATATACATATAAAATCATATTTTTCGGCCCAAAAACTTTTTCGTATATTATAATTATCTGGCTGGATATATTTATCTGACGTTATATAAAATTTTTTTTACTTCCACCGAGGAGCCTGTTATACATCGGAGATTAACTCAGGTCGATCTTTCTCAAATGGAAACTCCCATTAGTGGATCGAGATTGGTATCTTTTTATACATTTTAACGCGTTTCGACGTCGGATTTTTTTATATAAGAATCAAATGTCTGCTTTGAATACGAAAATTTGGGCTTGGGAAAATATTTTGTCGGAGGTTCCACGACATTCTTTTCGTAAAAAACAATTAATTAAACAATGTATAAACTAACTATACAAAAAATGTTTAAACTTTTGTCGAAAATTTTAAATTTCATTGCACCTGAAATTTCACTTTGTTAGTTAAACATTTATCAATACAAAATTTTCCACTCAGTTTCAATTTTTGTTTTCAAATTTTATTAATTAAACAAATTCTAGTTTATTTTTAACTTGAAAATCAGTAAT
Organism: Trissolcus japonicus; assembly: GCA_030522925.1. Taxonomy (NCBI): domain Eukaryota; kingdom Metazoa; phylum Arthropoda; class Insecta; order Hymenoptera; family Scelionidae; genus Trissolcus; species Trissolcus japonicus. Next base: position 49,142 of record JAPYZS010000058.1, read on the forward strand.
GGAAATTAAAATTCGTACGTAATGATTCTAATAATAAACAATTTGTGATCAAAGTACAGATTAGATGATCAAAATGATTAAGAGCAGCGACCAAGTGGAAAAATTCGTTTCGAGCAAATTGCGCCAATCTGGCAGATCTTTCCTTTCCGACGTGTTTTCTATTTTGAATGTCACCTGCGTGACCGCGCGACCAAAACAAAAATAAAGGAAAATCGACTTTCGCTTTCACGGGATCGACAAATTCTAATCCGTTGAATAAAATTATTTCTTATATAACCAAGTACCCCCCCCCCCCTCCCCCTCCCCCTGACATTCGTCAAACTCCAAAAAGTAGATTCGACCGCCTTTTGAAAAATTCTCCAAATTAATTCGTAACTTTCGAACAAACGTAACACAAAGGCGTGGTGGTAAGAATGTTAACGCGCATTTCATAAGAAAGCTGATGTCGATTACTTCCGCCGTGGAAGGAAAGAGAAAACAAAAAAATTGAAGAAGAGCGCCGACCGAAAGGGAAAGTCTCGTGATTGAAAGTCACAAATTTTGCAAAGTTGAATTTGAATGTGCAATTTGTGATTTTGGCAAAACTGACGAGATATAAATAAACGAAAAGAAATACAAATTACATGCAAATGACATGCATCTTAATTTTCTATGTATTAAAAAATGAGGTGTCTCAAATTACCCTAAAGTGCAGCTGAGTTAAACATGAATCATTGTATGGTAATCTCTTCCCCCGGTTCCGCGAACCGGACAGGAAAAGTGAAAAGTTGCGCAATTGCGTCAGATGTGAAATTTATAATCGGTGTCTAATTTAATAACAGTCGCTTCTTTCAGGATCCTCTCCTTTACCGTTAACCGGCTCTCTTTGTTCGCATAGCGGTTTCTTCGTCCTTCTGAGTATTTGGCAAAATGGGCACCAGAGGAAGAAACAAAAAAAGGTTTCTATTTATCTTTTGCCTATGTTCAATTGATTTACAAATAAAACTGCCGGTACTTTTTTTTCTTATAGGTAAACATTCAATGAGTGTCAAGGGCAGGAGAAGATTGCAAACTTGCAAACAAGCTGGGACACAATCAATGCTGAAAAAAAATTATTTTATATTATCCTTCACTTATAAAACGTACATAATTTTATATCAACTAATCGTCTATGGACTATTAAATTATTGCTCTCAATTTACTGTTTTTGATTTAATTTATCTCTATCAAATAAATTTATAAAATTGTATGAAAAAAATTTTACTTTCACATTTGTTCATGACGTAAATTTGTTTGAGAAAAACAGTGTTTAAAACAGTGTTTAAAAAAACAGTTTGGAGTTTAAAAAACAGAGAGTGCAGTGTACTTTATTGTTCGTCATGTAACTGTGACGGTGAATACACGAGCACCGATGAGCGCACAATCAAAGTATTGTTTGGAGATAGCGAGACGCCTCGACGTTTCTATCTGCCCGTTCGACATACGATATCGCTCGGGTTATTACAAAAGTCAGGGGGGGAAAGGAGAGCCCGCTTTATATATTTTGTTCGTAATTTATGGCCGAACATTAAAAGCGACGATTTATCGCGCGGCCTCCAACTGGAATATTGAATAAGTGATGGCTACCAATCCGGTTGGTGCACGCGAAAAGCATCGCTTCACTTTGGAACTATAATAAAAAAAAAGGAAAAAGAAAAAGAAAGTGGTGGCGACGCGCGAGGAAGTGCAGTGATTTGAATGAATAATCATAACAGGAAGCGACGACAAGATTGTAATTTTATTCATTCATTCATTGGCCAGTTCTTTTTGTCTTCGTAGCCTCTCCCTGCACGCGGTGCAATTTCCAGTCCGAGTTTTGTATCGCGATGAAAATAAATTAATAGCAAGGTGGAAATATCGTAATGAAAAATCGCATGAGTTTCACTTTTCACCTAGAAAATAAAAAATCGTTTCATTTTTGTATCGAACAAAATCGTTTAACGTATTTTGTTTTAGATTTCTAAAAAAGACTGAAAATTATGGAAAAGTAAAATTAAAAAAAAAATTTTTTTCAAAAAAAAAGTATCAAAACAGAGTGAAGAAGTATTGAAAAAGTATAGGAAAATTGTGGAAAAGGTATTAAAATAGTATGAAAAAAAAACGATAGTTTGAAATGTAAAAAGTGTGACAGTTATGAAAACATTTCCAGTATAAAAATCGTACAAAAAGTGACAAAAAGGGTTCAAAAGTGTCAACATAGAAAATGAGTTTGTAATCGTGTGAGAAAAAAGTAATATGAAAAGTAAGAGAAAAAAGTGTGAAAAGTATGACAAAAAAGTGATATAACAGTTACATGCATATAAAAAAATGCATACTATGGTAAATGTTATTTAGATACTAGTAGCTATAAAATAGATAAAAAAAGTTGAAAACAGTTGAGTTATGAATTGATTGGTTGCATTCGCATGCTTAATTAGGACAACTTTTTTCTTCAACTGGTTTTAATATTTATGAATCACCATTCATATTGCTATATTGATCCCCGTCAAAGTGGAACGCATAAGCGCGTTGCGTTACTCATTTTATGTCACAGAGTGCGTTATCCGCACAGCGTCCACACCGTTTTATAGTACAATGGTTTTTAAGTACCGATCTTCCTACGCAACCTGTCACAGAAATGCAGTTCTGACTCTTTAAGCGGACTTGGCACTACGTGACACACGTATTGTTGTTGTTGTCTGACAAAATTATATCCTCCATTGTGACCTGAAAATTAGTGGAACGGTTGTATATCTTAAAGAAACAGTTTTTTTCTCTCGACGAGTAAATAAATTAAAATTAATCTCAATCTGAATGAACTTCTATTTCTACATTTTCATATTTCTTTTCGTTATTCTAAATTCTATTTGGGATTAAGATTCTTATTCTATTTAGAAATTATTTTTCTATTCTAAAAAAAATTATTTTCTCATTTCATATTTATAGACGAAAAAAAAGAAGTCTGGTTGTTCGTCACAACAATGTTTAAAGTCGAGCACAAAATAGCTCTGTGTCAATAAAGGCAATAAACTATGGCGAAAATAGCGAAGCCATCTGAATCTCATTGTGCTGAGATTTATAGGACAATATTTCTCATACGATAATTCCCAGGATGATTTATAATTCTCATGATCGATCTTAATTTTATCAGTGGCGCACAGCGGACGTTCAACTACGCTTCTACGAATCTTGCATTAGATGCGACACTTGCGCGGAAGCTAGTAAATATCAACTCTGAGCCGGAAGTTACGCCGATCGAATGTTAAATCTTTGTCTGTCAGGTTTTATCTTGGACTTGGATATTTTTAGATCAGCAAACGAGGAAATCAATTGACGAAGGTCATCTCAACTTTTATCTTTGAATTCGCCATAATTAATTTGCAAAAATTAATTTGTTAACAAAATAAACTATGATAAAATTAATGTCTAATAAAATTAATCTTGTCACTGAAATAGTGATGTACAAATTTATATTAATGTTATATTAAAATGCATGGAAAAAAGCACGAAAATTTATTAGCAAGGAAGAAGTAAAAAGAATTTTTTTTTTCAAAAATCAAAAACTGGTTTGAAATTCAACGTCGGACAGAAATGACTAATGGGAAACGTAAGTTTGAATAAAAAATCTGAAAAAGCACTTTGTCACTGGAAATGAATCATGAACAATGATTTATCCAGTTTTCATACTGACGAGCCAGCTAAAGACGAAAACGATTCGGATGGAACAATTAGATTGCGGATTGTTGGCGATGGCATTGACATTTTTGTACCACTGTGGATTCGCAATTGCTGAAAAAACATGATACATGCCGGACGAAAATGATGAATCGCCCGAGCATTTTCTCAAGATTGCATCGCGTCCCGCGGCAATATTTTGAAATTATAACTCAGAGATCATTCGCCGTTTGTAAACTTGATGATCTTTTATGTCCGCTCGTAATTCCAACTTCCGGTTCTTCGAGTTCTGTTTATCATTCGCCATTGGCAACCTAAAAATCAACAATTTTTAAATAGAAAATTTTTTTTTCGATGTTTTCACATGTCGAAATCGATAATACTTTTTATAGCTTTATGCATTAACGTTAAGTTTGGTATTTAATCAATAAAAAACAAACATATATTTTATTGACACTTAAAAAATGGGACGTGACGTAACTTTTCCCTGATTAAGACAAAAAGTTACACAAAAGTTGCATAACAATTGCACACAACTTGCAATAAATTCAAGCTGAAATAAAAAGTTAATAATTTTCATCACGGAGCAATTTTTATGTAAAAGGAAATTTATTTAACCAAAAATAATTTTTGTTTGTTTTGTTTTTTTTTTTGTTTTTAGGTTTATTGATATCCTTTTTTTTGTTGAATATTTGTGTGTTTTGTTTATATTTGTTTCGTTATGTTTTTCTGACCTCTATTGACCTTTTAGTACACATAATAAAATAAATACAATTAAAAATAGAAAGTTTTACCAAATAATATTTGTAGAAAAAAAATTTTTTTTCTAGATGATGGTGGAGGGGGAAGAAGAAAATGAAAACATAATTGTTTCACGTGCCACGGCTATAATGGTATCTGCTGGAGAAAACTCGACATTTGGTTCATTTTAGATTTGGATGCTCGCCAGCAAAACGAATTCTACGCGGCTTTTCGTGCTAGGAAACGCGAGGCAACGAACTTATACGATTTACGGAGCATTGAAATTTTAGAAAACGCGCCGCGGCCGACTGCGCAGATATCTAAAATACCCGCTTGATGGGGATCTCTCACCTATTTTGTCATTGCAATTTCAGTGTCCGTTGTTCAACTTAAAATGCTCCGCTTAACTTTGCTCCCGGTTGGAATTTTCATTTTCAATTCAAATTTCCAGTTTGTGGAAAAACCTCACTCGCAATTAATCGACCGGAGAATTTCATGTAAAATGTATAAAGTTGCGATTGTAAAAAATGAGGCAACAAATGCAACGCAATTCTTGCTTTTTCACAATATTGAATAATTATTTTTTATTAGACCGCAATAATTATACAATTGTTTCGGATTTATTTTTCTTTCCAAATTGAAACAATAGAATTAAATAAAATAGTTATTTTGTTTGCATTTGTTCATGTTAATGTTTTATTTTTTGTATGAAAAAGTTGTGGGTAGTTAATAAAATCTATTTGTTATCTAACTCTGAAAAAAAAATTTGTTTAATAAATTATCACTTCAGTTTTATTTCTCATTCTGTACATTCATGATTCAGCAGATACACAATGAAACATAAAACAACGTAACAAGAAAAAATAATCAAGCAATTAAACGTGCGTTCATCACAACAATAATTTTAAACATCAGATAATCCTATTTTTCTCGCATTAATTTGTTACAAGGTTTCCAATACCAGCGATCCCTCATGAAAACCGTGGTACGTGACATTTGATTTCACGAAAATTATAATTGAACATATTTTCACGCTCCAGCGTCGGCGATTAAAAAAAATCGCGCCCGATTTCTTGCTTACGCGCACGCTCAAAACTGCGCAGACGAAATTACACGTTTTCCCGCGCGATCCCGGTCGTAATGGCTGTCAACGATTTGATGGCTCCTCGGGTAATGGTCAACCATTCTAAGAATCGTCATCGAATTGCAATTTTGCATCGCGCTTTTGCTTTCGCTTTTCAGCGTCGGCCACCTTCGTTTTCAACCTCAATTAACGTCGTCCAAGGTCAAACTTGTTGATGAATCGGAACGCGCGCTCGGCGACACGAAAATCGACGTAAAAAGCGGGAAAATGCTGGAGAATTATGACACGCCTATGATTGATGGCACTGAATAATAAATAATTACTCGTTTATACAAGTACTTTGTTAGTTTTTTTTTTAACAACAAACGTTCAATTTTGTTTTATTTTTCTAGGTTATTTATTTTGTGGTTGCATGGGTTTGTAGTCATAATTTTTTTTTGGTTCATTCTGGTGCAATCAAATTGGTCTTTTAGAGTTTGAGTTGAATTCACATTGCTTGATCAAAGATTTGTTAAACAACAACGCACGTGGACGAATTTTTGCTAACGATACCATAATCTTGAAACACAAGACATCGCGACATTTGCTATCAAAGCGCCCAAAGAAACGCGATGATAAGCTCAAAAAATTATGCGATAACACGAAACAAACGTATACGGTTCGTTTGCAATCTATGCTTTTACTCTGCGGTGAAATATTTTCACTTTGTCAAATTGTTTTGTATTAAGAGGATTGTCAGTACTTCTACAAAGGCAACATTTTAATTAATTTTGTTTTTGTTTGGTTTCTTTGTTTATTTTGATATTTTGTCGTTTTTTTCTCGTTTTTTTATGATTTCATTGACATTTTCCCTCGCAATCACAACTAAAATTGTCACTTTTTTCATTTTTTTAATCAATGAATAGTTTATTTTCGGCTTGTAAAATATTTATTAACTTTTTTTTGTTGATGTAATAAAAGTAAACAAGTTAGCTTGTTTTTGTTACTTATTTGTTACTACGTTCTTGTTACTTACGTTAGTTTATTTTCAGCTTATAAAATATTTGTTAACTTTTTTTTTGTTGATGTAATAAAATCAAACAAGTTAGCTTGTTTTTGTTACTTAAAAATGTTGTTGTTTAAAATAAACGAAGCACGATTGATGTTTTACTTTTCACACATGGTGAGTCCCAGCGATAAAACGGCAAATTGGACAACACGATTAAATTTTCATTGAATTAAGTTGATTGAGCGTAATAAGCGTATGCCGGAGAGACCCTTTTTTCTCTGCATACACACGAATCGACTGATGATATTTGAATGAAGCCATTTACCCTTTTGTCTTTCGCGCTGGGACAATTTCTCATGCAAAAACTTTTTAGCTGGCCGGTAGCAATTCTGACGAAACAATAATTCCCTCTCGTGACACGATTGTTCGCAGAAAAACATTGACCAGTTCCAATTGACAGCACCGAATTAGCATCCAACTAATATTAATTTCCTTCTAAAAATATACGTCATTGTTTCCAATCCACTGCTTCTAATACGAGACAAAAAAATTTATTGCCAGCATTAATTCGAACTTAACGATTAATAAATTTCGGTCCAGAGACTAATTAGTCCATTATGGTTACTAATTTTGTAACAATTTTGCAAGATTAAGAAAAAGCGTGTAAAAATTAGTAGCAAAAAGATGAAGACGAAAAAAATTAAGTGGAATGATACAAAATGAAGTTCGATTTTGCTAAACGTATACTGAACGAGGATTAAAAAAGTCGAAAATAATGTAAAAGATAAAAATAATCCGAAAAATAAATAATGATAAATAAGATAGAAGATGATAGTAAGATGAGAATTGAATGTCGAATGTTGTGATCGAAATTGGATTTCATTTTGACTCTGCGACAAGACAAAAAAACAAAACTGTGCCGCGAAACATTTTGAATGAATGACATAATAAAACGATAATGGCTCGAGTTGTGAATAAAATGGTGTTCGCTTTCAAACAGCGTCTTGTTACACACCGCGAACGGTAACGAGTCGGATTATGCTGAACCTGAGATCCTTAAAGGAGAAACAAGGAGAGACGAAAGAAAAGAGAGCCCGGGAAAGAAAAAGAGAGAGGACCCGCCGATCGCAGACGCAGATAATGGCATAAAGAATCGAGTCATTTCGAACACGCGGAATAAATCGCGGCTCGCTTTATCTTCGTAACTGGCGCCCGATATATCGCGCTAGTTCGTTTCAATGAGTTTCCAATCAAGGGGGTCAAAGACTCGAACCGCGACACACCGATCTGTAGTACGCAATCGCGCTATTAATCACTTGTCATAAGCGTGATTGAAAAATAGCAATGGTTCATGCTTATCTACTCATAACTGTTGTCATTTTTCTCCTCCTGCCCCTCCCCTCGGCCATTTTTTTTTTTCATAAATTGACTCATCAAAATTTGCTGTTTCATTTTTAAAAACATTCTAAAATGATTTTTCAATCATAAATAAAATAGAAGAAGTAAACGTTTTATAAAACAATGGAAAATTAACGATAAAAATAAGTTAAAGTTCGCACAGATGCTCATTCGTTAAAATTTTTTTTTATTCCTTTTTTGGTTCTCTCATTTTTTTAAATGTTTAAACCGAGTTAGTGTAATTTATATCTGATGCTGATCATTAGAAATGATGCAAGGTTCTAATTCACAAGTTGCAGCCCTAAAATCTGTAGTATTTAAATGTCGAGATCGTCGCATGTGTACTGTGACATTTGACACAGCACTTGGTTCTCTTTCGGTGACATTTAAGAGAAAGTAATGAACCTCATGTTGAAAGTTGTTTTGTTCAAGAATTTATTATTGATGTTCATAATGCTCTTAATTTATATATTGTAATGCAAGAACACGAATAACAGGTTGCCCTCGTCGCCGCTCGCCTTCGAGCGATAATATAGTTGTATGTTTAAGCGAGTAATTATTTTTTTTTAATTGTATCAACTTTTTCATGGTGACATGAAAGAAAAGAAATTTGAATTGAATCCATTTCGAAAGTAAAACGATTCACGTTGTCCCAAAATTTGTACTCTTTCATTTCACATTTTTTTAACTTTTTGGAAAAGACAAAAAGATTTTTTTCTGTTTTCGTTTTCTTTTCTTTTTAGGGGAAATTTTATTTTAATCAGGAAGAAAATTCAAAAATAATAATTAAGACGGGGAATCACAAAAGTGGGCATTGGAGCGACATCTATGGAAATATCAGGCAATTACAAAAAAAGGTTCCAACTTTAACGACAGAAGAAAAACGAAAAACGGTGAAAATTTTCATCAAATCAATATGTTTTTTTAAATTATTTTAAACATACTAATAGTTATATAAATTTATATCTTTTGATTTCAATTTGTCTTTTAGATTGCAAAGTCATCCAAAATGCTATCCGAGTCTCCATCTACTGGATCTTTTTCCAACTTTCTGTCAAAATACTGGCGGGAAAATAAAAATTTAAAAAATTCAACGATCATAAATATTTTAGGGACGCGCAAAATGTGTTTGTTCCTTCGAATTATCTTTCTCTAATCATTGTTTTTCAGCTCGGTATGAAAATCAACGTTCTTGATAACATCAATTGATAACATTTTATCAAGTGCGCCGCTGTAAACTGTGCCACTATCAGATCTCTTTATTTTGCAAAAAAAAGAAGTATGAATAATACTTTGAGAATGAAAAATAAAATGCTTTGCAAATGAGCACAAAAAGATATCAAATCAGAATATATATTTTGAATAATGAAAATTCAGATTGCAAATGTGCATCATTTATAATGTGCATACACAAGTAAAACGGTCGGGATTAAAATGAGCATGGTAGCTTGTGAATGGGTCGATAAGATAAAACCGAGAATGAGTTGAAATGGAACTAAAGCGAAGATAACAAGTTACAAAACTGTGCAAAAGTTTCGGTAATATTTATACGGGACAAATAACTTGAAATTGCAAAACGCTACTGGAACTAAAATATAATTTTAAAACTAATTAAAAAATTAATAAAAATGAAAACAAACTTGTCTTTAAATGGGTTTTAAATGGATTTAAACCATTCACAATTTTTTTGTTTCAAATGTTCTCAAACTTTAATCAATTACAGAATCAAACTACGATTGTGTAGCGGGTGAGTTGTTATAAATGACGAAACGCTCGGCTCGTCGTTTAAACATTTGAAATCATTGTGAAGCGCGATATTATCTGAGGTGAAAACATTGACCTGATGTGAAAACATCAGGCCTACTGATTGAATTCAAGGTCATATTTTTGTTGGAACGAGCGATCCAGCGGTTTCTGTGACAGTTCCTCGAGTGACCCGACGGAGTAACTGCCAAGATGACGTTTTTAATGAACGCTGCAAGATGCGAGGTGAGAGCTCTGCCAAGTGCATAAGAAAGCGGGAAACTCAAACCATCTAGTGGACGAATGCAGAACTTGCGCAATTTTGATTGCGTGGAAATGTCACTTTTTAATTTTTTTTTTTTATCGGAAAAGAAAATTATAACATATTTTATTTTTTAACGATCCTTTAAATCAATGAAGAATTGAAAAATTTATTGTAGGATTAAAGATTGTTTTAAATTTGGTTACTTAACATTTTCATTTTTTTTATTAATTTTTTATTTACAACTAAAATATTTTGCCGAAATTTCAGATCTTTTAAATTCTTTTTGAATGAAGATTAAAAAAACAATATTTTGAGGATCGAACAATTTATTGCAAATCTGGTTTTCATTTTTTACAGATAAGAATTTTGAAAAGGTCTTACAGTGCCATGGCGCCGACAGTTCAAATGTTCATCAATGGCGAATTTGTTGGTAAATGAAATCTAATTGAAATAGAGAAGTCAAAATCATATAAAGGAGAAAATGTAAAAAAAGATGAAATTTTAATGTTAAAAAAATACGAAATTCATATTTTTGCATGCAATCACAGATTCAAAGGCGACAGAATTTACGGACGTCCACGATCCAGCAACAAATGAGTTGATATGTCGAACCCCAAAATGTACCAAAGAAGAGATGAACAAAGCAGTGGAAAGTGCAAAAACAGCCTACAACGAGTGGAAAAATTCCAGTGTCCTGACTAGGCAAACTTTGTTTCTTAGATACCAAGCCCTCATTCGTGAACATTCCGTAATTCAATCTTTTTTATAGACTATTGGTTCTAAATAGAAAAAAATTTAAATAATTAAAACTTAAAAATTTCTTTTTAATTCTCTGACATGAAAAATTTCAGAAAGAAATTGCTGCAAACATTGTAAGAGAAAATGGCAAAACCATGGACGATGCCGAAGGAGACGTTCTGAGAGGACTTCGTAAGTGCAAAACAAATTACAATGTTGAACTTTAAAAAATTGAAAAATTCGACATTTTATAAATTTGAAATTTTTTTTTATTCAAAAATTTTAAACTTTAACTAAATATTTCTAACCTTCGAACTTTCAGAGGTTGTGGATGCTTGCGCGTCGATTCCAAGTCTCCTTCTAGGAGAATCCATGAACAACATCGCAACAGACATGGACACGATTTCGTACAAAGTTCCTTTGGGTGTCACCGCGTCCATCTGTCCGTTCAATTTCCCAGCGATGATACCTCTCTGGTCGTTCCCAATAACGGTGGCCTGCGGCAATGCCGCTATTTTAAAGCCATCTGAGAGGGTGCCAGGAGCCTCCATGATCCTGGCCAATCTTTTCGACAAGGCCGGCGCACCTCCAGGACTATTGAACATCATCCATGGTCAACACCAAACTGTCGATTTTATCTGCGAGCACCCTGACATCAAAGCAGTCTCCTTCGTTGGATCGGACCAAGCGGTATTTAAATAATTTGTCATTTTCGCAATTTTTCAATCTTTTTATTTTTCCATCTATTTTTATACATGTATCTCTTCAACGTTTTTAATCATCCTTTAATCAAACAAATTAAATTCCGAAATTAGTTCAATATAAAAATATGTATAAATTGTATATAATTACATAAAAATAATTACAATTTAAAAAATTATGATTTTATATAAACTGCAATTTTGTTCTACAGGGTAAATACATCTATAAGCAAGCATGTGCAAATGGAAAAAGAGTGCAGTCGAATATGGGCGCAAAAAATCATTGCGTTGTGATGCCAGACGCGAACAAAAACAAGACCCTGTCACAAATAGCTGGAGCAGCTTTTGGAGCGGCGGGTCAAAGGTGCATGGCTCTTTCGGTAGCAATTTTTGTAGGCAAGTCTCAGGAATGGATCGCAGAACTGGTCGAGGCTGCTAAAGGGCTCAAGGTCAACGCAGGACACATCCCTGGCACCGACCTGGGTCCAGTCATCTCTCCCCAATCTAAACAGAGGATCCACGAGCTTGTGGAATCCGGAGTTAAGGAAGGTGCCAAACTTGCACTCGATGGCAGGGGGATCAACGTTCCAAGTTACCCCAAAGGCAACTTTGTTGCCCCAACTATCCTAACTTCTGTCGAGGTACATACTAGTAAACTTCAGACACGACGAACAAACAATTAAGTTTTTAAAATTAAATTAAGTGTTGTTAATTAACAAAGTTTATTTAATTGAATTATTTTATAGTTAATGACGAGTTAATTAATTTGATAATTAAGTTGGCAGTGAAAATGTCAGGTTTAACTTCTTTTTTGGTTTTTTTAATTTTTTGTAGCCCTCGATGAAATGCTACAAGGAAGAAATTTTCGGACCAGTGTTGGTTTGCGTCAACGTAAACACCTTTGACGAGGCAGTAGAGCTCATCAATCGAAATCCTTATGGAAATGGCACAGCAGTTTTCACCTCGAATGGTGCAACTGCCAGGAGCTTTATCAACAGGATCGAGGCGGGTCAAGTCGGTGTTAACGTTCCTATCCCCGTACCCTTGCCAATGTTCAGTTTCACTGGAAACAAGGGATCATTTTTAGGCGATGCTCATTTTTACGGCAAACATGTGAGTCGAGTTACTCTTTTATTTTCATCTTCACGTTTTAATTTGTATGCCTTTTTATGGTATTTATAAATTTTAATTTATGTATTGTAATTTGTATACATTTTTTTACTATCAATTTCCAGGCTATAAATTTCCATACACAAACGAAAACCGTCACTCAACTGTGGAGAGCGACCGACGCAACTGAGATTGACTCTTCGACCACAATGCCAACCATGCAATAATGTGATAATCCAATCTGCGAATGATTCAGTCAAATTTAGTCAACTTGAACAAAACCTTTTACAAATCAGTGTCTTCCAAAGAATGTTCTCATTTTGTAAATGCAGTTCCAACAAACATCGGAACATTTATTTCAAGATACATTGAAGTTCGTGACTCAAAGATTGTGAAATGAGAAACGGTATTTTTACAGTACGCAACGTGTAATTTTTTAAGGAATGAAAATAAATGTGACTGTTCTTTAAATCTGAAAAATCCTCTTCGATTTTAATACAACAAGAAATGTGTATGAAAACAATTATAACCGCATCATTAAATTCTTAGTTGTCATTTTTTATTCACAATGATATGGCGAGATTGAAACAAAAGATGAAATAAATTTTTTAATCTGGATTCTCTGTTACCGACCTTGAACTTTATCTCCGCAGTTTGGTACGGGGTATAATGTATTGGTTTCAGTCCAGCACCTGCAAACAATCTGTGAGCGCTTGCGCGTTTGATTTCGGGTAGCATCTGTGTTCCATGGAGCTTAACTCCGAACAAGTGGGTGCATCGTGAAAAGTGTCTGAGAACCAACCCCCGTCTTATAAGTCTTTCACTCAGACCAGGTTCATTTCAATCTCTGGATACGAATTTTTACGGAGATCTAGGATCTCATTTGATTAACTTTTGGGGTTTTGTTCCTGGCGATAACCTCTCATTAGGATTCGAGTTAATTTAGCACTGGGGTTTCACACCGAAACATTATTGGAATATTTTTGAACATGAAGATAACAATTGATTGGACTGAAAAAAGTTAGTCTGTCATTTTAGAATCGTATAAAGTTATCAGTCAATATCATACGTGAGTATACCTATATATCTAAAAATATAAATAATTAGTGTAATAATTTTGTGGATTTTTTAATTTTTTTGAAAGCCACAATTTTGAGATATTTTTTCGAATTAAATAAATTTTAAATAAATAATAAATGATTAAAATAATTATTAAGAAATAAAAATAAGTTTCAACAATTTGGCAATTTTGCAATTTTATATTTTGAAGATGTTTTTTTGATTTAAATTCGTTTAAAAGCTTTTTATTTTCAGATTTAGATCGACGGTAAAGAAAAAATGTACAAAACGGTGAGAAAAGGGGATGCGAGCTTGCAGTACACAATTCTGCCGCAGACCGATGCACCTGTCGGTCCGCCAGAATCGCCGATGAAGGTGACGAAATACATCGTCACCATTTTCATTTTAATCTTTTTGTCGACGGCCGCTATTATTAACCGGACTTACTTTTCTCACACGTACATGGAGCTACAGAAAAAAATTATCCTCACTTCGATAACAGAACAGGCGAGCGAGATTCACATAAAAAATCATCACGAGTACAAAGAAACCAAAAACTATGTTCCAAAACCTACCAAGTTCAGTCAAGCCGTTGCTGACAGACGGGGTGAAACGAGCACTTTTTCGACCATTATACTAGAAAAAGTTGACGATTCCGCTGTTAATACTGGTAATTATTTGTTCATACCTAAATCACCTTCATAATATTTATAATATTGTTATTAATTTAATTTTCAACTAAAAAATCAATGTTTTCAATTTAATTAATGTTTATTAATTAATTTATTATTTATTATTATTTATCTAATGAAATATTAATGTTAACGACCAAACGAATTTTAAATTTAATTCAAAGAAACAAATGTTTGAATGAAAAATGAATCTTTTTTGTTTCAGAAACATCTTTTACAATAAACAACACCCAGCGAAATCCGAGCACAATGCCAAAACAAATTTTGTCTTCAGATTCGGCACCGATTGAGACAATTTCGTTCCCCTCGACGATCGTCCCCCCAAACGCAGTTACCCCGAAGAAAACGAGATGCAAAGTGACAGAGATCCCGCGAGAACACGAGACTGTTGCGAAACCTCATGTGAAATCAGATGAAAAAGCCGCACAGATGCCACCGACTGATCTCTTCATGCAGAGACTGATGAACTCCCTGGTGTCAACCGGAAAGGCCGCTCAACCGATGAAGAAAAGTTACACCGAAATCGGGATCATCGTGCTGGCACTGCTGGTCATCGTTGCCATCCTGTACGTCTGTCCCTGTTCACCCAGGAGGAGCAAGAAAAAAATGAAAAAACCGGACGTCGAAGAACCGGAGACGGACAAACTCGAGGGTGACAAATCGACGCTGCTGAAAGCCTACACCGACGAAAACGAATGAACCGTTATTTTGGCGGACAATTTTTGATTTGAAGAGAACATAACTTTGCGAAGCTTTTTCGTGTACCAAAAAGAGGGGCACATTTAAGACATTTAATTACCTGCAAAAGTACTGAAGAAAATGAAAAAAAAAAAAAATGAATGTCCTATTTTTACATGAACTGAGAATTGTAGATCAGGCTTAGATTGGGTTTAGCCAGGTTCGGATAGGGCTTATTCTTTTTTTTTTGGAATTTGTGAAACAAAAAATTCTAATTGAAAAAAAGGAAGTCCTGATTTTTGATAGATTACGTCGTAAATTTTGTATTAACACGCGCAGTATTTGAAAATATCTCGCGAGAATTTTCTTCATTGACTGAAAATAAAATTTGTTACTGTATATTGTATATCTATTAAGTTATGTATATTGTATAAAAAAAACAACAGAAGTGTAGATATGTTTGTTATGACAAATTGTTTGATCTTGTTTAGCCAGAAGTAAAAAAAAAGTCATTTTTATGAAACTCATTAGCCGATGATTTATTTATCAGATTCCCTCTCCTGACAAAAAAATTATGATAATTGAAACAACCCGACTTTAGTGTTAATTGCAACACAATTTTTGCACAATATGTTTTCTCGATTAATGTCAACTTAACGCGTGCTCGTTATCGCTGTTTTTTTAGAATTATTTGTATCTTGTTTGCCACACCCTCAGTTTCGGTTTACAATAATATTTGTAAGTGCGATAAGACCAAGGATATTGTGGGGGATACATGAACCACGCGTGATAACTTTTTTTGTTATCGAGAGATTATGTTATTTAATTGCAGAAAAATATATAAACGAGTTTGTTGTAGTTTTGAAACTAAATTTAACTTTCAAAATTAACTACATATTGTACAATATGTAGTAGACAAAAACAAAAAACAAAAATGATGAAAAATTAAATAAAAACAACAAAACAAAAGAAACAGAGACAAACCAAAAAAAAAAAAAAGAAAAATTCTGAAAATAAAACAAACGAAACATATTTTTTGTTGTGCTTGTTATAAGTAAACTTACCAAAGTTTACATTTGCACTGCAATTTGGGAACCAAATTTAATATTGTTCTGACGCAAATTTGATGTCATGGCAACACTTTGCATTGCAGGAACGCTCATTTTGAAAACGTTTTTGACCGATGTTTCATTCATGTAATAGCTTAATGACCTTGGCTCTGTCTATTTATCTGAAACAATATCATCAATTGAACAAAAAAAAAAGAAGATTTTAATAAGAACTAAAATGAAAAAATTAGAAGACAAAGCAAAATTGAAACAAAAGTTAAAAAAAAACAGTTAATAAAACTGAAAATAAATGAAATGAAAATGAAAATCAAAGTAAACTTATAAGATTGATAAACAAAAATTGATCGCGTGATTTAACACAAAATACACGATGACAGCGCAGGGAAAAAAATTCTGTCAATTACGGTATGAGAATAAATAGAAATGTATTCTGCCAATTATTTAGACGAATAAATTTCAGAGTCCGTTCCAGTTCTTATCCATTGTCATGGTAAAGAAATGTTAATTGGTAATTTTCAATTGCAAAACAACTTGGATTACAATATATATCAACAGATCAAGTGAAGGAAAAATTTATGAAATAGTTAAGTTGTGTGTGATTGCGCGTCTTTGACTGTTGAGGTGCATTAAATTACTTTTTAATACCTCTCGATACTCGTTTAATTAGATCAGAATTTTTTAACATTTTTAGTATTCGGTTATCTGTAATCATAAACATTATCTTCTACATTGTAAAATTTAAAATATTTCAGAAAAGAAAAGAAAATTCAGAAATAATATTATAAGAATAATTGCACTCATAAATTACAGCTCCTAATCGAGAGTACTCTCAATAACGAAGTTCTATTTTGCAGCTTATGCATTATGCACTCACATGAATGAAAATATATTTCTGAAAACACTTTTTCTCAATCTATTTATAATCCAAAAAAAACCAAAAAAACGAAATGAAGGAAACCAAAAAACGTAAGACAATTAAAAAGAAAAACAAAATAAAATAATACAAAGAAAAAGAACAAACAATGGAAACAAAAAACAACAAAACAAAGAAACAACCAAACAAAATAAAAGCACCAAGGTCAAGGGGTCATATAACAAAGTATTCCCGGCAATTCTGCGAAAGACCTATTATAATTTATTTTATAAAAACAATTGTCGCATGACCCCTTGACCTTGAGTCGATTTTTTTATACAACCCAGCCTTTCAATTATTTTAAGTACTTCTAAAGTAATGGATTTCTCGGTACAGTGTGAAGGTCATATGAAAATCTGGTTTGTTTACAATAACGAGTCAAGGTCAAACGTTGTATACAACAATCATTTTTATAAAATAAAATAAAACTAAAGGTCAAGCGATTCTTAAGTTTTAAATGAATTGTTTGATGTTGTATTGACAAAACAATGTTGTATGACCTTTTGACCCTGACAAATTTTCGTAAAAACCAAACTTTTTATATTCATCTACAAAAATTGAGTAGACCGAATTGTCTATTTCGATAATTTTGGATCTGCAACCCCTGCAGGAAAGTCGGTGGGGGTAGAAAAAGTACTGGCCGAGCGTGCGCAACCGGCGTATCTGATGATTCGCATTCCCACCACGAGATGACGACGAGCGTTATTACGCGAACAAACGCAAAGTGTCTTACTGGCGCGCGCATTCGCGCTCGTCTATTTCTGTAGGCAGAGGTCGAACGCGTGTGCCAGTCAAGTCTCAATCGTGAAATAGTGTTTTAGTGCGAATCGCTTGTACACGTTAGCCGGCCGCTAGTCACAGCACCAAACGCCGGCGTAAGTACTCGATGACACTTAACAAAACAATCAACAGTAAAACAACATCCTCCCTGGTGAAAAAATTTACCCCTTCCCCCGTCCCTAAAGGGGGTGAATTTTAAGAAAGGGCAAAAAAGCTATAGAAGGGTGAAAAAAGTGCGAGTGCCAAATAAGTCGATGGCAAGTCGAACGTTAATCTGGACGGAGTACTTTTTCGTGAGCAAAATAGAGCGAGTCAGGTGGTTGGGTGTTGGTGCGCCGACCCGGATAATATTACTTTAATTGTCACACAGACACGTGAGAAATTTCAATTCGTTCGAGACGAAATGTTCCTGATGATTCTTGACAAGTGATGACGGATTGTCAGTCAACGTATGCAGTCGTTAGGAAAAAAGAAAGAAAGAACTGTGTCAATGAGTCGACGAAATTGTGAAACTACCGGTCGCTCTACGAATTGGCCATTCATTTACGTGGATGATAAATATTTACTCCATTTCGGGTGGTGAAATACAATTTGAAATACAAAAATTTGATTCTAGTGTACTCTTTTGATTTTCAATTTTTGTTTGTTTTTTTTTTTTTTTTTTTTTTGTAAAAGAATCAATTTTGTCATGAAGTTTGCATTGTGTCAAATTACTTTGTTTACAATGAAATTTTATCTCTATTGAATCAGGTGACGAGTTGTAAGACACGATTTGTGAAATTACACCTTGTTTGCTATACTAGAAACAAAAAAAATTGTAACAGTGATAAAATGTTTAGTTTAACTTTTCGATGATTTTTTTGATGATTATTAATAATTTAATGATTTTAATGATTTTTAAACATTTTTTAATTATTACACTTTTTGATGTTTACTCAAAAAATTATTTGTTTAATTTTCAATTCCATACTATTAGTTTTATGGAAAAGTACAATTTGTTTCAAGTCCGTTCTATATATGAAAATGCAAATTTTACACGCGATGTATAATTTTCAACATGTTTTTTTTTCATTTCGCAAAACTTGAGAAAAAAGAAAAATAATGAATAAAAAAGCGTTTAAAAATAAATGTTTTCTAGAAATTTTAAAATTAACATTTGAAGAATTTAATTTCATTTCATATTGTTTATTACAAATATTTTGTATTATCTTTTTTTATATTTTTTTAAATCTAGTAACGGTCGCGACGAATCTACGTTGCACTGTCGTGGGAATGCTAGGCCTGCAATGATTTCACTTATGAAACATTGATCAGCGGAAGTTATCGTCTGTTTGTGACATTTAGGACAATTTGGAGGGGGATGCAGGATGATTAAATACAATAGCCCACCAGATAATGATTCGAAACGTGATTTCAAAATCAATCTTATTTCTTACGTAATATCAATTAGTAAACTTGCCTTTATACGAAATACAAATGGTTTTTTTTATAATACATTTTTTTTATAAAAACCCACTCAAGAATAAAAATGAGGCCCATTAAGATTTAAATTTTGTAGATTAATTTTTTGATTCAACCGAGAAGTGTGGATAGCTTTTTTCATTTGAATAAAAGACAAATAACAATAATTTGTACCATGAAATTATGTTCCAAAATTAACACGATTGTGATTTGCATAGAGAAACAAAATTATGAATGTTAGCAAGGACTGAGCAAAGGAGGAAAATATTGCAAGAGTAAAAAAATGAGGTGTACAATTTTTATCGAGTTTGACTTGTGATTAACCTGTCTTATGATATTTTTAATCAATGGTGTTGCGTTTTTCTCAATCTTTATTATTATTATTAGTTTTATTTCAAAAAACTGATTTTGTATTTATATCACTTATTTCATTGACAAAAAAAATTTCAATTACAAAAAAAAAGTTTCTGAGTCTTCTTTTTTGATTAAAAAAGTAATTAATTCACATTGTTTATCTAATAAATTGACTTTTTGCATTGTCACGCTCGATAAAAATATTCCAATAAAAATATTCCTATACGTAATTTTTTGTTCTATTTAATCAATCAGATTGAATCGACAAATGTTCAGAACTCGCCGAGTTTGTTATGTATTTTCTAATGTTTATTCAAGAATATGCTCAGAATGTCTAAGGACAGTGTCAGCCAACTTTCTGTCAAATATAGTTTTACATCGCAGCCAGTACAGCTGCTTAACTAATTTGAACAAAAATTACATCACAACATGTAATCAAATTTGTAAACTTGAATGAAATTACTAAGTAGTAAAATTTCACTTTATTTCTCTCTGATTACAATAAAAAAAAAAGTTTTATAATTTCTTTTTCTTTTAATTTTCTTTTTTATTACAAATTTTGGTTTTTCGTTTTTCATTTTTTCGACTCGACATTTTTGGATGAAGAAAAGCAGTGATTGTAACATAATTTTAATCTGTGATGAAATCCTTGACCGATTTGAGTCGGCAGATCAGCCGCTTCGAGCGACAAAGGTTTTGCTTTCCCTTTTTTTCATGATACTTGAATCGATATGCCAACTTTTTGTGAACGTCACGAGATGCATGGAGCGTCGTTTCGGGTGAGCGCCTCTCGACTCAACATCCAATGAAGATGATATGAAACTCGCGGGAACTTGTAATCAGCAGTTTCATCAATTAAATCCGCTTTTAAAAATCTCATTCACTTTTTCGCCTAATACCCAATTACAAAACTTTCGTTTCTTTACTTTTAATTTAATAATTTAATAGATAAACAATGAATTAACAAATTTATGAATAAATTAATGAATTATGAATAAACTTTAAAATAAATATTTACAACTTTTTTATTTCCATTCTATTTGTTTTAAAAAATGTATTCATTTTATTTATAACTATTTATACATTTATTTCTGTTATTTCTGTAATTACTATTGCTATTGTTGTTATTTGTGAGTTTGATAAATAATTTTACACTTTGAACTTGCAAAAATTGCTTTGAGTCATATCCGTGGACAAGTTTTCCAAGTCAATAAATTACTAATGAGGTAAGGTTAGTCACATTTTTAGTTTACATTTTCCAAAGGGGGAAGCAGTCTCGAGCCAATTAATCATGCGATACGAAGAAATAAGAAGCCTGGCAAGTTTCACTGTTGAATAATGATTAAATTATACGAAAGATGCTTTACCAGTGCAAGATGAAAAAAAAGTGTAATTAGTGAAAACAATTGTTTGACCCTACGACCTCGACTCGTTAGTGTAAACAAACCAGCTTTTCATATCGTCTTGTACATTTTGCAAACATTGTGAATTATTTGTTGTATTTTTTAAGATAATTTTGAAGGATATTTTTTAAAATTTTTAGTTGATTAGTTGATATAAGCTGGAAAATAAAATGGTGAACATTGATCTTTCAACTGCCGAATCGATTATGTACAAACGTCTGGAGAGGCGCACAATTTTAACACTGATAAGTTGATCAGCGCGAAGAAAAATGAAAACAAAGATTATTCTTAGCGAAAGCAAACATCTCGCGGATCAATCAATGTTTACGTTAGTCACAAAGTTATTATTAATATAATCAGCCGATAATAAGCTCTTGTATCAAAGTACGCCAGTCTTTTAGCATAATCTAAACATTATTTTTGTCCGCGAAAGATGCGGACTAATTTATTTATATAAGAAAAACATTTTTGATCTCGAAAAAAAAGGAAAAAAAGCCATAATAAAGCTTATCTGAAAATGTTGTATGATTAGTTGTATTTTTCTTTCGGTCGCCTGTTTCGATTTCGCGGTTCGAATAATTATACCGCAAACAATAACAGAAATGATTGCATGCTCCATAAATCTTACAATACCGTTCATAATTGGTGCGATAAATTGCTCGAGCTGGCGTGTATAGATGTGGTTTTACGAGTCAATGAAAATTGGGAAAATGAAAATAGCAAAAGTCCATTGCGATGATCGTCTGATAACTTCGCTCATTGAACATTCATAACTGTCAACCTTTGAACAAATAAATTTTCATTTTTTTTCCATCGTAACCAATTTCCAAACATTTAACTTTTTAATAAGCAATCGTTTAAAAATATTGAACTTTTCAACAATTTTGAAAATTGAATTTAAGAGGGTTGGAACAATTTAAATCTCGCCCTGTCAATTAAATGGAAGGTTATTTTGACAGTAATTGATAAACTCAGCAGAGCAATTTTTCAGAAAATGTACAATTTTTTCGATGACATTCAAGTTGGGATTAATTTTTTTATTTAAAAACGTGATCGCTTTTAAATTCAAGTGTCAATGTGCGAGTCATTGATTTATCTCGCGTGATGCTCAAACAGTCCTGAAAGAGAGACTTAACCGATAAAATTGTAAATCGTTAGTCGTCTACAAGAAGGTTCAGAGTCTACGTTGCATAAGAAAGAGGTCACGGGATTCGCGATCGTAAAAAGACCAGCAAATGAGTGAGTCGTTGAGATGCAACATTAACAGCTCACTACTGTTTTCAATGGTCTTATTGTTTAATTTATAACAAGCTCCTAATGTCAATCATATTATTTGCATCGCGCCGTTTCATTCCTAAATATAAATTTCCAAATTTCCTTAACTCAAAAAAAAAAAAAAATGCTCAACCATTTATTTTTACACAAATGTTTTTCACATTGCGAAATCTCGGCGTTTCAAAAATAAAAAAAATTGTTCAATGCAAAAATGATTGCTGAAAATAACATGACTGATTCAAAATTTTTAATTTATAATTAAAAATTATAAATTAAAAATTAATTTTTCTCTCCTACTAAAATAAAAGTGAAAATGTTGTTGCATTGCAAAACAATTTATCTCGAATGAAAGTGTTTATCAGACGCGGTGTAAAGTTCAGTTACAAAAGTTGCTTGCAGTCGGGCGCATTAATTATTTAAACAAAAAAAAAGCTGCATAGTCGTGGTCTGATGCATATACAAAAAACACTCCACATATATATCTGGAAGTAAAAACGAACGGCGGTGCGATTTGCATCGGTGAAAACAACAACCTGTGAATAACTCATGAATTTTCGTCTGCTTGCAGAACTGGGGAGAGAGCTTACTTGGGGATCAATCAAGCCAATGCGACAGATAAAAGTCAAGCATCGATGAGGCAGCACGAAACTCAACCGTGATCGTATCCTCCAAGCGTTAAAATTATAGAAACAAAAAATGGTTCGGTGAATTGAAACGACTGCAACGATAAACGAAGTTCTCCTGGGAACCGGTTAAGTTTTTTTTTATAATCAAGAAGGAAGAGCAACAAATCAGGAAGAAGAGCGGAGGAAGGACCATTTTAGGAGATCTGTAAATACACTCGGCTGGACACCATGTTCTCCTTTCACAGAGCCAGCAGGTTGCTCTCCAGGCAACGGGAGACACTTCAGATCTGGAACTTGTATGCCAGAAATTATGGGTGTGATGTCGAGTACAAGCCCATTCGCAAAGTTTTAGTTGCTAATAGAGGTAAAATTAAAGAAATCATTTTTGTAAAACAAATAGTTTTATTTTATATATAAACCTTCATATATGATTTCATATATGATTATCCATGTAAATTTAAATATAACGTATATAATTTTATATGTAACTTGAATTACAATATGATTAAAAAAATTGAATTTTTAAACAGGTGAGATAGCAATCCGAGTTTTCCGAGCATGTACAGAGTTGGGTATCAGATCGGTGGCGATTTATTCGGAGCAGGACAAGATGCAAATGCACCGGCAAAAAGCAGACGAGGGTTACCTGGTCGGCCGAGGACTTCCGCCGGTGCAGGCATACTTAAACATTCCAGAGATTATAAGAGTTGCAAAAGAGAACGAAGTTGATGCGATCCATCCGGGTTACGGCTTCCTATCAGAAAGGTCGGATTTCGCACAGGCGGTGGTCGATGCGGGCATGAGGTTTATCGGACCCAGCCCCCACGTTGTTCAACAAATGGGTGATAAGGTACCCAACATTGTTTTGTTAAAAATGATTAAATGAGATGAAATACTGTGTCTTGAATGGTGAGACTGAATTTTCTCATTTCAGGTTGCAGCGAGGAAAGCAGCAATCGAGGCAGGTGTGCCGATAGTTCCGGGAACGGATGGACCGGTGACGACCTCAGAAGAAGCCGTAGAATTTTGTAACAAGCATGGGCTGCCGGTTATCTTCAAAGCAGCATACGGCGGTGGCGGACGAGGTACAACCTGTTCATCCATAGGAAATAGGTTGTGTTTCTATTTAATGTTACTATGTTGTTTGGCTCTACGACATAGAAAACATTCCATTCATTTTTCTTCATCGATAACAATTCATCCACCTCATGCCGAAACTATTATTTAAGAAGAAAACAAACCAAACCAAAAAATAATGAAAGATGAGAAGGAACAAACAATAAAAGAGCCCTTGGTTAAAATCAAGTTGATTCCTTCTGTTGCGAAAGTTGTAGGATGTTGATCGAGTTGAAAATTAGATTTTAGTTCGTCTCAAAGAAAGTTGTGACAAAATTAAATGTGACGATTGTTTAGGGATGAGGGTCGTCAGGCAGATGGAGGAGGTCAAGGAGATGTTCGAGAGAGCCTCGTCAGAGGCAGCAGCCGCTTTTGGAAACGGCGCCTTGTTCATCGAAAAGTTCATCGAAAGACCTAGACATATTGAAGTCCAACTTCTGGGCGACCAGGCTGGAAATGTTGTGCATCTCTATGAACGAGACTGTTCCGTCCAAAGGCGTCATCAAAAAGTAAAAAAACAAAACTGAAAATAACGACTTTTTAACTTGTAAATAAAATTTGAATAATACAAACTTAATTTTTTCAGGTAGTAGAAATAGCCCCAGCTCCAAAACTTGATCCAAAAGTCCGAGACAAGATGACCGACTACGCGATCAAGCTAGCAAAACACGTGGGATATTCTAACGCTGGAACGGTGGAGTTTCTTGTGGACGATACGGGCAATTTTTACTTCATCGAAGTGAACGCGAGACTGCAGGTGGAACACACGGTCACGGAGGAGATAACAGGGATCGATCTGGTCCAATCACAAATTCGCATCACCGAGGGAATGACGTTGCCGGAACTGGGAATGACTCAGGAGAAGATCAAGCCTCAGGGCTTCGCCATCCAGTGCCGAGTCACAACCGAAGACCCCGCGAAGAATTTCCAGCCGGACAGCGGCAGGATCGAAGTTTTCCGCTCCGGCGAAGGCATGGGAATACGATTGGACGGGGCTTCATCTTTTGCAGGAGCTATTTTGTCGCCTTATTATGATTCTTTATTAGTTAAGGTAAAGGCAAATCTTGAGATGATCAAACATTTTTTTTAGCTCCAGTACGAAAAATTTTAACTTTCCGCGCTAGTGAGAAAAAGGGTTGTTTTCAGCACTAGGTGGAAAAATTGGTATTTTCCGCACTTGAAATCAGTTTTGTAATTTGATTTGTAGGACGTTGATTGTATTTTGAGTTTGAATTTTTAGGTCATCGCACATGCAGGGGATTTGCAATCTTCCTGTGCAAAAATGAACCGCGCCCTGCGTGAATTCCGTGTCCGAGGCGTGAAGACAAACATACCATTCCTGTTGAACGTACTTGAGAATCAGAAATTCCTCAATGGAAATGTTGACACGTACTTCATCGACGAGAATCCCCAGCTTTTTCAATTTCTGCCAAGCCAAAATCGCGCGCAAAAATTATTGAACTATCTAGGAAGCGTGTTGGTGAATGGCCCTAGTACACCGCTTGGAACTACGCTCAAACCAGCGCATATTAATCCTCATGTGCCTCAAATTGCCTTAGGTAATAGATTCGATTTGTTTTTATCTTTCTATCTTGTTTGTTCTTTTTTTTTTCAAATTCTAGATGTTGTACCTTTTTTTTTTTTATGTAATGATTTTATGATAAACGATCATGAAGTTTGACTAATCCAAAAATTAAGTGTTTTCATCGCTAATTCAATTGTTTCAGAGAAGTTTCCTTCGATAATGTTGATAGTTCAATGAAATGAATGAATTAAAAAAAATCATTTATCCTTTCTGAGAAAAAGTATTAGTTTTTGCGTTACAATTGATCAACGCACTTCCATTTTCATCAATGACTTGATGTTAATCAACTCAATGTTATTTTTTTTTAAATTCTCAATTATCATCAGATTCAGTTGTGAATTAATACTTTTACATTACTTTGTATTACCACACGATTACATACTTATAATTTATGGCATGCTTTTATCATTTTTTGTTTGCCACTTTTTAGACTTTGCTAAGCTTGCAGCTGCCGAAGAGTCTAGTGACGTGGACGCGTCAGGTATGAGTTGCAGGGAATTCAAATGTCGCTAACAATTTTGCACTACGCATTCATTTGTTGTACACTAATAAAAAAATTAAACCAGGCTGAAACAAAATTCAAGACATCAGGCCCAAGAAAAAAAGATGAAGAAAAGAAGAAGACTGCATAAAATTTACCAAACAAAAATTAATACAAAATAAAAATGAATCAAATTTTCGCCTTCTTTTCCAAATTTAAATTTACAATGCTTGATTGCATGCCAGTTACGAATTTTTGATCCGCAGAAATGTTTAATATTTTATCCAATTTCCAGATGTGCTGAATCCTCCGAAAGGTTTACGTCAGGTCTTCCTTGAAAAGGGACCGGAGGCTTTTGCAAAAGCCGTCCGCGAGCACAAGGGGCTTCTGCTGATGGACACGACCTTCCGGGATGCTCACCAGTCTCTGCTGGCCACCCGAATTCGTTCGCACGATCTCCTCCTCATCTCGCCTTTCGTAGCACACAAGTTCAACAACCTCTACTCCATGGAAAACTGGGGCGGTGCGACTTTCGACGTCGCACTCAGGTTCCTCCATGAGTGTCCTTGGGAGAGACTTCAGAACATGAGAAAAGCGATTCCCAACGTACCATTCCAGATGTTGTTGAGGGGGGCTAATGCTGTTGGTTACACAAATTATCCGGACAATGTGGTCTTCAAATTCTGCGAGCTGGCTGTACAGTGCGGGATGGATATCTTCAGGGTTTTTGATTCTCTTAATTATCTGCCAAATCTCATAGTTGGTGAGTTTCTTTTTAAGATGGTGAATAAGAAAAAAAAGCAATGCTTTTTTTATACTATTACTATAATCTTTCAGTAAAAGTACTTATAAATAATTTAAAATAATTAAGCAAATAAGAGAGATTAAAACTAAATCATTTGAATGTTCAGGAATGGAGGCGGCAGGAAAAGCAGGTGGAATAGTTGAAGGTGCGATCTCCTACACTGGAGACGTGAGCGACCCAGCTCGGACGAAATATGACCTGAAATACTACTTGAATCTAACCGACGAGTTGGTCAAAGCGGGAACCCACGTGCTCTGCATCAAAGACATGGCGGGACTTTTGAAACCACAGGCCGCCGGGATCCTGGTCGATGCCATCAGGCAGAGACATCCAGACATCCCCCTGCACATCCACACCCACGACACCGCAGGCGCCGGGGTGGCGTCGATGCTCGAGTGCGCCAAACACGGCGCCGACGTTGTAGACGTCGCTGTTGACAGCATGTCGGGGATGACCAGCCAGCCCTCGATGGGCGCCATTGTCGCTTCCCTCCAGGGCACTCCTCACGACACCAAGCTGGAGCTCAACAACATCTCCGAATACTCAGCCTACTGGGAACAAACGAGGACTTTGTACGCGCCCTTCGAGTGCACCGCAACGATGAAAACTGGAAACGCTGACGTTTATCTGAACGAGATCCCTGGCGGACAGTACACGAATCTCCAGTTCCAGGCTTACTCGCTCGGTCTTGGGGAATTCTTCGAGGACGTCAAGAAGGCCTACAGGGAGGCCAATATCCTTCTGGGTGACCTCATCAAGGTCACGCCAAGCTCCAAGGTCGTGGGAGATTTCGCACAGTTTATGGTGCAGAACAAATTGAGCGCGGAGGATGTACTGAAAAACGCTGAGGAGCTGTCGTTCCCCAAATCTGTTGTTGAGTTCTTCCAGGGGCACATTGGTGAACCCTATGGAGGATACCCAGAACCACTGAGGTAATTAAAAAAGGAACAAAATTGAAAGAACATTGGTGGATCTAGTGTTTTTCTAATCAGGTTTTGTTTTCAATTTGCAGAACCAAAGTCCTAAGCAGTTCCAAGTACCTTGATCCCAAGTAAACATCTGTCCTCTCCCAAGGGTTTTCTCCCAAAATTTTGAAAATTTTTATTTTTAACTGTTTGTTAAAAACTGTGATTATAATTTTCAGATCCAAGGTTCTGAAGGATATGCCACGCGTTGAAGGAAGGCCAGGAAAGAGCTTGCCACCGTTGGATTTCGACGGGTTGAAGAAGAAAATCAGCGAAGCGCATCCCTGTGCCACAGAATTGGACGTGATGTCGGCAGCTCTCTATCCGGAGGTGACGAACGATTACCTGAGTTTCAAAGAAACGTTTGGGCCTGTGGACAAACTTGAAACCAGGGTGTTTTTGATTGGACCGAAAGTCGGCGAGGAGTTTGACGTCACGATTGAAAAGGGCAAGACTTTGAGCATCAAAACCCTGGCCATCGCTGAAGATCTCACTCCGCAGGGAGAGAAGGAAGTCTTCTTTGAGATGAATGGGCAGCTCAGAACTGTTCTGATCAAAGACAAAGAAGCTGTGAAGGTAAGCGATCTTGATGATTTTAAATGAAAAAATGAAACAATTGAATCAATGACTGAAAGAGAAACAATGTTTTAATATTTTTTAACTGAACCATTGATTGAATTTATCGAAATTTTAGGAATTGCACGTCCACCCGAAAGCTGATAAAGATATCAAGAACCAGGTTGGTTCACCGATGCCTGGTACGATCATCGATATCAGAGTGAAGGAAGGTGAACAGGTCGACAAAGGAACTGCGCTCATAGTTCTCTCAGCGATGAAGATGGAGATGATTGTACAGGCACCGATCGCAGGAAAAATCAAAACCCTTCACGTCACGAAGGGAATGAAAATTGAAGGCGAAGATCTTCTCATCACCATAGAATAAAATGTGGCACCAATAATGTGACAGACAAAAAAGACAAAAAAAATAAAACTCAGATAAAACCTGGAATTGATCTTTGATTGGGCAGTTCTGAAAAGTCGAACTGTATAAAGAAAAAATTTTTTACTTATTTTATACTCAAAGCATCGCAGGAACATTCGATCTAGAATATCACGTTTTCTTCGGCATCAAAAAGTCCAGAACTACAACGACGTTCTTTTAAAACTTTGTTAATGAACATTCAACGAAGATATTTGAGTAACTTGTAGGCCTTGTCCTCGACACGGTCAGAGCGCTTGAATTATGATCCATTCTTTTTGGTATGTTTGTTCTTGGCATATCAAAAACACTGTGATAGAGCACACAAATATCCCACATTGATTTTCAATTTGTTGATCTTGTTGTTTATATATTTTATGTAGGAAAAAATAAGCAAAGTGATGTTAAATCTTTTTGCTAATCATTTTATTCGATAAGCCAAGAATGCTGTTCTGAAATGTTAATAAAAAAACTTATTTTTTAGAAAAAAAAAGTTTTTAAATTTTGTGAACAAATTTTCCTTACAAAGATTTTTCCTTTGAACATACTTGGATAAAAAACGAAAAAGATTAAAAAGATGGAAGATTGGTTTGGAAAGAAACACAGAAAATGATTTAGAAGGTGTCTTTTATTATTTAAGAGACAATTTTATATGACAAAGCGTAATTGTAAAAATGAAATTTGATATACAAAAATGTTATGACTAAACAATGGTACTTTACGGCGTCACGAAAATCACAAATAAAAATTTACACATACGATTGTGATATAATTTACAATTGATTGAATTAATATGTTGACGTGTAGGTTTCCCCGAGTGTCCCTTGATTCGCTAATTTCACGATAAAGTCAACCTTTATATATTGTTTGTGGTTATAATCGCACCACGTCTAACTGTTATGTCAGCAGCGCAAAAATGCTTTGATCGATTTAGTACGTACATAGAAAAAAAATCGTGAAACTTAAATTATCTAAAGAAAAAACTGAATATTTACAATTGGTTCAGTGTAGCTGAATCGGTACAAAAATAACTCATGATTTTACAAATCGAAATAAAATATCAAATCAGTATATCGATATAAAACATAAGGCATACATCAATAATAAAAATATGATATATATGATCTAAGATTCGTATAAAAAACACTTTCACAATATTTACAAATGGTACAACGAATTTTCAGATAAATAAAATCTGTGATTCAAATCATTCGATTTAATTTTAAAAAAATCAGACGATTAATATAATCGATATACTGATTCAACGACCTGATCATACAGATGAATTAAAAAAAATTAATAAAAATTGCGTGATAGATCGGAGAGTGATGATGACTTTTTGTCTAAGTAAAAAGGCCGTGGTACGAGATATGACAATCGCTCGATATATGTTCTATCAAAAAAGTCTGATTTGAATTTCACACCCTGCATACACTCATAGTAAAACGTATTAACAATTGATCGGCTGTTAAACGTAGAGTGTTGGAGAGTGGCTTTGTCGGAAAATTGTTATGGTTGAAAAAGCAGTCTTATGATCATTGGCGAGAGACACTCTCTCTGGCTCAGATAGAACTTTTTTTCTTTCGAAGTCGAGGAACAAGTCCAGGAGAATGTCTCCTCCGACAGTCTAGAACTAAATTAACTGATATTGTATAATACTTGGATGTGGTCTTGAAACTATTCGGACTCGATGATTTTTGTCTTTTCTTTTCGAAACCTTGTTGTTGAGGGCCTTGATATTGAACGAACTCGTTTGTTTCATACAACCCACGATATTACGGACATCATCCTTTACTGCTTCGTTTTGTTCTTTAGTTATCAGAACGTCGTCTCAGTTTGTATGCTGCAATATCACAAAAGCAATTAACAAATAAAAACAAAACTACTGCAATTAAAATGTTCATCCGAGAAAACTCTTCCAATCGAATTCCAAGCTCTGAAAAAAACGTACCTCCGCCATTATGAACCTCCGTTATTATTTTTCTTTTGCGACCTCTCTTCTTTTTTCCAACATTATTTGTCTCTTCCACTGACTGTTGAGAAAGTTTTCTCCTTTCATATTTCTCCTTCAATTGAGCGCTGCTTTCTAAAGGTGGATTTATCCACTTGGCTTGGATGTCACTGAAAGAGTTATAAAATATTTAAAAACGATCTCATTAAGAGAGATGGTATTGTGAATTCAATATAAAACATTTAATATAAAATTTGATCAAAGGTGGATTTATTACTTGAGGAATTTGTTAGACTTGTGACGACTTCCACTCTCGCGTTCTTTGTTTCTATGCATGACATAAAGCATGGCATAGGTAGGATTCACGCTGACTGGTGGAGGGGACGGTGGCGGTGTCGGTGGTACTTCCAAAGGCTGCGAAATGACTTTGGCGATTTTCTCAGGATGCGTCGCTAAAACCTCCTCCCATTTGAAAGGCTCGCTTTCCGGGGATAGCAAGGTGTTCCTCGTGATTCTGACCTGAAATAAAAAAAAGCCCGAGTTGATATTTGAAACCCACTTTGTTTTAATTTTAAATTATGTTTGAAATATTTTACATCGTACAAAAATTGATTTAGAAATTTACATACTTCTCCGTTAACAGGCTTACACGGCTTTCTGACACGTAAGTTTTCCCTCCTAGGGACCCTGACTTGACAATGATTCTCGTTTGAAACTGGCCTATCAAAATACTTGGCAATGCTGCTCTCGACTCTTTTCGTTTGACCAAACAAATTTCTCAGATAGGCGTAATCTGGCTTGCTTTCAAATTCTAAACTGGCAATGTACTTCATGAAATCCACTATACTGGCTGTTGGACGAACAAATTTAATTTAATTATACAGTTGAGACTTGATCTACATCATGTAACTTTTTCAACCTATGAAATCATGTTCGCTTACTAGGCGGCTTTTTATGATTGAAGCATTTCTGCAAAAACTTTTCCACGTCAGAAAAGCTTTTTTCTTTCACTGCTTGGATGTCTTCAGGATTCGCGGACGATGGTACGCCACCCTCCTTCTGTTCCCAAGGCAGTCTGCCGCACAGCCATTGTATTAAATTATATCCTAAGGTTTCAAGGTCTCCTCGTCTTGAGTGTGCTGTTTAAAACGAAAATTCAAAAACAAATGATTAGTTAAAATCCTTTTTCTTATTTTAATATAGTTCTAGCAATAAAAGAATGACAGAATTGTATGAAATTAGAAGTACAAAAACTCACTTCCATGATGAGCATCCCTCGATGTAAACTCCAAAGTTCCTTCATGGGCACGTCTCTCGTCATGAACAAAAGGTTTATGACACCCATTTGGAGTTCGGAACCGGTACGCCAAACCGTAATCTACCAAATAGGCGCGTGACTTTTCGATACCCGCTCCGTGAACGTTTCTCTCTAACAAAATATTGCATCCCTTGACGTCCGCGTGCGCGTAACCTTTACTGTGTATATACTCTAGTGCCTCCAACTGAAAAAGGTGAATTTCAATTTAGTATTTTTTTAGTCATTTGTTTGGCAGTCATTCAAAAAAAAAAAGGATAAAAAATCATTACCGTCTGGATCGCCAAATTGTTGACAATTTTTTCCGAAAATTTACGATTGTTTGACAGGAACAATTTGCCCACGTCGATTCCGTAATGAGGGATAACGAGGAACCGGTAACGCTCCCCTCGGTATATGTGCGAACCAGAACCTTCGTACGTTGGGATTCCGATAGTCTTTAAAAACCGAGCCTTACACCATTCGTTAACTGGAAATTTAAGACACTTGAATGAAAATATTAGTTTTGGTATAAATAAAAATTTATTATCAAAACAATCATTTTCATTAATATTAGATGATTAGATGACGAATAAAAGTACGTATTGTAAATAAAAAGACAATAAAAATATTTTTTTCAATCATTACTATTGTTCAATTTTTGAACTTGGCGCCTGTAACCTACTCTTATAACACAAGTAACTTATTGATCTTATTTTAGAGGTGCGCCCGTCAAATATTCTGTTAACTTCAAATTAATTATAGTTACGTCCAGCTGTGATCTGCAGCTGGCAAACAAGTTCGACTTTTACTTTAATCATTCTCTTTATAAAAACATTTCCCAGGTTTTCAATTCGTAAAACGTTTATTCATTACTGTGACATTTCAATTTTTTTCCCCTCGATTAAATTACGGTTTCATTGATTTTCTGATAATTAATCTAAATAAAATTTTTTACTTACTCATATGTTTCTGAGCTGCACGAATATAAAAATTCGTTTCCACAAACAGTGGACCGTTGTCATGGGGTTCAATTTTCACAATAAATTTTGCATTCTGGTCGACTGGTTTAGAAATATTATCAGACGCTGAAAACAAAAAGAAAATTTTGTTTAAAAAAAGTTGTTAAAAAAACTACTTAACGAATTAAATCTTAAATTATTTAAAAAACTATCTAGATTAGAAAAGGACAACTAGAGGTCACAGAGAGAAATCACAAGTCTCGGGCCGTTTCTAGCAGCGGCCATTTAAAAATGGAGTAAACACTCGTTTTCCCGGAAAACAAACAGCGAATCGAAGATGTTGAGGAAACCAAAACTACAACTCATAAATCTCGTTTATTATTAGAACATCAGTCACACGATTTGATAAATCAATATTTTTCTAATACAAAACAAAAAAAAACAATCACTTGAATCATGCTTTGCAAAATTGTTTCCCGAACACAATTGTAAAAAAAATGTTACCTAAAAAAACACTTCATTATAACTTTTCCAAACGTTTTTTTTATATTGATCAAAAATATTTTCAATTGACAATTGATTTAACTGACAAAATTGTTCAATTAAAAATTTAGTTCACAATTTTTTTTGTCAGTCAACATGATTGTCAAAGTTGACATAATTGTCAATTGACAAATTGTCAATTGTCAATTCAGTTATTGAAAATTACTCAAATTTTATTAGAAGAATAAGAACAAAAAACAAACAAATTCTTACCTAAATAAATGTCACCAAATCCGCCCCAACCGATGGGATCACCGATGATCCACTTGTTCAACCTAATATCAGTCAGTATTTCACCAGCAGGGAGACGCGCTGGCAGACGGCAGCCTGGAGCAGCAACTCTTTTAGCTTCTTCGGAGCGATGCCTCGCCATTTTCCGTTTCGCTTTCCACCTCAATCTACAAACAACAATCGTCCGTCAGGTCGCACCAAAACAACAAAACAACAGTGAAAATGAAACAAACAAAACTATCGAACGACCAGGCTCTTCATCAGGGAGATCATATCTTTGACTAACCATCAGATCAAACAATTTGAACCGAGCCGAACAACTTTTCAATTGAGGTATCTTGATTTTACAACAGTCGAAACGCGATTCTTGACAGTTACATTGTTGAGTGGGGAGAAGGGATGGTCAAAACACTTCTGTTATTATTTTTCTTGCTGTCATCTGGTCTATAAGATTTGAGGTTAACTTAAAAGGGCGAGCTGTTTGTTTTTATCCGAGTCACCTTTCCAGCGACGTTGTCGAGACCCGCTTGGAGGCGGTCGCGAAGACGGAACGACTGTCACTCGAAACGCGAGACACGCTATCAAATCTCAGCGGAACTTACCTTGAAATTGGCTTTAAAAACGGAGCAACATTGTTGGCACGCGTTGCACGCACGTCCAGGCGTCGATTTCAGTTCAAATACACGCGATCACGGTCGTAATTCACCACACAAAACGTTCGGTCAGTCCTCAGTCTCAGCTTCGGCCGCTCGGACTTTCTGCCATTTTATGAAAATAACCGTCTAAGAAAGCCGATCAGCTGAATCCCGCCAATCCGTACGTTGCGGAACTCACGTAGGAACTAATCGCTCGGAGGAAATCTGACTTGACTTTGTTGTCTCCTGTTGATACCTCTGGCTAGAGGAGGATGGAAATACTCGCAGTTCATTAGCCCGATAGATGTGTTCTCAAACTTTCGTCATTCTGTCTCTTTTTGAACCACGGAGAAAATGAAATGAAATATTCAAGACTGTGAACTGAGCTTAAGTTGTTTGAATTTGTTTTGGTTTTTTTGAGGTTAGGTTGTCTTAGGATGTTCTGGTCTTGTGTCCATTTAAAAAAATA
Source organism: Trissolcus japonicus (assembly GCA_030522925.1). NCBI lineage: Eukaryota > Metazoa > Arthropoda > Insecta > Hymenoptera > Scelionidae > Trissolcus > Trissolcus japonicus. The sequence continues at coordinate 83,909 of JAPYZS010000058.1, forward strand.
ACATTTCGATTTTGTTGAATTAATTAACTATTTTTTGAAGTGAATTGATTGTGATAATGTATTTATTCATTATTTATTTAAATTAATAAATAAATAGTGAGATAAATAGTTTTTTACATGAAAAAAGTTTGATAAAAAATGTTTATTTTGTTAATTTTCGTAATTAATGAACTATAAACTTTAAAAAAACAATTTGAAATTTGATAAAATTACATATTTATAATTTTTAACTTTTTAATTAACAAATAGACAAACATATCTTAAATTTACTTAAAACAATATTAATAAGGATACAAAGAATTTCAATTAAACAAAAAACAAGTTAGATTTTTTTTCATTACATCAAAGATTTTTTACTCTCAGTCGTTTTGTTTTACATTTCTTACACAAAGTTGTTTTGTCCCTTGTTTATTATTTTTTGGTACTACATAATGTATAAGTGATACACAAGCGAGTTTATTCATCGATTCTGAAATTGAAAAATGGTTCATGATTTTTTTTTGATTCCACGTTAAAAGCTAATCCAACTACGGGTATTAAATACATCTTATGTTTATATCTTGATGCGTATATAATATGATATCAGTTGAAATACATTGTTTATAAAGTCATTGCTTAATCACTTTCATCATTCAAGTAAGTTTTGGTATATTAAATGGCAATGATATCAAAAATTGTAAAACGGTTCAGGCGAGCATTGGTTATATACTCATAAAATTTTCAAGTGTCCGAGTCAATACACATATAAATATTTGGCAGTCTAATTTTTTTAACTTCTCGAGGGAAAGGCACAAGTAAAAGTAAAAAGAATTCATGGATCAAAATTTTTGTCTCCCGACAATGTTGAAGACAAAAAAAAATGGGTACAAAAATTTTCATCCATGCGGAGTTCTTTGTAAGCACGTTATAATTTACTCGTTTCCAGCCAAGCAGGGAAACCCAAAATTTGGCTTAACTCCGAATTACACTTTTCAATAGGTCGATAGTCTTTAAAATTTCGAATCGGATTAATCATAAATTTAAAACTTCAAGCAACAGGCGTAGAATAAGTGACAGTAGAATACAATGGAAAAAGGTTCACCATGAAAATCTGGATGAAACGGATAATCGAAACAGAAAAAAGACAAACAAATGGCTTTATCAGGTTTTCGATTGTAAAAATGTTTCATATGAAATTGTTTTCCATTGTAGTTATAATAACACGAGAGTAACAATTTGTAACATAGCTAATAGATGAAACAAGAAAACGTAAATAGAAATTCATTATTGTGCCTTGAATGAACATTATTTTCCGTCTCCGCGGGTGTGCGTGTATGCGTCCTACCAAATGTGATGCAGTTACGAACATTTTTATTTTTATTTTTTGTATAACATCAACTTATATAAACAGCTTTCGATCTTCGTTTTACGTCGGATAACACAAAACAACGTCAAATAACAAACTCATCAACTACATTGTTCAGTCATGACAGATTCCCATGTTACACTTACTACAAAACTCATAATCCATCGAGTTTATGCTAACGTTTATTATATCATTCGTCAAATACATTTTACTGTGCAGCTTCTTTTCGCGGTCTCCCTTTGACAACTTTACTGGTTACAAAAAGAGCTCTTACATTGCACCAATAATTAAAACTGCACAATAAAACAACTGTGCAATATATTATTAATTAATAAATAACAAAATAAAAGAATACAATAGCTTTATTGTCAAGTAAAAAGTGATACAGCTGATTGTGATCGTGAACTGGAAAATTACTATCCAAAATGAATACTGTCGAGTTCACATTCTTTTTCTTTTCATTCCTTTTCTTTCTTATTGTTTTAAACAATCATACAATTGTACCGTTCAAAATTTTCCAATTCACTTTATTTTACGCATGATAACACGACGTCAACAAAGAGGGTTGTAAACATTTACGCGGATGATTATGTTTCAGTTCCGACGGTGCACGAGGAGGACGCTTTTTTTGTTACAAAAAAGCAAAAACAAAATTAAAAAAAAGGTTCCCAGTTTTTGATGTCATTGAAAAGCAACAAATGAAATCGATTGAGATATTTTATATCGTCTCAGAGTGTTGCAATAAATTTGTCGTTCTCGAGCACAATGTTTCAGCAATAAATTATGATGCGCGAAGAGGTATATGATAATTGTCTGGCCGGTTACCAGAATCCGCCAGCACTGCGACCACCCGGAGGATTGTTCACCCTGATGCAAGCGCGACGAGAGTCGTCTACGTCTTCTGTTGGAAGAAAATAAAGATCAATCAATTTTGATTCGTTCAAATATTTAAATACAGTTTTGCAGACAGATTATTTTTGATTTGAAATAACAAAAAATATTATTAATTTATTTTTGAAACGTTAGCCAACTTTGCGAAAAACTTTCTGAATACAAAACTGGTACGAATAAAGTCATATGAGTTGCACAATGCAGTTTGAGATTACAACATCGAAATGGAATTTTTATATGCTATTCGTTTGAAAGTAAAGAATTTTTTAGAGTTTCAATTTGTAGATAGTTTTGTAAATGGAGATATGGAAGACAATAATAAATGAAAAATGAAATACAAACTTGGAAAAATAAAAAATTCAAAATAAATGTCAATTGAAATGTCAATTGAGAAAAGAGGATTAAACTGGACTGCTTTTTATGGAGATTATAAAATGTGAAAAATTCTGCGAAACAATACAGAACACGCACAACGTGTTCTGGCTCATAAAAAATGTTTGCCGTTCGGACACACGTCCGAACAAACTAATTTAGCTCAATAAAAAGCAGTCCCTTCGAAATTCATACGATACTTGTATAATCAACACGAGCTTCTACGAATGTGAATTGTATCATTCCATGATTTGTCTCTTATCAATGCGTTTTAACTTGAACACAATGTTTTTTTTACTAAAGAAGAAATTGAAGGAGGAGTCACAAATTAAGAGAGACATTTAGTCGTGTAACAGCAACTACTCAATAATGATCTACGACGGATTACTTCGGTTACAACATCCCAAGCTGTTTTTTACTTACTAGAAGACAATCCAGCTGTTAAGAAAAATATTTCACATCAATAAACATCAAAATTTCCTTTACAGTAACAATTTTATTGATGCAGCAGTCGAACTTTCTTGAACGTTCAGAAAAATGCGAAAAGAAAAATAGAAACAAAACCGAATTTTTTGTTCTACTTAATTGCAAAACTGCTTAGTTAGTCTTGAAAAGTATGAACAATCAAAAAAGTTTAATTGCGCGAAACGTAAGAGCAAAGAGGTTCTGAATGTGAGAAAAACTGACCGCTGATTGAAAAAGTGGAATCTTGTAGATTTCTCTGTCCCTCCTGTCTGGGTCCTCTGGAAGATGGTGTCATAATCGCGGATTCCGGCAAGGTCGGTGCGCAAGAAACCGGCGAGTCTGACCGGTGCTTGTGGAATTCCGGGGTGGTCCCGTTAGAAGTGATATCATTTTTTGCATTTGCCGTTGCCGCCAAAGCTGCTATCCTGGCCTCGCGAGCTTTCGCTGCGATAGCATCTTCCTCGGCGAACCGTTTGGCTTCTGCTTCTGATCGAGCGACGCCTCGTGGTTTCTTCAAAAAAAAATTGTCTTATTCAATCTCATGTGAATTCAATTTTGTATAAATAAATTGTTACAAAAGTAATCTTCAGATTAAAAGATGATGATCTTGTTGAGGATCCACATTATCAGGAAACTTTTGTAATTGAATGTTTGTACTTCATTATCCCAATCTGTTTATTTGATATGATCTCTTTTCAAATTTATTTTTTTCTAATAAAGTTATATAAAACTTGATCAAAAATATAAAATAAAATAATAAAAAATTATTTTTTACTTGGGAATTATTCTTTTTAGAAAAGAAAAGATTTAGAATTTTTTTCATTACATGTACACCAAACTCCTTGACATTTTTTGTACAAGAAGATACAGCTTAACAAAACAACTGGCAACAAAATACCGAGTAGGTCAATATTAAGTTTTGTACAGATGTAACAGATATGATATTATAAACTTAAAAACTATTTCGGATATTATGTGGTCCTAAGCACCTTGTCCTTATCAACGATAGCCTCGTATACGAAAGGTGAATGCGTCGGTGTTTCCAAAAACTTTCCATAACCGTGTACAACTTTGAGTCCGCCCTCGTCGACGCATACGCGGCCATTGACTATCACGTATTCCGGAACGCCGTGGATTTCCATGCCCTGGAACGAAGGAAGGAAAAAAAAACAATTTGTCAGTCACGAGATCAGAGTTGAACAATCACGAATTTCGCGAATTACAGTCACGCGCCAGCTATTTAGCATAAAATTGCCAAGCATTTGTTTTTGCTCAGAGCTATGTCGAGTCAATTTCAATGATTATATGGCATTTTTACAAAATAAAAATACAATTCTCAAATGCAATATTTTACAATTTTTTAAAAAAATACAAACAAATTTGAATAAATTAATATAAGAATATAGAATTAATAAAATAATTCCAAGAGTCATGTCAAATTGAAATTGGTCATTTTCAAGAATTGCGTTCTTGCAAAAGAAAAAAATGTAAAAAATAAATTAAAAAAATCCGTGTCAAAATAAAAAATACTTATTTAGAGAATTTTCAGTTTCTATTTGAAAAATCACCTCGAAGATATTGAAATCTGACATCTGGGCATGAGTTTTAGCAGAGATGGTCTTCTTTTTGGTAGGATCCCAAATAACAAGATCAGCATCGGATCCGATCGCGACGACACCCTTGCGCGGATAAAGATTGAAAATTTTGGCAGCGTTGGTACTGGTGACAGCGACGAATCTTGTGGGGTCAATCAGACCGGCGTTGACCCCCTTCTCCCAAACAACGGACATCCGGTCCTCAATGCCATTGATCCCGGTTGGAATTTTGGTAAAGTTATCTTTGCCAGCTGATTTCTGCTCCTTCGTGTAACTGCAATGGTCGCTAGCTGTCACTTGCAATCCGTCCCTAAAAAAGTCAAAACGAATTAATAAAAAGATCCAAATTCATACAATTTTGCATAAAATTGATAAAAGCCAGGTATTATTAAAATTCGATTTAGAAAATTGATCAGGGGATGAAAAATGGTCGATGGAATAATTTTTAATAAACTCAATGACGGAGCAGTTTGCGAATGGAAAACCGTGGAAAAAATTTTGCCGTCGTAGCATAACGATAGAGACGATAAATATACAAGACGGTAGCAAATAACTCGGTGTCATTTGGATTTATGGTCGTGAATTGATATGGCTGAAAAAATTGGAGCAACGCTCCTTTGCTCACAGCAAATTGTACAATTCAAACTCATAGTTTCCAATTGAATCCTGAATTGTCTTTCCTCTTAATAAATAATCTTTTCTCTTCGCTTTTCTCACTCGTTTGTTTTATTTTTCATTTGCACTTTGTTTTACTACCTTCTCTGCTTCATTTCTTTTTAACTTTTGCACTCTTATATTTTGCGCTTACTTTTACATTTCGCACTTGATTTTACTTTTTTTGCAATTTCTTCTTTGTAAATTTTGTATTACTTACTGAGACAGTTGTTCTAAAAGATACGCGGGAGTCGTGGGGTCCGGTCTAAGCGGAGGATCGGTAACAATTTGTCTGCCCTTTTCGAGGTCTTTGCCGTACTGGGCATTGCCATCAATTGCAATGCTACAAGCCAGCGGCTCGCCGAAAACAACAACGTCGCTTTGGCGCTTCGCAGCTACGACATCTGCAGCTGATTTACTCATTATCCCTGATATGTACAGAGGACAATTCACCTGAATCCCAAACAGATTTCATTCCACATTTTTTTTACAATTTCTTATTCCATTCATAAAAAAATGTTTTTTTTTTCAGTTTTTCAATGTTTTACAATTCAATTTATTAAAATTTCAAGTTTTTTAAAACTAATTTTGATAGAAGCGACATAAATTCATGCCACAATCATCTACATCATGCGAAAACAAAATTTAATTAAAAAACTACAAAATTACGATACAAAAAAAAAAGAAAAAGTAGAAAAGATTATGAAATTTTACTTTCAAGAAATGGCACCCGATGACTGGTTGGACAGATGAAAATTCTTCTGAATTTCTGGATGGACTATAAAAGGAGTGTTTAATTGCTGTGCGATGCGGAAAAAATGGTGCGCACATTTGATTTCATTGAGAAAACACGGCCGGTTCTTCTACTGCACCGGCGGGACAAACACGTAATGCGTAATGTGCTGGAAACGTTGCACAAACTACGACCTACTATAGTAATGAAACTCTCCACGGCTTATAACCATTGACGGCAACAACCGCTTCAATTTTCTATGCGACAGCTACGCGGAAAAACAAAAAAAAAGAACCACCCGAGACCGCGCCGATATACCTCTCTCACTGTTATTTGTAGAGGAAGATAAGGTGTTTTCACCTGTAAATGACACAGGACAAAAAAAAACGAAGAAACAGAAAGATGTGGGAAAAAAAACTGAAATCGTAACATTCAGGAGAAACAAAAAATGAAAACCGTTTCCTCCCTTTCAGACGACCATAATTTAGCTGTAATAATTTTTATGCATGAGTGTCCATAAAATATTCAGCCCATAACTTTCAAAACCGCAAGATCGTTCAATTTTGCGGCGGGCTAATATAGTACAGCAATTTTTTAATTATTTTTTTTCCTTTTAGTCGCCCCAAATGTATTTATGTAATATTTTTATGAGTAGATGACTAAATGCTGTTGAAAAATTAAACAAGATTTAAAAAATCCGCTTTTTACAATAACAATTTAAACTGAATATTTTTTGATAATTTTTTTGTTACATTCATTTTGTTAAATGGTATGAGCTTTTTGATATCAAAAATGGATAGAGCGTAAAATTTTACATAGAAATAAGCCCTCACACTTGACTCTTTTTATGAAACATAACCTCAAAAAAAGAATTTTGATTTTTTGAGGTTATGTCACAATTTTTTTACTTCTTTTTTAATATTTTAGAACCCTGTCTTGTGGGTACTCTAATAAGAGCTCTTGGCGACCTCTACGCAATGACACAATCAGTTTTCCTTTTTTTTAAATAAGAAGAGAAAAAAGTTGTTATTTTATATTTTCGTTCCCATCATTTCTTACTTCTATTTGTCGCGCATCCTTTTCCTTATAATTTCGTGTCAGTGTACTCTGCGTATAAAAAAAGTTTTGCGGTAAAATAATAATTATGACGAAGCCACAACTGAAAGATAAAACAAAGTGCAAAGTGAAATATAAAATGGGAACTGAGGGGGGGGGGAGTAAAAGGGGAGACCCCATAAATCATCGCAACACCTGGGGCGTTGTCGATCATGAATAACGAGTGAGAGCTCATAATAAAAGACAATGCGCGATATCGGCTCGATCACTCACTGGGCTAATTTGGTCATGAGGACCTTCGGCGTGTCGACGTCCGGGCGCAGTGGCGGACTCACTACGTGTCCGGCGGCATGGCTGAAACACTCGTGCTGGTAGTGGGTGCCGTCGGTGCCTAGCGCGGCTGCCAGCGCTTCGCCCCAGACGTTTGCGCCGCGCTTCCGGGCAGCCTCCAGCGCTTCCGCTGCGGTACGGCTCATCACATGCACTACATACAGCGGACAGTCCACCTAAGCGTGCAAATAACTCGTACTTGTCATGACTTATGAATTAACTACGTACCCGTCCAGACGATCTAGCAAATTACCATTTTTTTATCAAGATCTAACATGAGATGTTACAAAATTAAAAAAAAAATCCTCACAAAGAAATTAATTAAAAAAAGTTAGTTTGTTTACAAATGGGAGTCAAGGTCAGGGTGTCACGCAATTGTTTTTATTAAAATAAATATGACAGCTGATTTTTTAACTTCCAAAAGAAATCGTCTGATATTTTGTTCGATGAAAACAATTTTGACCTCCTGACCTTGACTCGGTTTTGTAAACAAACCAGCCTTTCATATCAAAGATATCAAAATGGAAAATTTGAATGTTCGATCAAAGAAATTTAATTGGGTTGATTAAGCTGATGTTAAAATTGAATGTAAAACGATTAGTGTTATTTTGCTGATTTTCTTTTTAGAACGAAAATATATCTGAGTTTAAAATCTCGGGATGATGAACATTGCCCATCATTAATTAAAACAGTCATTAAACATGCACTGACGATATAATCGCCGCGCAATTATCCAAATTAAACAGCCGCTGTCGATTAAAGCACAAAAAGTTTTCATCACTTTCATTGTGCGCGCCCTAACAAGCCGCACTAAAATAAAAATTTAAATGTTCAATTATTAAGAAGGGGCAAGCTTTGAGAACTAATTGAAATCCAACCAAAATAAAATTAAAATCGGTTAAATTATTTTTTGTAAACAAACCGGCATTTTGGTTTATTTACAAATATAAGTCGGGGTCATTGGGGTCAACAATTGTTTAATGACCTCCTGACCTTGACTTTTTTAAACAAGTCATTGCCGGTTTATTTACAAAATCGGGTCAAAATAAAAAAAAATCAGGTACAAAAATTGCAATTTTAAAAAATAAACGGCCAAAAATAAACGTCAAGGGCATCTATTTAAAAATTGTGCAAAGCTAAAACATGCGCATCGCCGAGACAAAATAGGATCAACAAGTTTTGTAACGTCGCATGCAATCGGAAAATTGAACAATTTCACAGCTGATCTGGCGGATACAAGACAAATCTTTGCAACTGAATACACTGCGGCTGACGTGTGTTGTGATAGGTTTTATCCGTTAGATAAAATTATACACGAGTGTCATGACGATACACTCGGGGATATCGGATGTCTCACCTGATTGGCAATGACACAGGCTCTGTTGACCGCTTCTGCCTCAACCTCTTCCGGTCGGGACATTTCATGGCCTTCGGGTCCCGTAACTCCGGCGGCCAATAACTTCTTTGTATTCTTAACATGAAATTATACATGTCAGTCCAATCGCAATATGGCGAAGCAACATAATAGCAATAATAAAAATAGATCTTGAAATAAAAAAATTAACAGATATCGAATAGTGGAATTAATAATATATCAATTACAATTTTTTTCCCCGCACTTTTTTTCTGACGTTTTCAGAATTGACCTCAATATTCTAATCATCAAAGATTTGATTTCATAAAATAACTATTTTTCATATAATAAATATGAGGGGAAAAAAACTATCAACCTTGAGATAATTTGAGCTGGGAATCACATTGTGATTCAAATATAGGAAAGCAAAATTTGTGTTCTCATAAAAAAGTCAATGGATTTGTGACCCTCAAGATGATTATAGCGAAACATTTTTCAAATAAATGAATTTATATAAAAATAAAATTTGTTCAACATTTTTTAGTTTAGTATTTATTTGTCAATTTAATAATTTAAAAATTAAAGGCCAACTTTTTAAATTTATTTATTTGTTATTTATTTGTATTTGTATTTATTGTCATTTTTTTAAATTTCGCTAAAACCACCTTAATTTGAATTTTGAATTATGCCAATGTGGATTTTGATAAATTTGAATCACCTCCTCGATGAGATCGCCGTTCTCCGCGTGCACCATGGCAATAGCACCTAAACTTTTGCACATCTTGAACACCTGAATGAGTTCCGGATCTCGTAACATGTACCAGTCGGCGTAAGCCATGAACATCTTAAAGCTGTTGACTCCGAACTCCCTGGCCAACTGCGCCATATCATCTTTGACCTGAAAAAAAAATTGAAATTAAAACACAAGACAGTCCAGGGCGCACTTTTCAAAGGTTTTGTTTTTCTACAAAACTCATCAAGTTTCACAATGCTCAACCTATCGGAAACGAGTTTCGCAAGCAGGGGCACACACATTTGATCATATTAAGAAAAGAGAAAGTTGGTCGTGCTAAAAGAAACGATATTTGTCTATTGTGATATTTTTCTTCTTCTGATTTTTCTTTTCCACACGTTTTTAAACTCCAGTTTTTATCCCCCGTTTTCTCATCTTAAAGTAGAAAATAACATTGTTCAATTAGCACTTAGTCGCGAATCTATTTGCCATTAAAAATTAAACTCAAATTTTTCTATGAAATGAAAATCTCAACTCTTTAAAATCTTCTTTTTTCAATTGTTTAAAACCTTCAAATGTAACAGTTTCTTCTTTTAATTGTGGAAGTCATTGATTTTACACTTTAAGAAAAACTGGGATACAGAAGTAGTTTGAATTCGTTAAGATTTAATCTCACGTTTAAATAAACCCTCGAGAGAAAAGAGACTAATTTTCTTATTATCTATACAGAAGTTAGATTTGTTTCGAATTGATAAGCTGCTCATACTCTCAGGATGAAAACAGATAACGAAACGGGACGCGTCACGCTGGTTTTCGTCTAACATTTCAATCCAAGTGAATGCTGACGACTGTTTCACGGTTGTTTCCATCCAACTAATTAGTTTCATTCCTTTTAAAGTGTCAATTAATTGAAATTAACATTGAATATAATTGCGCTCGTTAGCATCGGGCCTCTTGTTTTTTCCCCCCATTCTTTATTCTCTTCTTTTTTTTTCGTTGTAACCCTGATGATCAGGATGCATAGATGTTAAATTTGCACCATTAATTCGATGCAAATTTCATGCTAATTCTTTTATAATGCATGCACCCTAGATATGCGAAATTTATTAGATCTCTTTTCTTTTGACTTATCCGCTGTATCGCCTCGGGGCAAAATTTTTATTGTCTTTCAACACTGGAAAATGCGATAAAATTGACACACCGGTCGGAGTTATGAGATCAAGCTCGATTTCACGTCTACCTTGTTGTTCCAAGAGGTGACGCAGACATGAAGTGCGTAATCGCAGCAAACTTTTTCGTCCGCGGTGGCGCGGTAGCGCTCGTACGCCTCCAAAAGGTTCTCGTCATTTCGCGGCAGAACGAAGTCGATAATCGTGGTGGTTCCGCCAGCGACCGCCGCTTTTGTTCCTTGATAAAAATCATCAGCTGTCTTGGCATTCATGAATTCGCATTCTAAATGTGTGTGCGGATCGACTCCGCCGGGCATAACATATTTCCCTCGCGCGTCTATGGTTCGCGTTCCGCCAGGGATTATCAGGTTCCGTCCAAGTTGCCTAAAATTCAATCAAACAGAAAATTAAGTTAGTATATTTATTTTTTTAATCCTTTTTTTCTTCTTTTACTCTTTTTTCTTTCTGTTTTTGCTTCCTTTGTTTATCTTTGCATCTAATAATTAATTGACCATGAAAATCTGAAGATTCATTTTAGTTTTTGTGGATCTGGGATAAGTACAAGGTCCCACTTGGCATAAATTTTGCTTTTTTTCTTAACTATCTTCCGGTCCTTTTCTTGGTTTACCAAGACGTTCAATGCTACACGGGAAGTCGAAAGTTATTCACTTATGTAATTTATTTTAAGATGAAAATAGTATAAGAAAACGTCATCACTAAGTCAAATAAGCCTTCCTCCTTTCAAAAGATAAGTCAATATGTTTTCTAGCTGATTTCACACGATTGTCAATAGTTGAACAAGTGGAAAATTATTTTTTTTTCAATTTTCCACTCTTCAAAAATAAAAAGAAAACTTTTTTTTTCTTTATTAAGTTTGTTAAACAAATTATTTTATTTATAATGAAATATTTGATAATTTTATATTTATTTTATGTCGTTCTTAAGGAGGTTGAAATTAACGTTTTGCATCAGATGAACGATTCATTAGTGCAGTTTTAATTGAGACAGTTACTCACTTGATTATGCCATCTTCTATGTAAACGTCATTATCCGACATACCATCCTCATTGACGATCTTGCCATTTTTGATGAGAAGGCGATTCTGAGCGCTCTGTAAGAAAAATAAATATGACAAATTACTTTCTCTTTTTTCTTCCAAACGCTTTGAAATTACATGCCCAATGGGAAATCGATACAAGACGTAACCCACAAACTTGTTGCAATCAAAAGTCTCCATGGCTACACACGCACTTGCTCAACCCTACAACTTTTTTTTCTTTCTTTTTCTTTACTACCAACGATTGCACTTTACTTGTCACCCTTTCATTCATATTGATTAAAACCATGAAATAAAACGTAATTGAAATGAAGAAAATTATAAAATTAAAAATGTACAAAATTGAAATTAACATTGAAAGAAGAAAAGATACAAAATATTAATGAATCTCAATCTTATAAGATATTTTTTATTATTTTATAAATTTTTGAATATTTCTTTTGATTTTTTTTTAAATTAAAAAATAAAAAAAATGGGAATTGAAAAGAAAAAATTTAAAAACGTTGTCAAAGATTATTTTTAAGAGAAAAAAAGTGCAGAGCGACGAGAGAGCGATTGGAAAAGAGTTGTTATACCCCATGGCATGTATCCTATTACTTTTCTTACACCATAGACTTTAACCATACATCTTGCCGAATTCATAATGCCTCGTCTAAATTTATATACCGCGACGAATCTAATAATAGAATCTTTTGCGAGGGACCAATTTTTACATGCCGAAATTCGCTGTCTCGACTGGAACTGAAATTTGACAACTCGACGACACCGAACTTCTGTCAGCATCGGTTCGAACCTCAATTTTCAACTTCAACTGTTTTTTTTCTAATCTCCAATTTTTAACCAAAAATAAATACTTATCAAAAAATTGATTTTTTCATCTTAGAGACAACTCACAACTATTTCCGAGTCCATGATCCTTCGCTGTGAGAAAATCCAAAAACTACCGAAACGAATCAGAGTCTAATCATATTTATACTCTTTCATTGCCGGAAAAAAATATGTCTTCGATTTATCGAGGCATAATTCACTGTTTATCTTTTCGATTGTCATTGTTTTTCGAAAATAAAGTGTTATCCAATTTCAATTCTTCTTTCCACCGAGCTATAATTGAAAATAGATAAGTTTTGGGGATAATAAACATACAACTGATTGTGCGACACTTGTTGACGAAATACGCAAAGACCGAATATTTTACAATTTCAAATAGTTAAACATAAAAAATACAACAAAATGAACAAAAGAAAAAAATAAGAGACATTAATTAATTAAAAATAATTAAAAAAGAGATGCAATTTTGAAAATTGCAGAAAAATTAAAATTTGATTGTCATGAAAGTTTGATTTTAAAAGCGCGAGATTGAAATTTCTCATAAAATTTGCAAAGTAAGAAAGAAAAAGGGTCGCACGGTAATGAATGTTAATTTAATATTATAGTACCAGCAATTAATCAAACTCTAACTGTTAACACTGTTTAGAGTGAAGACAATAATAAAGGAAGTGATTAACTGCACATCATTAATTAGGGGATCATTTATTGTTTACGAAAAGATCGAAAAGAATACAATGAAAACGAAACGGGAGTTCCCACGCCCTGGACTGAATGAACCCGCAACTAAACATGATGCGCATTAAAAAAAGGACGATATCTGTGTCAGAGCGGTAACACCGCATGTGGGTGTACGTCATTGCATTATATCGTACGGCATTTTTTCGAACGGTGCGCGCCTCACGTTAATGGAACGACGATTGTTATTTAAAGATCTGACGGACGGCGTGCATAAATAATGCGCACGCGCACTCGGCTGCTGCTTACTATTTTGCCACGTTCGTGCGAAAAACGCAAAAGGGACGCCTTTTATCAACCGCGTGTGTGCACGGTCTAGTTCGCGCATTCATACAAAACTAGTCCCACCTGTTATCTCTGTCATTACGTTAGCCCGCTATCATCGGTAAATGATTTTTTTTTTCATTTATCTCACGTCAACTGATAATATTTTTCACCGGTAATGAAAAAATTATTAATCATGATATTAAATGATGCCCCACATACGATTAACACTTTTTTTTTCGTTCACTTTTATTGCATCTTCTTTTTTTTTTTCATTAAAGACTTTTCATTAAGGTGTTATAATCAACGACTGTCAATAATCTGAATGGTCAACACGAGATACATAAAATTATTCTTTAACGTTCGTAGAATAAGGAACAGTAATGTAAATAATATGATATTGAACTTTTAAGTGGCGCATCAATTAGAATGAAAATCTTTATGAAACAATTTTAATTTTAAGAATAGAATATCAACAAATTTTAAAACAAATTTTTCAATTTAATAATTACTAATTTTTTTCCCTTTTTCTTCCTTCATTTAACTTTTTTCTTTCTAAAATGTAATTTAATTTTTGTTCAAACATTTATAATTAAATTTTTTTTAATTATGACAGATTACAATAAAATCTTCAATAAATTAATTTGTTTTTCCACACGATCTTAGATACTTAGATAATTTTTTTGTTTTACAAGATCTTGAAGTCAATCACAATAACGATAACAATTAAGTGACGCACGATTAACAATTGTCCATCAACAATCCAACATTAATAAAAAAAAATAATTTTTCAAACAATAAAATCAAAGCAAATGAAATGGTTGCATTAAGCAATCTGAAAATATTTAACTAATGAAAATCAAAAAAATCTTAATTTAATTCAAGTCGAACAATTTTGATTAACATTTTTCAAGTTGAATAATTAATTCAACTCCGTCAATCAGAGATGAACGAGTCTTTATGTTTTGCATAAGAAAAAAAGTCCTCGATTTAAATCAATTACATCATCGAACCGCGTACAATATTGAGGGTGTGTCAAGCCTTTTAATTTCGCCACGGTCAATCCCGCAATCAATCAATAATCAGTACCGCGGCTACCTGCTCAAAATTATTTGTTCTTATAGAATCTCGCCCCTTCCCCGATCGTGATCTGCGGACGTCAATGCACGCCGAAAGACGCATTGTCTGGGCAGCGTGTCGACGTACTATCGATTTTTCGCCACTTGTTCGCGAGTTTGCCGGCGACGCTCTCAGGTGCCTGTTCACGTTATCAGAGACAGGCCTACCTCCCAGATGCATCTTCGACAAGATTCTCCCTTCCGAGGTCCGATATAAATACCGCAGGCTGCATCCCGACCGGTCATTATTCTTACATAACTGCGGCGAACGGTTCACGTGGATCTGCAGGGCGAACGAAATAGCACGCCTGCGATGACATAAGACCTCTCTTCTGACGAGGGTGAATGCCCATTAATCGGCCTCGATACAATTTTTGATCACCCCTCAAATGAAAAAAATTATAATAATAAAAATAAATAAATAAATAATTGATTTTATCGCCTTTCGAATAGGGGAACACCCCGAGGACCTCGTCCGTCATCCTCCCAGCGGATAATTAAGTTTATTGGAATACCCAAAAGATATTTCTGTTATTGACTCTCGGACCGTTCTGATCTGGAGGCAGATTAGATGAGAATTATGGCAGGGATTCGGGGAGGATTCTTGTCTGTAAAAAAAAGGCAACCTTAAAACGTAGCGAAAACTAATGTTGATTTTTGCATCGAGCCGAAACTGCGATGTCTCAAGCGAAAATTTACAATCGACACAATGTGAGATCTGCGAAGATTTTAATTAAAATCTATAACGTTTCAAAATTGCAAAAGTTTCCAATTTGCAGAATCGAGTTGCAAAAAATTTGCATCTCGCTTAATCTTTGGGATTGATTTTTTGTACCTGCAGGTGTATCGGTACTTTTTTCACCGGCGTGCTCATCTCTGCTCACTTTCCGGGACCGCAAACACGTGACGTTGAACAATCCAAGTTGAAACAAAGCAGAACACTTGGTCCCGTCGAAGCACCAGGGATCGTTGTAATTTTTGAATGTCACCAAAAGTCCGTTCGAGTTGTGGAGCGCGGGTTGCACGCCCGAAACAACGATGCACAGTACGAGAGCCTAGCTAGAGGGCTAGCGACGATCGACTGACGACGCGCTGCTAGAGCGCACCTTGCGCGCGCAAAGTAGAACCGCCGCTATTGGCCTCTCCGACGACTGTTCCCCTTCTGCATGTTGATATTCGCATCCGTTTCGGCCGCACGAGAAGCACGCTTCGTGCGTATTTTTGTTTCAGCTAGCCGATCATACTAGGCGATTCGGTCGGTGGTGATGATAGTGATCCCGCGCTGAGGTAGCAATTAAAAAAATGCACACAAAAAACCCCGGCGCCTCTCCTGCTGGAACTGAAAGAGAGGAAAGAAATTAGATCAAATTTGATACGGAGAGGATGCGAGAAGATAAAAGAAAAGATAAAAAAAACAGATAAAAAAGATTTTTGCAAAAAGAAGTTGGAAAAAGGATTATAAAAACGGTTTCTTTTATTTTGTATCATTACAACTGTACATTTGTATTGTATAAATTATAAAACAATCTTTTTTTAATTCGAATAATTAATGTGAGTTGGAAATCTTAATTGTAGACGACATGACGCATCGGTTACGAAACATTCAAATCTGCGAATTCAAATGAAAATTGAATTAAATCTCGTTTCCTTGACTTATGTCAGCGATGCTTTGTATCAACTCATTCTGGTCATTCTGCGTAGTTTTTCCGGCCAGCTGTTTCGGGCTGTTGATACTTTCTTCGTCGTTTAAATACGGAACTTCGTCTTCATCCTTCTAGAACATTTGCAAATCATTTATTCATTTTATCATTCATTCATTCCCGTTTATTAATTGGGTTTTATTTTTATTTTTATCTTAATCATTATTTAATGATTTTTCAACACTAGTACCAGGAAATACATTCTTCAAGGTTTTTATATTATTATTTTATTATTAAATATACATCATTCATAAAAAATAAAAATACTTCGTTCATTTATTAAAGTAGAAATTATTATTTAATTTGTCAAACAACATGCCTTTTTGCAAATTTTCTTAGATGAACAAATGCATCTTATTATTAATTCATTCACAAATTAACTCATAACAGTTACTAATTGCAATCAAAACTCTAATTTGTTTAAGTGCAATTAGAAAACCAATAGTTAAATCATTCATTTGCAAATTACTGTTAATTTAAATTTCTTTCTAACACCATATCATTAATTTATGAAATGAATCAACTTAATTTACAAAATTTAATTAATATAAACAGAAAAGAACAATGTTGTCCCCTTGGTACTTGCAGGTGGATTATGTAATATCTTTTAAACATATAAATTTTCCATTTAAAAAATTTACAGAAGGTAAAAGATGAAATAAAAACTAAAATTCATGAAAGTACTACACGAGTCAAAAATAATGTCTTTCAAAAACATACAATTTCAAAGAAAATGTCCCTTTGGTTTAACTTCTAATATTAATTGGTAATAAATAATTGAACAACAAAGTTTTTCAGTATTAAAAAACCAACCTTGTGCATCCTCCGGATGATCTCTTCAAGATCGAATCTTGGTCCCAGGGGTAAGTTATTCTTAATATCCTCCACCGTTTCCTCGTCCTCGTCTTTTTTACTATCCAGTGAATACATCTTACAGACGTCATCGGCACACTTTTTTATATTCTCGGGTTGAAAGCTTTGTGAGCAGACAACGTCCTTATTGGTCCTGCAAGGCTGGTTCTCATCATAAAGTCCGCAGATCTGGAACCTGCTGACCAACACCGAGTGCCACTCAGACATCTCCCAAGCTTGAGAAACGAGCCCAGAAAAAATACTCCTGCCGGATTTGGTATCCCCATTCTTGGAATAATCCGTCAACAGTTGGTTCAGCGTCTCGACAAACTTTCCGAACCCGTACGCATTCAAGGGTTGGAGTTTCAGTGACGTGAACTGAGGTAATTTCAAAATAATAAGATTGTTCGAACTGGCGAGCTCCATCGTCTTAAAATCCAGATACTTGAAAGGACCGTCGTAGATTAGAATTTGCGTCCCCTGGCCGACATGTTTTAAAAAGACGCTTTGCAACCAGTCGTGAAAAAGATCCGACGTTAAAAGACCTTTGGGGGATAAAAAGTACGAGTTGGACGATTCAGAGGGAACGTCTTTCGTATCAAACACCCCCTGGAAAATGATGGAAGGCGAAATCACTTGCCCCCTTGCGTTTCCGCAAGCGACAATTGTGGTCGTTTCTTTCTCGTCACCTCTCTGATACTGATTAAACGTCCTAAGCGGTCCCGTGTCGTTGCAAAACGAGATCTTTCCGATGTTCCAGATGCTTTCGGGGTTGTCGAGAAGCTGATTCTTTTGATAAAGATCGTTGAGCTTGTCGAAAAACTGGACAATCAGCTCGTGACTTCGAACGTCCGAGGTTTCCTGGGACATGAGTTTTGTGATCTTGTACTTTTTGCAAAAGTTCATCCACCACTTCATCGTGGGACGATTTTCACTGAAGGGACACGCGATACGTTCCTCAGTGATGAACTTCTCGATCATCCCAAAGACGTCCACCTGGGAGGGCGAGAAACCCCACTGAAACATCAGTCGGATGTTGCGCACCAGCATTCTTTCGTTTTCCTTGCCGAGAAAATTTTGAATGCTCTCGGCTCTGAGTTTAAAGTGTTTTGTTATCGCGTACAGTGGGATGTCAAAAATTCTTGATGCCTGTGACGGGGACATCTTGTAGCTGTCGATGGCGTCCACTGCTCTGTTGAATGTTTCTTTTGTGTAGATACATTTACGACTCCTAAAAAATTAATTTTTACATCATAAAAATATAAATCAAAAAATATAGATTCAAAAAATTTATAACAAAAAATGTAACTCACAATAAAAAATACGTTTTATTTTATAAAATATGAAAACAAGTAGTAAGTAAATAAAAAATCTTATGGAATTCGAAATTTCGTGAGTTCTCCAAAATATTAGTCATAAAATATTTGTAACAAAAGCCCTTCGTAAGTGGATTAAGAAAATCTAAAAATAGTTTTGGAGGCAAATTTTTTAATAAAAAAACACGATAATAAATGATGTGGAAATTATAACATAAAAAAAAAGAATAATTTAAAATAATATTTTAAACGAAATAAAAATTAATAAATTGTGAATTGTTTAAACATTATTGTTAACAACAATTATTTAAACAATCACCACAAAAAAATATAACAAACAGAAATTAAAACGAAATTAATAATTTTTGACAATGTTTTTTCACTCGCCTTTTAGAAGAAGTTGGTTCAGTTGATATAGAAGATTTTATCCGTCTCAGCCTAGTTGACCTAGAAATGGAAGGTGATTTGATTGTTTCAATCCTTTGCTGAACATCTGGAGGTTCGGAGCAGTCTTTATGATTTCCAAGAGCAATTCCATCCTTATCATCGATGATGATAATTTCTTCCTCTTTAATAGCCAGTTGATCACACAAGTTTTCAGTTTTGAAATCCGCAAGCCGGTCGATTTCATTTTCATCATAAAAATCAACAATTTCTTCCTCCTTAATTTCGACGTACTCAATTTCAAAAAGATTACATTTCACTGAATCATTTGAACTCAGACTGTTTTCTTTTTTGATCCTCTTTCTTGCTGGAATTGATGTTTTTTGTGACATTGTTGGATATTTTTTATTTACCCCATAAACAATCCTTTGTCTACAAAGGATTTGTTGAAAAATATAACCTAAAAACGATTGATTTCATTATTTCAATTAAATCTTTCGACTGAAAGAAATTTCGAGTAAAAATTGTAAGATCTCTTTAATAACAATCGTCATTTATCATGAACAATAACAGTACCTTTTTAAAGATTCGCATCCCGATGACAGTTCCATTGTTTATTTTTGACAAGTTCCAATAATGTCCTTAAGTCCAATAAGACTCCAAAAATTTCAAATTTTTCATTGGCATTAAGAGTTATAATTTTTAGTTATGAAAAAAAATTTGTTCGAATTTTTCTCTGAAATGATCAGCTGTTTACAATAAACACAGCAGAAAAAAAACTGGCTGGAACTTTTTTATGAAATTCATACGCCAGTGACAGTGATAAAAACATAAATAAGGTTATCGAACATCGATAATAGTTTGAACAGAGACCAACAGAGGGCGCTGCTATTTTTAAATTTACCGCCAAAAATAAAGACAAGTATATTAAAAAAAAATCAATGACAACTCGCCAATAGAAACAAATATGAATCATTTTATTATTTGATAGATACAAAATACACCTTTTGATTAACTTAAATTATATGGTACAAAAAATATTTGATTCCAGATCAACTTTTGAACGCGTGTAACAACACCTCTCAACTACCTAACTAAAATGCTATGTCGTAGTCATCGAAATCGTCGTAATCATCGTAAATATCAGAATCATAACCACCGTAGAAGGAAAACATATCCTCATCATCGAAATCGTTCATCACTTCGTGAAGCATAGCCATCTGAAGAAGGATCGCGGCATTATCGCTATCGTACGAACTGCTGTCGCTATCTCCTGAGATGCACTTCTCCTGGTAATAAGTTTTCGCCTGGTTGAAACTCAACTGCATCTCATCCATGCATTTCACGATCTCGATTTGTTTCTTGTATTCCGCACACTTTTCCGTATCGCTCGCCTTGTGTTTACCGTCGCAGTTGGCACATCTAAAACGAATAAACATATTCACATTAAAACACCTAAATAACCTAGATAACCTAAATACAGTAGGTTATAAATAAAAATTATAAATAAAATCCTAATAAATGATTATCTTACCTTAAATATTTTTTGGTATGACAATCATTAGTGGCATGACCTCTACTGCAATAGTTGCACCGAGGACTCCTTGTGCAGGACTTGGTGTAATGACCATAGCTCTGGCATTTAGTGCAACGTTTCAGCTGCACTTTGAACGGCGTCATTTTGTAAGATTTCCCACAGATCATAATTTCATCAGGTGCATATTGACCTTTGAACGTGACCTTCAACGAGTCGATGGGCTCCAGGCCGGATTTGGATCTTTTGGCGGCGGTGCTAACCCGGTGCTGCATCCTGCTCACTTCCAAAACTTCCGGGATGTCTCGGTTCGTTTTAATCTCCTCGGTTAATTTCTGCAGGTCCATATTCAACCCGATGTTCTTGATGATGACGATCTTGGTGCACTTGAACCGAGGCATCGTGGCGATCCACCCCATAAGTCGAATCTGCTGAAGGTCGATTATCTGGTTGGCAGTATCCATAGTTCTAAGAATTACAATCACCCGTTTGTCTTCCAGAATTTCGTGAATGACATTCGACTGGAACCCGAAAGACAATGAGTTGATGAGATATTTGATTTCGATAGCCTTGGCCGCCCGTTCCCTCAGGGGAAAAAGGTGGACGACGAAGGGCTCCTCGTTTTCACTCGTGTACTTAATGTTTATGCCGAGAGAAGCTTCGTGCAACACCTCCGGATTGTATTTCTGTCCTAGTTCACCGACAAATTGATCGTTGTACCAGTCGTTGTTGATAAGATCTTCTGTTAGTCCTACGAAATCCGGATTGGCTAGTGAGACTTTCTCTTCGGCAGCTTTTGGTGGATTTTTAACTTCCATCTAAAAGAAAATGAACAAATAAAATATATATAAAAATATGACAAAATATTTCTATTCATTAATTGAAAAAAATATATATATTACAATGTGGTTATTTGGATTTTAATATTAAATATTTAGTTTCGTCCAAATTATAAACTGATTATTTGATGATTACAATCTTTAATTATGAAATCATATTGGATGAAACTGTAAGACAAAATACTCGCAGATATTTTGAAACAAAACGGTTCTGTGTTGTGAAAGGAAAATGTTTTGTTTTTGAGATATGAAAAATGTGTTCCGCTTACCTTGACGACACCGGTGAAATGATTTGTAATTTAACAATCTTCAAGTGTCAATTGTTACCTAAACACTTAAGATTGGAATAACGTTTTATATGATTTCGACGTGATTGAAAATCTTATTTATTGTCCTTCTTCCAGCATTATCTACCAAAACATTGATGGCTCCTCACTGTTGATGTTTTCTTTTATATCAAACTGTGATCGTATGATCATAGACTTTTCATTTATATAGTTAGTCTTACAGTTTTAAGGTTAGGAACTAAAATCATAGGTGGCTCTTAAGTCGCGCGCGGAAAAATTCAAAGTTTAAATCAGGTAAAATAAAAAATTCATCTCAAAATTATTTTTGTCAACAATAAACAAACTATTAAGAAAACAAAAAAACATTTGAATAAATAATTGTTTTTGATAAACAATAAATAGATCGATTTTGATTTTTAAACAGAAAAATATTGATATTGAAAAAAATATTGGTGGGTGATGAAATGAGTACAAAAAAATCGGAATATTAAGACTTTATTTTTTTCACGAGGTACATGACCTTTATCGTTTACAATACCGCAATCGTTAATTTCTTAATAGTTTTTTTCATTTATTTCATCTTATTAGTTTATTTTTCGCCCCGGTAATTAGTTACATTTTACATATATTTATATATATTTATATATATTTATCATACTTTCAATTGAGTCAACAACATATATATATGTATTTATTTTTTATGTGTACATAAGAATCGTGTCATCTTGTTGTCTTGGTTGCATTGCATTTTTATTTCCTCATAAATAAGTCAATATGTTATTACACAATTTTCATTGATGTTTATATATTCGACAGCCGCGTTATTTATAATTTAATTATCTGCACGCTCGTCCCTGAATTGCTGTTGGACCGAGGCACATCGCTTTTTTGCAATTTTGTGACTGGATACGAATCTGAACTTACTTAATTTTTTTTTTTTTTTGGAACAACATATTGTCAGAGGAATAATTTCCGTCTATGATTTTTTGAATGAAAAAAAAAATTAATAACAAATAAATCGTCACTGAAGATGAAATTTGATGTTTAACTTGGTTTTTTCATATTAGGCCACACTCATAATTCGTTCTGAGATTTACAACTGAAAATCCTGGAAAATGAATCATGGCGTGGGAACCAAAGCTGAAGAAAAACTTGTTCTTTTTCATGTCATCGACTGCACATTGACATCAAAGAAAAATCAATCGATAAGCCAAGTTACATATTTATACATACATACATATAATTTATACACATTTATCTGTTGAAAAATTGATTTCTCATAAACCCAGTTGTTTACTTCAACTTTGTCTCGGCGGTTCACACAAATATTAGAACTACATTTTTTTATTTCTTCAAAAAAAGAAATGTTTTTCCGCATGGGTTATTTGCAACATTTTGTTTGTTATTTTTTTCAAAAATCAACGTATCCAGACTAGATGATGCACTTGACCCGTGTCCCATTTTCTATTTCTTGGCTTCTATAAAATATGTTCTAAAGCAAAATTCGCAATGCAAACTTTATTCGCCTAAATCGCCGCGCGAAAATTTTGAATTTCAAATAATTATCGGCTACGGTTTTTGTTTTAAATATCTACATAGAAGTGGAATTGCATCTGTTCGGCCAGCGACGCGAAAAAAAAATATCTCTCGGCCGTGCGCAGACTTATTGCACTACGAATGACAATTTAGGCTTGTGGGAATGCAGTTATGCGTTTGCTAATTTTAATAGTCCCCTATAAAAATGTCTCTTGGGAAGAGAGAGTAAGGTTCGGGTGTAGAAGTTGTGCGATTTGCGCAGTTTTGAAAATCATCGACAAAATTTGGGACAAAATGGATCAACGTATTAAGACACTTGTCGGAGGCCGTGTGCAGCCAAGACGAACTGCAACAAAGGAACAAACCAAAAAAATGGAAAAGCAGACACTACAAACATTATTGTCATTTATTGAATGTCAACGTAAATTATTGTCAACTCTAGTTGGAAAAGCAATTTTCAAAACTGGCGGGACTTTAGGCCCTTCAGCAAATCGAACAACGAATGCAAAACGGTCAAGAAAGTGTACAAACAAGTTCTCTGGTTATTTTTTGTTATTTTTTTTTAGTTTTTTGGTTCACAATCAAATTTAATTATTATGCATAAAGTATCCACAAAAAGTCTGCCCTACATGTATCCAATGGTTACAAGTAATTATTCGAACATCCAATATATCTACATATCCATAAAATATCTCATTAAGATCCCAACAAAAATATTTTAATCTTACAGAAATGTCTGGGAACTGACATGTTAATAATTCCAGTTATTTTCATCGTTATCTTTTGTTTTTTTATGCGTTAGCATTTGTTTTTTATGTCGACTTTTTTTTTATGTTCCATGTCAGATCCCAATGATTAACAATGAATACCTTGGTTTCGGAAACTGAACAAATCACACAACTCGACTCGTTATTTTAAACTGCACAAAACCCCATGCTTGTCGTCGTCGTAAATGCCACTAAATGATGGCGCGCGATCCAAGTCCGCGGGGGGGCGGCACTTGTTAGCCTGTGAAAAAAGCTAGCCGCGACGTCAACTGGAATGCCAGTGCTTCGGAGTATACAATTTCTTTTCATTACGACACAGTAGATACATTTACGTATCATCTAAACATATAATGTATAAAAAACCTTCGCTGAACTCTGATCGCAAAGTCGGCTCGCAAATTATATCCAACATTTGCGATATAAAAAACAAAATCTTGGGTTTCTTTTTTATCCGCGTGCCCCGCAGCTATAAGAAATCGACAAAAACCATAAAGTAATAGGGAAGAGCCGCGCGCGCAACAAAATTTTGCAATTCGAAAAGAAAAAGTTCGCAGGCAGCGACAAGTGCTGCCATCTGGAGGCAGTTGCAAGTGCTGCCATCTGTAGAGGGCAGCTTCAAAGTGCTGCCATCTGGAGCCTCATTGCTTACTAAGCATTTATGTTAATGCGTATTATATCGAAAGCGGAAGAGAGAGAAGCGTCACGAATTCTCCGCAGAGCCAGGTCGCATTATTGCTCTCGATTCTTTGCGCAAACAAACTCTCGACGTTTACACGGAGGAACTCGTTGGGCGCGACAGGGGGGTCGCGCGGCCTCGCACAAAGTTAGGCGTCCGACACCCATGCCAGGCCGAATCCCTAACCGTCGGTTACAAAAATTATGTACATCTAAACGACGAGCCGCCATTTTGTGCAACGCCGCGCGGCCATCTTGTGCGATGGGGTTGCATTTACAAAAGAACGTGGTTTTTACGCGTCTCGCTTAAATAAGAACTTTTTTCTTTTCGATTATTGGATACAACATTTTTGACTTTACACAAAGTAGGTCTTTGGAACATTTGGAAAATGTCGCTCTCCCACGGTTCGAAACTCACGAGTGAACTGGAGCTGGAGCTGGGACAGCGAAAGAGCGAACATTTCCTCCAGTTTCAAAGATCCCCGCCAGACAGTTGGCTCATTTGAGGTCCTCCTCTTCGCGGAGCAAATCCTGAATCTCCTCCTCCCAGTCCTCCTTGCCGGATTCGCCCTTCGTTTGCCCCGGCACAACTTCGAAGTCCTTGAGTTCCGCTTCCAATTCGCGTTCCCATTCTTCTTCTGCTGAGATTCACAAGCGTTGAAGATTTTTTCCAGAGGCCCACTGGCTTTTGTGTTTGTGTGTTTAGTGTTATTTGAACATGTTTGTGTGTCTTAACCCATGTGTGCATCACCCATGGCTCGTGTCAATACGTGTAGAGGAAAAGTCGCTAATCGATGTAACTCAAAAGCAAACGATGTAATGGAAACGAAATAAACAAGATGGAGGATGAATAACGGTGACTAGCGGAAGTAGGAAGGCGACCACAAAGTGACATTAAAGGTTGACACTCTTCTCTGTAGGATGACGACACGATTTTTTTAGCCGGATCCAAAACAAAAAATTAACCACCAGCCAAACTGATAAAGAACAAAACAGATGGTGACAAAATTGTTACAATTCTTTGAGAAGAACGTAAAGTTAGCTATATACTCCAAAACTGAAAATTTTCTGATTTTTCTCATAGTGTACGTTGAATGTAATTCAAGTTTTATTTTCTTGTATTTTTGTTGTAATTTCAACAATAACTGTATTTCACATTTGAGAACAGGTCTGCGTCAAAAGTGTAGCGATTTTGTTGCCATCCCTTTTGCTTTTGTTTCGTTCGTTTTGGATCGGGCTGATTATTTTTGGAACATCGAATGCCAAACATTGCAAGCATCTTTCATAATTGACTTTGACGTGACAAAATTCCTTGGAAACTAAGATTTCCAATCGGGAAAACAACCCCGGAGGCGGCGCTGGTTTCTCAGATTTCAATGAACCATTCTTTTAGCCCGACTCTATGTGCTTTGATCGTTTACAACTAATGGAGAACTTGAAACTTCAAATGACTGTACCAAGGCTGGTTCGTTGCATGAACTCAATATTTTTGAGTTCAAATCTTTGTGTGTTTCAATTCAAAGTCGCTTTTTTCTGCAACGGACCAACCTGAGTACACATAAATATGGAATACCCGATGTAGAAAGTTACTTTTTATAATACGCTTTTGTTTTAATCAATTCATCTCACATATAGGCTCATAAACGTTTTGTCGTTTGAATTCTTGGAACCCTAAGATATATGCCTACATCGAGTATGCTTCAACC
The DNA here is from genome assembly GCA_030522925.1 of Trissolcus japonicus. NCBI lineage: Eukaryota > Metazoa > Arthropoda > Insecta > Hymenoptera > Scelionidae > Trissolcus > Trissolcus japonicus. The sequence continues at coordinate 110,204 of JAPYZS010000058.1, forward strand.
GCGGTCAATAACCGAACTGAACCGTTTAGTAGATGGCGCTCAAGGCAATGATAACAGGAGTGTATAATCATCAACGTGATAATGGCTATTTAATATCATTAATTATTTTTAATATTAAGTTTGTTGTCTCATAAATTTGTCGTTAATATAATATCTCTTCTCTTATACGATAAATGCTATATTCCTCACGTGAAATTATAGTACGAGAAAAGTTCTTATACTTTTTACTTCTCCTTCATATTTGTTTTCAGATGAGCCCGCGCTCTCGTTTATTTACAACTGAGAATGTCTTTTGTTCAACTTGGACCGGGTTGGGGTTCGGAAGTCGGTCCACAGTATTTGATAAGTGAGGCGCGCATGAAGAGATGCGTTAAAAATCATAACTAAGTGAATCACAATCGGATGGATGGTAGGCGATCTGAACTAGGCGGCCTACTTGACGTTCCTTCGAAACCCCACCTGGTCGCTCTCAAAATTGACTAAAAAACAAAGAAGAAAACGAACAAACAAACAAAAATATTAAAAATAAGGAATTTGCAAATATTTGTAAATTTTAATACATAATTCATAATTAAAAAGTCAATTACAACTTAGAAATTGAGAATTTAATAAAACGAAGATAAAAAAAAATTGAATTTTGACAAACTGCAAAATGTTTATCCGTGCTTTATAAAGTTACAATTCTCGGCTCAGGACAAGGAACGCTCGAAGAAGCTGCGCCCAAAATTAGGTATCGCGTGTTCTTACGTGTCTAAGTGTTCACTTAGTAGACCCCTTATTGGCTCGCGTTTTTTTTATTCTTGTTTGTTTCAACTATAAATTGTACACCCGCGATATTAATTAATCCCGTAAACACGTATTGTCATTCAACGTATTTTTTTGTATTTATTTTTTTAAAACATTTTCTTTGTTGTTCTTAAATAGTTTATGTTTTTTTTTTAGTTTTACTTCATCGTTAGATTGCTCTTCATTCAATAAGGTACCTAAGTTAGTCCGTTTCACTTTCTGGAACTAAGCTACCTTTTCATTTCGCAAGCTCTTTTTCTTCTTCTTTGTTTTTTATTTTTTTCTCGTTCTTTTTCTTCTTTTTTTTTTTCATCATTTTCCCGTTTTTTGGTTTCACCTTCAATTCAATGAATTTAGTTTAGGTACTTTACAACGTTTACAACACGAAGAGAATAAGTTAGCTTACTATAATAAGATTTTAGATGGCAAAAACAGACAGACGGACAGACAGACGACAGACAAACAGACGAACGGACAGGATTATTGAATCAATGTGATTTTGCCTCGTTCCTCTCTCAGCGAATCTCTGATCGGTGTTGGCGACAATTTTGTAGGGCTGAATCTTTTATTTTTTGTGTTATGTGTAATCGCTTACGTTTTCTACATCTCTGCTTGACTGGTGAAGTTGAAACCCATTCGTCTAGTAACTTTTGCTAAGCGTCAAACACGTTCATCCCGACGTAAATTTGTATCCTGATAATTAGTGAAATATTTGGTTTCCAAACCTTTGGTTTAGTTTAGAAGTTGACGATGAAAATGAAAAAAAACAAAAAAAAAAGAGAAGAAATGTTTTAGAATAGAAAAAAAGAGTTGAACATTGTAATCCGTTGACGTGTGTGTACACAATTTTGATGGTAAACTAAGAAAGTGCAATGAAAATAATGAGAGGGGGGTTGGAAGAAAACCAAAGAACGAGACAAACGAGAGCGAACGTGAGAAAAAACTCAAAATGATCGAGATTTGAATCGTCTAAGAGCAATGTCTTTCTTAATTTCTTATCTTTGAGGGGGGGTTAAAAGAGGGCTGCGCTCTGGATAATGGTTTCAGAGAATTCTCCTCTTCCTTTTAAGCTGTTGACAAAATAGAATGCATTCGTTCATTTAGAGAGAAATCACTGCACGTTTTGGTGTAATTTGTTATGTGTCTTTCCATCACGTTTAATACTCAATTAATACCTATGTGTTAACAAAATTCGCATTCGGGTGGTGTGTGTGTGTTTGTGTGAGTAAAACAAAGACAGGAGGAAAGAAGCCAGGGTCATTAAGAAAAGCCTACAGTGATGATAACAAACGCAAGAAAAAAAATTACACATCTAATCTAACACGACAAATTCAGCTACTCAGCAAAAGGACTTGGCTAGACATCGACATGAGCCCTACCTAAGAGATCCACTCGAACATGTGGTTATACTCACAGGAGCGACTGTTCCACATTGACACGTTTTTATCCACTTTTGAGTTCATGCAGTTTGCACTGGGCGTTTGGTGCCATGGGTGGATTGGCGAGATTGATAACAGTGTCTTTATAATCAACATGTTTTCTTTTTTTCCGGGGTTGGTTAGTTACAAAAAAAAGTATCTAGATAGTTCCAAGTTACAAAACAAAAATAGCTACAAGTTACTTTAACTCAGAAAGTTGACTTGACATAAAATAAAATATAAAAAAACTAAACTAACATAATAACTTATTTCACTAAAATATCACTAGTTACACTATTTATATCTTTATATTTAAAAGTAATTCTAAAACGTAACTTGGTTACGTAAACGTAGTTATCCTAGCGTACCTTAGTGAACTCTTAGCTTTTGTTTTGTAACTTACAGTTCGTAGTTTCTTATTTAACTTTTCTGCTTGTTTCTTCATTTTTTTAAATAGCCTCGGTTACAAATCGCGCCAATCAAGCCCGTTTGGTATCATTAATGGATCATAATTTCGACAATGCTGGGCAAAGATTCGAGAGTCACTTGTAAACGCTTTTCAATCATCGAAAATGATGCCTCTCTTTATCTAATGCACTTTGGAATTCAGTTGTCTTGGCTGAAAGGAACCCACTTGGCAATACAAAGAGGGTTTTTCTATATTAGTTAGAACGTGTCTGTGTGCATTCGATTGGACGTCGGATCGAAGGTGCCTTCTCGCAGAGGTCCTCCCGAATCTTCGTCTCAGCCTGTCAGCTCACCTTTGGCGGACTGCATGGCCAACTTTTTCATGCCCTCCTTGACCTCCTCGATGTCGGTGTTGGACGCCCGCATACTGTCTGATACGAACTCGTGACTAGGCGAATCGGCCATCGGCAAATCTTTGTCCTTTTCCTGGTTCTCCTTTGGTTCTTCTCCTTCATCGGTTTTCGTACGAGCTGTTTGCAAGACAACACTCCCATCTAACTAAGGGTTGCGTCTGGTTCTTTTTTTTTTGTTTTTGTAACTAATTCTAATTCTACTTTTGTGCCACTACTGTATTGAAATGAATCAGCAAATTGGAGCATGCCGTATTACATAATCATGTATCGATTTAATAGCAAAATAATAGAGTCCAACTTTAGAGTCAACTCTTGAAATTGATTTGGCAAAGTTTGTGCAAAGCTGAGTTTGTATTTACAAGCTTTTATTTTATCATTGTCATGTGTTTTTTTCAAGTTTCATTAAATGCAACTTTTTTGAATGAAAAATTTTGGTTAGTTGTAATTTACTGTTAAAACAAATTTATCTGTCTTTCAAAACCAAAATGGAACAAGACGAAAATAAGCCACTTCAAAGCAAAACGTAACTGTTAGAATTGAAAACAGAATAATAAAATCTAACAAGCTATAGAGTATTTAAATTCGTTACACCTTTGCCTCGTCATTCACGTGCCTGTATAATTAAGTATGTAAATTTTACGAAAACAAAATTAAATTGTTGATAAGGGAACGTTGTATAATTTTCTTCCACATGTAAGTTGGAAAACGAGTTTTTCCATTCATATGCAACAAACATGTGCATGAAAAGAAAAAAAAAATAAAATCGTCACTAAGATATGTAAATGTCGACACCGTCAGACTAGTGACAAGTTAAAAGTTCGACGAACAAACTTTTAATTGAATTTTTATCTTTCTTTTTTGCCGTTGCAAATTGAAACGTTAACATTTTGAAAATTAATAATTTGACTACTATCTCGGGTTTGCTACAAGTTAAATAGACCGTTTTATAAAAGCACGTTCACGAGTGAGAGCAAAGTACGTAATTTTTAATTACAAAAAAGATCGATCCTCTCGCTAACTTTTGAAATTGGCGTTGAAAGCTTTTGTTGCATTAACAAGCTTCACAGCCTGATAGATTTTATCTCCCGACAAACATTTCTTTTTTGTCATTTTTCTTCTTTTTGTTGCCAAGCATATTTTTACTGTCATTTTATATACAAACGTTTTGCCTTTTCTATGTAACGGGCAAATATGAAGCTTGGTCAGAGACGTGTGAGCGAGAACTCAACAACTGAGTGGAAACAAATTTAATTGGTTCGCGAGCACAAATCTCTGATCAGACGAACGGGCTGGATAGTACACAAAACTATTCACTGCGCATTGCAATACAGCATAAGGCGCATGCCGGAATACTAATCAAAATCATTTATGCAGATGCACTAATCGAACTAGAATTATATATCCCGGCTGTGTTTGTGTGAGGTTCTCGACAAAAAAATACCTTCGGTGTGATCTACGCTGTCGCCGCTGGTTATAGTCTGGTTTGGATTACTCTCCGCTTGACTTGCCATTGCCTTCAATTCATGATTTTGACGGAGGAGAGAAACTCGATAAAAGTAATTTCGCCAAAAGTTTTCCTCGGATATGCTGCAACAAAATTGTGCATCAATTTTTCATGTATGACAAAAAAAAAAGGTTTTAAAAAGTTTTACTTTTTTTTCTTTTAATTTTGTCAGAGGAAAAGTAAACATTTTTTTTCAATTTTTTTTTGCAATTTTTTTTATGAAAATTGTATACGTACATTTTGGGTACCAATTCGAACCTCATGGACTCTAAATTGGGATCGGCAGCGAGCGCGGCCTGCGCCACAGGTTGAACAGCGTCGAAATCCCATTCGAAGTCCACACCGGGTGGCGGTGATCTAACGAAGTTTCGCCGTTCCTGCAAGTACACGAGACAATGTAATCATTAAGCGATTTAACGCGAGTTGAAATTTAGTCCGGCTAACTTTATCATGCCGGCCGATCCGATTGAATTACGATCCATGGCAATTGTTAACTTTCAATTTGGAGGACAAATTCGATTTTTCAACTCAAAACTCGTACTGCTAATTGGATCGTCATGAAACCAACATCTTGTAATAAATAAACCTGATTTTTATAATTTTTTCTTAATTTTTAATTTCATTGTCTAGAATCAAATTTTAAATAACAATTTTTAGACAATCGGCTGAGTCTCAATTGGTTAGTCAAGGGTTAAGTATCGAATGTCGTACCGAACATAAAATGATGAAACTAAGTATCTAACAAAATTGATATTTTAGTTCCTCATCAAATTAACGATCGATGTCGCTTACAAAGGCATCTAAAACGATGATAGCAATCATGTTACGTAAAAACGTGGTTACGATCAGGGTTGGGTAGTTGTAACTTAAGTTACAAAAAAAGTTACGAGCTACTAATTAGTAACAGCTAAGTTACACTTTTTTTATTAGCACCTTGTAATTCTAACTAAGATAAAAATATTTTGAACTTGTAACTTTATGTTAAAAAAGTTACATCACATTTTTATAAATTAATTATTGATACATTTTTGTTTATTAACTTTTAACTTGTTACTTTTGGTTACTTTTTTATAACATAGCCAACCCTGGTTACGATTCGGGAACGTTATAATGTCAGTTGGAATAGTACAATAGCTGTTATTAATACCTCTGTTAAGTGTTGCGGTCAGATTAATGGCATAGGTTTTGCGGTATGATTGAAAATTTCATCGCCCGATATTCGGATTCCAGATAATTCAGTACGTCAGATCAAACATGCAGGATTAATAAAACGGGGGTTTAATTAATCAGGTTCCATTAGAAGCTTTGCAAACTCATAGCGACTATCTGACCGCTCGAATTTCGATTTTCCGATTGAACTTTATAGTTCATGCGTGCATTTTTTGCATCTCTCAAGACGAGGAGATTTAACAGCTATTTCCGAGTCTTTTGTCGGTTCTGGATATCAATGTCTGCTTACAGTTGAAAGAGCTAAACATTCTTCTCGCAAAGCATCCTCGTTGGGTGCACCGATCCACGGAGCCACAGCTTCCTTTGCATTTTTGTTAGCCGGATCCAGTTCAGACTCCTTGTTAAGCTCAGCGATCAGTCTCTGAAATCATAGATGCTTGTTTAGTTCAGACTGCATATCATTTTCAACGTCAAAGGCGTTTCGACGTCAAATTGTGTGTTTGAAAATTGTCAATTTCGGAATAAAATAAAATAATGCTCAAATTCTAAATCTTCACATTGTAAAATATTTAAATTACAAATTTGCAGATAAAAGATTGCAAAATTGCTGAATTTTCTAAATTGAAAATGTCTCAAATTCTAAATTGAGCATTGAACATTTCAGTTTTAAAACACCCTCTGTTGTAGAACATATTCAATTGTGCTAATTCAATAAGAACAATTTGTAGATTAAAATCCAAAAAAAAAATCCATTGAAAGAGAACAATTGGAAAATAATGGAGGAGAGAAGAAAAGGGAAAACACAGAGGCCGAAAGGAGAAGAGTGCTTATCGATCGACGTGGCGAGTTTGAAATAAGGCACTGCGCCAACGTGATGCAATATCCGTCACCAGCGAAAGTAGCTCATTTATGATTTGGCTCAATTTTGTGTTTTGCCTCCACACACTTTTGACTGATGACAGCTTCCTTTTGTCAACCCACCCACAACTTGAACATAATTTTACTTGACTCACCCACACCAGCCAAAAAATCTAATGTACATATTCCTTTTCCAAGTTCCTTTATTTTTTATTTATCTTTTTTTTTGAAAATAATTCTATAAAAAAAAAAATTAAACAAAATTAGGAACATATTGAATAAAATAAATATAAAATTAGGAATTTTTGCAATGAATTTTACAGAATATAAATTGAGATCCGATTGCTTGAGTAGTGAAAAGAAATTTGATATTATTTTCATGTTTACATGGAAAGATGGAGAAAACGGAAAAGCTGGCAGTCGTCCAGGTGATCTATTTAGTACGTACATTTCTTCAAGAAGCGGGGCAGTTTCGGAGTACTTTTACAACTCTAGATTGGGGATGAAAGGTCTGCGAGTGAAATCCGAAAGGATGGGGGAGAAACGTCGGGAACTCGTTTAGAGGCGATTCGGTCCGGGCATTTGTTGGAAAGTTTAATTAATATTTATGAGCTGGCGAGTTGCAGGACACCATAGTGCGCTCGGTGAAATTTAAATGCAAGCCAAACTAATTGCCTAATGTAATGAAGTTTCAAGTGAAAATGTGTGTCATCGTGAAAATAATTTGTGTCTTCTCTGTTCCCCTTTTTATTGCAACTGTTCAAGTAACGTCACAATTTCCTTTAAACTTCCTTTTTCCTTACCACAATTTTTTTATATATTTTCTTCATTTTCTTCTTCATTTTTTCCAAACTCTACTTTGAATTAAAATTCTAGTTTGTTTGAATTTCAGTTTTGCAAAATTTGATTTATTCCGAAATTTCATTTCAAGCGATTTTGAGAATGTTACAACTTTAATATTTCAAAATTCAAGTTAATTCGAATCTGAATTTAATTTATTTTTATGGATTTTGATTAGAACAAAAATTTGTCTCGCACGATTTACAAATTTAATGTTTGTTGCTTGTCTGCATCTTTACGATTTACACGACCGAGTGAACATCGCCAAAGGAACAAGTGACACGAGCAGGTTTCATTTCAATGAAACGTCCTCTTCTATTTCAGTCCAAAGGGGCTAATAGCAAGGGCGCTTGAACTCGAGAATTCTTCTTCGTGCGAAAAACTGATTGCTTTACAACGACCGCTTAAAATGTCTCATACTTCCATATGTTATATTCTAAATATATTCTAAAAAAGAAGTTGACAAAACAGAAATAAAAATTATTTTTCCTCCTTTTTCAATTTTCAAACAACAACAAAATTTGATATAGAATTTTGCATTTTGATTCAGCAAATTCTCAAATTACACAATTTCCAAAATTTCTAAATTACAAATTGAATATTCACAAAATATAAATTTCTAACTTGCTATATTACCGAATTAAAAATTCCCAACCAGAGAAAATGTTCAAATTGTATCTTCGTAAATTACTTTTAGAAGTTCTAACATTTTGCTACGACATCTTCAACCCGACCAGTCTCCCGAGTCGCTTTTTGTATTCATGCAAGATGACTTGTATTTATTTTCTCGGTTCGCGTTTTTTCCCCCTTTTGTCACGGGTCATACTTCTTTATGCGTCCCTCGGTATACGGACTGTTTCATGTCGACGTAAGTTAAACTGGGTTAAACCCGGGCCGCGAGCAATTTTCGTGCGATCGATAAGTATTGAAACTACACGACTTATCTATTTATCCCCCCTCCCCGTCCTTTCCACCGATTTTTTTAGATTGCAAATCAGCTTTGCAATCTATTCAGGGAGCGTTGCCTCGGAAGCCAAAAGTAGTTTCGAAAAACCGTCGCGGTGGAATGACCTTTCACCTTTTTCCAATCGAGGGGTCAACATTCGTCTCAATCAGTTAGCCAATCAAGAAACCCAGAAACAGTGTCTGTTAATTAACAAAATTCGCGAGCCGCCAAGAGCTAATTCGTATTTATGTGCGAAGATTCAAAGTGCGAAATTCTCGACAGCCAGAAAAGTTAGACTTTTTTTGAAATTTATTTTCAAATTTGCCTGAGCTATAAAATGTTTCAAATCAAAATTTAATTTAAATCTAATTGAATTTGAACTTTTTTTTTCTCTTTTATTTTTCGTTGTAGTTAAAAATAAATAAAATTTGATCACGTTTTTGTACCAAAATAAATGAAAGGTTTAGTCTTAATCCCGCAATTTATAAAAACCACCTGCTGCCCACCGTTTAATTTGAAAATTTCAAAATAAGAAAGAACGCGAACGATTTTTTTTTCCTTTCACGTAACTCAGCGACTTACCAGTCTTACATTTTCCTCGATCAGGAGCTTGAAATATCACGAAAAATCGTGTCATTAGAATAAATCTTAGCGCGCGGCAAAAGCGACACGATGCAACACTTTATTTCGTCGCACGCAAATTGTCATCATTTGTGTGCGCAAAGACAAAAAGAAAAAGAAACACAAAACAAGAATGAGCGATTTTTTTTCTTTCATTCCTCTCAATGGAAAACGAAGCAGCGATTATTAACCAGTTTGAGCAAATTGATGAGTTGGAAAATGAGGCTGAAATAAGTGTGATTAAAACAGGCGTTTGTGTTTCCTTCGAAAAAAAGTGTTCTTATCTCCTTTCCTTTATTTTCTTTTTAAAGGGAGTCGAACATAAAATTTAAGATTGGATGTTAAGAAATTAAAAAGTTTGTTTCTGTCTTGTTATTTCTTTTTTTTTCTTTGTTGTTGTTACTTTGAAGACTGATTATATCGGAATTGTTTTAGCTAATCGTGTTTGCGTAATTATGCAATAATGTTCTACGGAGGAAGGAGTTAATTGTAATGTGAAGTATAGTTTATAATGTATGAAACCTACTAATCCTCATTTTGCTCCAGTTTTGAAGCGGATCCGCTGTGTAGTAATGACACGATTGACGAAACTTGGAAATCTCTCTTTGATCGTATGTAATTACAATGTATCCGCTTGAATTTGACAGAGTAACAACTTTCAATAAAAGGCGACCACGGTTATTAAAAGAGCCGTCACGTGTCAGAAATAATTTCTTTGAATATATGAATTATAAAGAAAAAAATGTAAATAACATTATTTGTAAATCTAATTATTTATATTATAATGTAAACAAAAAATAAAAAATTATTATTCTGAAGAGTAATATGAAAACATTGAAAATTTTCATATAGAAATATACCCTTGCACTTTATTTTTTGAATGAAACATAACCTCAAAATATAAAATTTGAGTTTTTGAGGTTGTGGTATCTTTTTTTGACTTTTTTGATATTTCAGATTCCTGCCTTGTGGGTACTCTAATAAGAGCTCTTGGCATCCTCTAAACGATCGCTTGATCAGTTTCTCTATTTTATTGGCATTTTCTAATATTTTTGTGCATTTTTTCATGCTTTTCGAATTTTATTTTATTTTATTTTATTTTTAATGTTGTCGGAATCTTTTTCTCTTTCAGATGACCTTTGACCTCGTCCTTTTTTCCATAATTTTTTCACTCTACATATTTTTTAAGCATTTACAAAAAAAATTAAAAAAAAATAAAAAAAGCAGAAGTAGAAGAAGAACAATGGCCAGAGTTAACATTGCTAAAAACTTTATCAACCGCAGTCTGGTTTCTGAAAAAGTGAGGTCACTGACACACAGAAGCTGGTCAAAAGTTAGCGTTGGTTCGCACCTAATGTTGGACAAACTTTCTGGCCAAGTTTTCTTGCCGGACGACTTTTTTGTCGCGCGGTTATATAAAAAATGTTGAGCATTGCTCTGAACGAACGTGACAATTACAGAAATTCGACTGTCGCCGCATTATAGGCCGTCCTCGCGAAAACCGCGTTCGTATGCACTTCAGCTTATGTAGGTCAGCGGCAGACTGTAACCTACATGACGGGCGTGACGTCACGAGTAACCTTCTCGCGGAATTCTTCCGTTTCCGCGAAGAAAAGCTCTTAGACGGAATCAATCAGGCCCAGTCGATCATCCTTTTTTTAATTTTTTTTTATTTTAGTTTTTAAAATTGAAAAACAATAAAGAGGTTAACAACTTCAGAAACGTGCGGTAATGTCATATTCAATTAAAATTTGTGGACAAAAATGTTTTCAAATTTTTCTATACGAAAAAAACAACAAGAGAAAAGTTTGTATTTTCGTACCACCATGAATATATTTGAAATGATTTAACATTTGCAATCATTATAATTTCTCCGAGAGATGGAAATTTTATTTACAACCTCATTTTCGATAATCTAGTTTGAGAATCTACATAAAAAGCGAATACCAAATGAAGGTTTCGAATGAGAACCGCTTTAGCGGTCAATATTTTGAAATGAATCATGAGATGATAAAGCAAAAAAAAAAAGGCGAACCAGTGTCGAGGGAATAGTAAAAATTATTATATCTGTAAGTTGACATTTGAAACTGAGATTTTGATTAAGATAAAGATCTGTGACAATGAAATTTGTCACGGTTTTAGCATTTACATTATAACCATTCCTAGGAAATTTACGTTCGCATTAATTCCTCTGAGTGGCTTTACGCCGATGAATATTACAGTTGCAGCAAGTTTTCGTGAACTATATTATTCATATCTGAAGCCGTTCCAAGTACCTCGCGCACTGCCCACTTAATTTATAAGTCGCGTTTCGTGGAACATCGGTTTACATATGGACCCAGATTTCTTTTCTTCCTAACATTATTACAACTTCTCTTCAAACTACAAAACAAAATAAAAGAACGCCCACATTTTTAACAACAAAATTAAATAAACAAAAATAAAACATTTAATTTTTCCGTTTGAAAATGTATTTTTTTTCATCTCGTTTATTTCCGCACATCAAGCTTAATTAAAATTTTTATCTCTAATATACAAATTTTATTTTTTCATATGCAAATTTTATTGAGACTCGCTTTCATGAAGTTGAAACTAAAATTTATTTTCATCCCTGTTACATATATGTTACAATATAAAACCGAGTAAATTTTTTGAAAGATTATTTTTGACACCGAAAAGTGATAAATGAGTTTGGCAAATTTATAAATACCCCCTCACAACAAAGGCAGTGGGATAAATTGTGATACGGTAATTTCAAATATGGACGTTTTATAGAACAGATAAATCGTCGAGATGATGAAATATTATTTGGTTGATAATGGAAAAGTGTCCCTCGGAGCTAAATCAAAAAATATAAATGAGCGAGGTGGAAGTTGAGAGAGAGAGAGAGAGAGCAGCCGCAGTCAGCGTGTAAGCAAAGTTGTGTATACGAATTGTGTGTCATTTACCTGTGTCTGTACCTGTGATGTGTCATCGCATGAAACATTCGAAACATGTCTGTCAATTATCCAAGTTTCACATCTTGCCGAATATTCATGCTATTTGCTGTGTACCAGTGTCTTACTAAGCATGTCAACTTTGATTAAGTAATTAATGGCTGGTAGAACTAGCGACTGGTTAACAAAGTCTCGTTAGTTCAATTATACAAACATAACAAAAGGAACCAAAAAAATAATATTCCAAAATTTCAACATTAAAAATTTTCATTTCCCAGTGTTAAGTTTAATTAAAAATTCTAATTACAAAGTGAAATTGAAATCTAAATAATTGGTACATTGATATTTTGATTGACAATTGATGGACCTCTTTTGTCACCTGACACATGTTTAAAAAGTACCAATCACCAAGTGTTATGTCAAACTATTGATTTTGGCAACACGTCCAAGCTGCGACCTAAAGTCAATGTAATCGATTGCCACCACTGCAGAGTAAACATGCCAGGTTCGAACGGATCCTACGAGTTGGGACGTGCAAAAAAATAACGCCGGCTCGTCTACCCAACACAGATCTCAACGCCGCAACTTGTCACGCCAAAAATTTCATATCCCGCAGAATCAATCACGCTTCGGGATTCCCAAACTGAGTTCGTTTTTCAAATTCAACTCTGACTGATAAAAATGGACTTGTACCACCCCCCATTGGAATCGATAAAATTTACATCGCATCGTTTCAAAGGGATTTCTGTTTTGCATTTCAACTAAAAGCTGCGACCTGTCAATTTTTATTTCCTTCCGTCTTTTTTTCAGTTTCTTTTTACAACTTTAACACTCAACTCGAATGAAATATTTCGCTTTGAGTTACGTTTATTTGGCATCTCTTATTTGTTCAGATTGATCAGATATTTTATGGTGTTTTTAAATTTTTTTTGTTTTTCTTTTTCTTTGGTTGTTTAGTTTTATATTTTATATTTGTTGCGTTTTGGTAGTAAGATAATTCGTCCAACGGTATACAAACGGATTGATATAATTAACCAATAAAAAGCAAAGAAAAGATACCTTTGAAGCGCCGTGTACTTATCCTATGAAGGTCAAGGCATGTTATTGATTGAACGGTAAACGTTTGCTTATGGTTGAATTATCGCGCGCTTCGTCCACGAAACATCATTACAGTCTTGGGAGACAGAAATAAAAAAGTTCGATACGTTCGAAATATAATAATTCGTAGAAAAAAATTACCCTCAGTTGAACCGCCAAGGGCTATTTTGTATTATTCAATGGTAAACGAACAAAGGTCTCAATCACTTTTTCAAATATCCCTGTCAGGTTTTCCTTTGTTCTTTGATGTAAAAAATGATTTCATGAGAACGAACGAATTTTTATTTTGTTTAATTTTTTCTTGACAGAAGCGTTCTTGTTCAAACACTAGAAAGAAAAAGGTTCTTTAATATGATGTCAAATGTTGGACAGAAACCTTTGACAGAAATTGAATTTTTTTCTATGAGTGAAGAAAATACGTTCGATAAAAAAGAGAAAAAAAAGAAATGAAACAACTTATGGTGATTTTTGGATAAAAACAGAAATTCAAACATTTGAAAAATATAAAAAGATAAGAAAAAAACGTAAAATAAATTCAAAATGTTTTTTTTTATTTAAATTTTGGCTGAGGATTGATACTTGATCAGAGTGGAATATTATGAAACCGTTATCTGGATCCGGCGATTTGTCCAAGTTTCATCAACTCGAACCGAAGGATACAATTAGCATTAAACCGACGAATCTCCAAGTGCAATCATCTCTTGAGGTATAATATTGGCTTAAATTGTCACACTGGCGCATTTCGATCGATAGTGTCGGGGCCAGTGGCGCGAATAAAAGAGCGATATCGCAGCGCAAATCCATAATGAGAGAAATTCCACGACCCGAAAATTTTGATCCGAGAGCCAAATCGGCGTCACGTACTTTATTAGGCCGCCTGGACCTCGTTACCACCGCTTCGCGACGCGACATTGAAACAATTTTGGATCACGATGACGAAAAAAATTGTACTGCGAAAATATAATTACAAGTGCCGAGCGTTGCGACGGAAAATGTTTTTAAAGTAATGACATTTCTTGCAGATCAAATTTTATGCCCAAGGATTTTGAAAGGAAATTGATTCTGCGTCTTTGTTGGCCTTTTTGTAGGAAATTGTTGGACAAATTTTGTTATTACTATTTTTCTATTTCAACAAAATCCACTGGACGAATTTTTGCAAAATTTTCATTTTCAAAAACAAAAAAAAAAAAATAATAAAAGAAAAAAATGAGTAAGTAAATAATTTATAAATAAATAAAATGAAAAAAAAATCGATTGAAAGAAACAGAGGACTTGGTTTCAGTGAAAAAGGCGTGATTCAATTTGTTAATTACTGAATCGCTCAAAAGGAATTTGTTTTTCATATACTCTAGCAAGCAAACCGAATTGTATTTTATTAGCAAATTAAATCAACTACCAAGTGCAAACTAGTATTTTTTTTTAAATTGAAAAAAGGTAAAAATCAACGAAGATGTGAAAAAACGCAGTTCATGTTATTCATTTCAGGTTCTTCTTTTTTTCACAAAACTCAAATGAGTATTCGAGTTTCTTTTTTTTTTCTTTTATTTCTTACCTACTTAGGCATTTACGAAAAGCTTCAATTAAGTTTTTCTCTGTTTTTGCTCCGAGATAAGTATAGGTATCTTGAGATTCAAATGTTTACTTTTTCTTTTCCCCAGCTTAAGGATATAAGCACAATGTACCCATCTTGGGTAATACACAAAAAGAATATCCTGCCATCCTCCATGGTTTCAAAATTAAAATGTATACTTGAAGCTTGCCAAGAAAATATTTTCATTATGGAACAAAAAATTTTAAACCTTTCAAAAAATCATTTAAAAAATTACTTTTTTTTTAAACCAGATCTGATTTCTTTTTCATTTTTGTAATTAATTGTTTTTGAAAATTAATATTAATTGTTTCAAAAATTAACACTGGAAGTACCAGAGGGCGTGGATATCTCGGTTTCTTGTTTTAGTTTTTTTTAGGACGTATTAAGTTGATTTTTAGTAGGCGTAGTTGTAGAGTAGGGATTTGAGTGATCGTGAGTTGCACGTGTAAGTCAATCATCCGCCTCGCGACTTATGGTAGATCTTGGCTCGTGGGTGTGTCTGTGTGATGGGGTGGTGTCGGATCAATACCAACTGCCCCTATTCTTTAACAGTGTTCGTGCAGCTTCTCGTGAAAGAGCGTTTGTACGCGCACATTGGCCACGACGTTTTCCAAACGAGGTGTCCAAATTGTGTTTCGCAACTAAACAATGCTCGAAATATAACACAAACTCCATTTCGTGCAACATAAATAATATCAACAATGAAATTGAAACATTACTTCATTTCAATTGTTAATTAACGAAACAAAAAATAGGAAAAAAAGTGGCAACAATTTATCAAACTAGTTTTCAAGAGGAAAGGGTTGTACTTTCATAAAATACTTAATTTGCCCATGAAGTTGTTTTTTTTCACATCTTTCAAGGAAAATTGACTGAATATGAATAATTTTTCAAAATTTAAAAATGTCTCATTTATTAGCAAGGGGTCAACATTGCAGATCAAAATTTTTCCAATATCATGTTCTACCGTCAAAGGTACGCAAACTCGACCGAATTTTATTATTATTTCATATTCAGTCGATCGATTTTAGATGAACTGATTTATTTATTCAGTTGTTATTTACATTTTTTTCATCCTTTCATTTTTATTTTTTTATTTATTCATCCTTTCATTTATATTCTATGAACTTTTTTAATTGAAGTAAACTTATAAAGATTACAAAGCCTTCGAAAAAGGACGAACTTTCATGTCTGGGCTAATTTTGTTAAACTGCAATAGGCCATAAATTGGTTATCGAGCCATACAGATAATATTTTATAAAAGTTCCTTCCTATCTGTTGTTTCGTTGATAACAAGTTTACCAATTAGAAGATTGAGCGATATTTTTTTTTTCATTTGTTCGTAGAGAGAGTTAAAATTTCGGTTACAGTTGGAAGTTATACAAAAAATTGGTTTTTAAGTGTATCAGATTTATCTAATAGTACACTGTTTCATCATTTATCCCTTGTTATAATTCAATTTCAATATTTCACCAAACGAGCGAGATTAAAATTACAACAAATGGGAATTGAAAAACTGTCTCCAGCTTGTAGACAGTAGGTTTTAGTTTCACAATTGCATTGTGTCGGGAAGTACAAGAGATCCCTTAATTCGAGCCGGAACGACACCGGTTTTTGCTCGGTTAAGTATTCATTAAGAAAACTCGCCAGTAACATGTTCCGTTTCATTTTCTCGGCGACCAACGAACGATTTCTACATAAGCGAAACAAACAATTTGCAGGTTGAAATTGCAAGAAACGCTATTTGTAATGAATAAAACATGTGCAATTTTGAGTTTCACTTTGCTCGATTAACTTTTTGAGGTTTTTCAAATTAAAAAAAAAAACTAAACTAAACACGAGATAACAACAAGTAAAAGAAAATTAAATTAAGGGTGAATGAAAATGTGATCAAAAAGAATTTCTGAAAAATCTGAAACACAATTTCAAAGTGTGAAGTAAGTGATTTGAGGAAAAAAAAATGAAGAAAATTCGGATTTAAAAAGAAAATTATTAAAAAAGTATATTTAAGGTGATAAATGAAGAGTAAATTTGAGGGAAAATTAAGAGTAAATAATCGCGATAGCAAAATTACGAATGCCTGACAGCACAAATTAATATCAAGGAAGCGCGCGAGGGAAACGGATTGATCAAGATGTTGACTGAATTATCTCAGAGTTTAATTATTATTTTCGCGAGATCGCGTTCTCGTCTTTACATTAAACAAGGAAATGGGATGATCATAATGACTGGAACTATTCCACAGTATGCATCCGGACTGCGATACGAGTACAATAACGCGTTGTATTCACTCCGCCAAAGGACAGTCGCACCGTCTGACTATTCCACGTTTATACTACTCACTTTTTTAAATGCTTCTCTCATAATCTCAACGTTTTTTTTTTCCTCTTGAAATATTAGTTCAAATATTGTATCCTAATTGACTTTTTTCCTTCACGATAATTAGCTCTTTACAATAAAAAATTCCTTAGAATTGATTATTAATAATTAATTAATATGATCAAAATTATTTCATTTTTTATTTAATAAGGATTAAAGGTTTTTTTTAAATTTAATTGGTATAGGAAAAAATGTATTTCTATAAGTAATTTGATATTGGATTGTTCATTTGCAAAAAAATTCTTTTTTGAACGGCGAATAATTGTGCGCGTTTAAGTTTGGCATGACGTTGCGCAAGTGCCCCATTCGGCTCCCCCTTGTAATTATCGCGAAGCGCTCGATAGCAGCATCATCGACCTCGATTTAAGCACGTAAATTAATTAAAGTGCATTATAATGAATCGGCTGTCTCGGCGTGAACTCATACGATCGGTTTGTTTGTTGAAAAATCATTGATCGACACTTTTATTTTCCACTCAACGTCCCTTCTAACTCCTGGCCTACCAATAAATTCTCAACTAAGCCAAATGAAAAAAAATTGATCCAATTTCAAAAAGTAATTCTTAAATGAAAAATTAAAAAAATATTTAATTAATTCCTAAAAATAAAATCGCACGCCAGAAGCTTAATGATTTTTTATCAAACGTCCGTCGTGATTATTTACTCAAGAAAGTTCGAACATGTTCAAATATGAAAGAGCTATTAATTGTTTCGTTTGTTCAGCGCTTTTCAAATCCCGCCAATAATCTCCCCCCTACGGGGCGGAATTATTTTCCCTTCTTGTCGACTTAACGAAATCATCCCCCAGCGTGATTTCAATGGCAAGAACGTAATTGTGCACCGTAGTGTACTTAGAAGCGACTCACGTTTTCTTCGACGGTCTTCTTTATTTTCACACTGGCCTCCACCACGCTCTTTCCCGCTTTGTTCACAGCACTGTATAAAAATCCACCGAAGCTCTTCGCCCCGGCTAAGGCCTTTGTTGAAACTGCAAAAGAAATTTCGTCAAATTATTTATACAAATTGTCAGTCGAAAATAAAAGTAAAATAAGAAAAAAAAAAGAAGAATAAAAAAAGAAAAAAGAATCTCCCTGGTCAAGATGCGTTTACACCTCACACCTGTTGCATTTGTTCTCATCGACCATTTTTCAAAACTTTTTTTTTTCATAAAAATCAAAAAGAAAAAAAAAGGTAAATTAAAATTAAAAAAAATTATAAATTATAAAAAAATGAAAAAAAAAAAATTTGTTCTTGGTTTTTTTTCTTAGATAAAAATGATAGGGATACAAAAATAACATGCATAATCTGTTTCGTATTGACCCGCAGGCGAGCTACTCTCTTGAGAATCAAGTGCCCTCAAGACATAAGCGTTCCATTAAAATAACAAAATCCGCGGTGGATAACTAAACAGACCTACGTGATTCGAGTTCCGGGTTTGGGTTGCGGGTTTCAAATTATTACTTTTTTGTCACTGTTGGCGTTCGAATAAGGTTAATGGGCCAGCGGAGATGAGGGGTTTCATTTTTCAAGCAAAACACTATCTCGGCAGATTCGTATTGATCCGAAAAAGATGGACCAGGCCAGACTGCGAAGGACACCTCTCCTCTCGGACCACGAATTTTCACTTTCGCACTCTCCGGCCACTAAAGTGTCAAATCAAACGAAATAAAGCGGCCCCGTATTTCCCAGGAGGACAAGCGCTGAAACAACGCGACCGAGAAAGAAACAAGCAACGGAGAAATAAAAAATAACGAGTTGCCGGCCCCCCGACGTTAATTAAAGATTATTGATCTTGGCTGTTGCTTACTATTTATCTTGGCGCAAAGGAACAAATGGTTGTACATTTAGGGGATATAAATTTGCCATCCGTTATTTCAAGGAACTCGAAGTTAAAAAATTACCAGGGGAGAAGAAAAATGAAAATACGATTTTCCTTTTTTTTTTTCATTTCAATTATTCAACAGTTCGCTCTTCTCTCTCTCGCTTTTACTCTCTTGGTGTTCTAAATTCGATTCTTAGTGTATGCATTCTCGAGCAGCGAGATAGCACGCAACAATGTATGAAAATTACACGCGATAAAAGTACATCAGCTGCGGATGTTTATCTGTGCCATTATCTGGCCTGAGAGTAGCGCTGCAACAAAGTGCATAGGATACGTTCGATGCACTTGAAATGATCAAAGATTGTTTCAAAGATTTTTAACCCTATACATACAAGTGGGGTGGAAAACTACCCCAGTAATTATTTTAAACATGAAAAATTGTTAAATACAATTTTGGTAAGTTGTTTAATTGAATTATATTTACAGTTTAGTAAGAAAGATTATTTTAAGTTTTAGTACCAAGATTTTACAGTATAATAATAGAACTATGCATGTGGAGATGGGTTAAATTATATTTTTCAAACGGAGAAGTTGTGGGTGGAAGATAAGGCGGTGAAAATGTTTTGCTAGACTTTTGTTTCGGGCGGATGCATATTCAAGCACTTGACATCTACATTCGAACGCACGCGATGACGAGAATATGAATACTAACTCGGATGAAATACGATGACGTGGAGCTCAATTTTTCGCTGCTGAATTGGATTAGACAATTGTGATCTGCGGGATGATAATAAATACACGGACAAAAATGAATTCAGGACTGGTAGTCTAGAAATTGATATGTGAAGACAAAAAATGTCACAAAAAACAGCGAAAGGAAATGCAATTTTTTTCCATTTACCATTTTGTAGATGTGAAATTGTTATAAAAAATGTTTTTAGTATTTTACTATCAAAAATAGTCAAAGAACGTTGTAACCAACTTGCAAAAAAACATAAATAAAAGTAGAAACGTGTTTATTGGCAGGGTAAAGAATGTTATAGTTTTGTGTTTTTTTTTTATTCCGCATAAACTTTGTGGGATGGATTTATTCTAAGGGTTCTTTTTTGTTCTCAAGGCAGTAACATAACTCCCGGGGAAACAAACTTTGGAACTCGAACTCACGAACTGAAGATGAGATCGCAATCTAAAAACACAATTCTGTTGGGTAATGTATTTTAGAATCATTGATACGGTAGAACTTGTTATCTAACATGAAGAGCAAAGGATCATGACTGGGGTTGATGAATTGCTTCGATACACTCGGTTCTTAGGTGAGAAGACATAACGAGCGTCAACTCACCGGCGCCAAATGCTTGTTGGCCATCCTTATCTTCGGTAGGTGTGCCTGCCAGGCTTCCAGGTCCGCTGTCTGCTCCGCCCGTGGCACTAAAAATTAAAACGTCCCTCAATTAAACTTCAATTTTAGAGCAAAACAAAAAGCAAAAGTAAGAAAAACTTAGATGATTATTTAAACGATTGTTAATATGATTTGAGAAAGTGAATAATACGAATTTTAAGGATTTTAAATTAATTGTTTATTTGAAATTTTATTTTGACCGTCTTGCTAGTACCACCTAATTTGCGTAAATTAAATGTTTATTTAAATCCTTTTCATGTAATATGACCTATGACCGGATGTAATAAGGAAACTAGCACTCAAAGGCTTTTTTTTAATTGTTAAGTTATCAAACAAATGTTTAATTTCCAAATACCAAATCCAAAGTTTTGTGTGCTACTCAAAATATACCGAGATTGATAATTTTCTTCACTTTTCCAAATTAGAAAAAAATAGAAACCTTCTGAGTAGGAGTGCCCTTTATTGATCTGACCCTTCAGTTGTAGTGTAAAATTTCCAAGATTGATCTCCTTTCTTAATTTTTGAATATTGATTATTTAAAGAGGTCGATGCATTCCTGACACAATATATTTCATTACCGATAAATTACAGCTTTGAATTCGCAACCGATAGATTTAATTTGTCAATATATTTCTTTTTTATCTAAATCTTTTTTAGGACAATTTTATTTACATAATGATGCTAGTCTGGATATAAGATTATATTTTATTTTGATCATTATATTCCTGGTTTCGCAATTTTTCATCACCTGCTGGCATCGTCATCTTTGACCTTTTCTTCAACTTGGGCAGGATTTGTCGTTTGGCTCTCGTTTGTTTCTGCCGGAACGGCCTCACCTTCAGCAGCACCTCCTCCTCGACTTAAGCCAGGGATGCCGCCGCTTAACCAGCCACTCATTTGTGATTTCACTCCTGCCAGCATATCCAATTTGCTGCCTCCTTTCGTCGGGCTGCAAAAATTTGAACCAATACTTTATTCTATTTGTGCTCCAAAATTTTAAAAGATGGATCAAACGATGCAAAAATAAAAATTTCAAATAAATAATAAATCATAGTAATAATAAATAATGATGAATAAAAATGTAAAACTCAAAAAATAAGAACAAAAGAATTACCTGCCGAGCAATCTAAAGCCTGACCAGAGTCTAAAATGGGTATGAAAGGTCAGCATCTAATTAGTTGATTTTGGAACTAAGAGGATGGTATCGACGATTGTCTACTGCAAAATTTTATCATACAGCTACTCAAATCAGTGCACCTTGCAAATCAAAATTAAACTTTGAGAAAAAAAAAGACTGAAAAATGAAGATTTTTTGCCTGGCTTTGGCAAACCAAAATCATAATTCTGAAATAAAAAGATGTAACAAATAACTTTGTTCATACATCAAGGAAAACAAATGAAAAAATGTTAAACATATTTTAAACAATTAAAAAAATAAGAAAATAGGAAAGTTAGAAAATAGAGAAAAATTAATTGAAAAATGCAATCAAACTGAAAGTTGCCTTTCCTAACACCTGTTTCCTTATCTCAACATTTCTTATGTTTCCATCATGACTTATCATTTGTCATATTCCCCCTGCACTTTGTCATTGTCTCCTATTTTCAAATTTTATTATTTCCTACGATTTACTCCTTTTCATTCTTTTGTCACAATTTTTCTCCTCCCCCGTTTTCCATCTTATCCACCTTGTCATCTTCATTATCTGCACCAACTTGGTTCTATTTTGCCCACAGATAAAGTCTACAATAAATTAACACGAGACCTAAATAAACAGGAACTGCAAAATTTGTTTCGAAAACTAACAATTCGTTAAAAAGTTCTTGTTTAACAACAATTTTTTTCCAACAAAATGTGTTCGGTAGAAAATTTTTTTTATTTATGATTAATGTATCAATTAGATAAGTTTGTAACATTAATTAATTAATTTGGTACTAAATTTTAGTTTCAACGAGTTGATTTTAAATGAACTGAATTTGATCGTGTTATGAAATTTGCAAGACTTTAGGCAACGATTTCTCACCCGGGGCCAAAGGCAAATATTTTTGCTGCATATAATATTCATATCGGCTCTTCCTGTCGAAATTAGATTAGCATAGTTGAGTGTTGTTCTGATTATTTCGACATTTTCATTAACTTTATTAATTAACTCCCAATTCAGTTACCGTCACAAATAAATTTCTTTTTCTCCTGACAAATTTATGTCCGTTCAAACGAAACATGTGTCTTTTGTTAATTAATTCAACGACAGAAATCATTGGGATATGTTGTTCGAATAAATTAAACATCAACGATTGAATAAGTTATAAAAATTGTTCGAATAATTGTTTATCGTTTATTATTAAATGCATTTATTTATCATGAAATTACACTTTGGGTAACAAGGATAGAGGTAGTTGTGACACTCAAATGAATCTGCAATTTTATAAAAATTAAAATTGTTTATGAAAATTAAATAGAAATTAAATATTGAAATAATTGAAAATCTAGAAAAAAATGTTTTGAATTAATTTTTCAACCTAATTTCGGTAGTGTCACATATTACCCCACGTGTCACAATTGCCCCTGGTTCTATTTTTTCCCTTTAAATAAAAAAATTAAAAAAAGTTATACTGCAATCAAGAGAAAATGAAAAACAAATTAAAATGCATTCATTATTGATTTCGACAAAAATGTTGGTATGGTAAATCAGAACGATTTATTAAGTCAAATACCGGTCTTGAAACATGTCATGCTAAAGGTCATGACATTTGAAGTCCATTTTTTACTAATTCTATAATTGGTACAGAAAACAAAGTTTGTTTATAAAAAAAAATGAAAATTGCTGAGTTGCCGAGGGTTTATTTAAATCTCAATTGCATGTTCATTTTTGTACTCAAATTTTGTATTACGATAACTTCTTAATTGTTCCGAAAATAAAAATTTACAAAATTTAGAAAAATCGATAATACACTAACGTTAGTAGTGGAATTTTTCTAGGCAGATAACAAGTACTTTACGATTATCACATAAAATTAAAAAATTTCTACAAAAACGAAAAGGTTTTTGTTTAAAAAATGAATTTTTGACACCCTTAAATCGTTATGACAAATTGGTTTGTTTACAAAACCGACTCAAGGTCATGGGGTCATAACAATTGTTTAAAAAAAAACAAATAAACAAAATTATTAAACTTTCAAAGAACCTGATATATTTTATGAAAACAATTGTTTGACCTATTGACCTTGAATTACTTTTGTAAACAACCAATCTTCTTACATTAGTTCTAAATAAAATTAGAAAAAATAAAATTTCGCGGTTATGAAGAACGTTATATACAAAATTTGATCGGCCAGTTTAAAAGTCTGCATAAATTGCATGCCTCACCTTAAACAAAAAGCAGAAAAAATTGTTTAAAACCGTTAGAGATTAATCACTTCTTATGCACTTCCTCTATCGATCAGAAATGTTAATTTGTCATACTCAGGATGTCAGCAGTCTCATACATGCATACACATCGTGTTAACACAAATTTACAGTTTCCTCCCCTTTTTTTTATTCTCAATGTTTATTTATCATCCTCAACATATTCATACCAATCTCCCCTGGTGAAGCTTTCAATCTCCGATCGACCAGGAAGTCCCTGACCTTGGAAAATGACAAATTTTTATTTAAAAATCATCCAACCTACATTTTGTCCAATCTCATTGGCCAAATTGTTTTTCCTCCCTCGAATCAATTGTGTTGTGTTTCTTCGAAGAGATTGAATTTTTGTACATTATATAAAGAAGCTGATGAAATTCAAGAATCAATGAAACTGACGTGGTCCGCGCGACCCTCCAAGTTGGTAATTAATAGCAGATTAACAACTGTCAATGCCAAGTGAACCAGCATTCATCAAAAAACTGACTTTTTTGGAACAGTGCAGATACGACTTTGAAATAAAAAAACAAACAAAAAGGACGACTTACCAATCATTAACTGTTTTTAAACTTTCAATAACAAAAGACAAATATCTTGCTTTGCTGTTTTTGTTCAATTTTCAACCATTTCCAGTCAAGGACACTGATGTTTATTAATTTTTGTTATCCTCTCCCCCGTCACCTGACAATTGACACTGTTTTGACTTTTCTCAGTTTTTACATTTTGTAAACACAAATAGTCAAATTTCTCCTGCCAAAGACACTCATTGTTGATGTTTTTTTTTCATGATTGTTGTCATTGTTTGTTTTTGTACAATTAAAATTGTTCTTCATCTTGCAACAAAATGTTTCTTTTTATCAAGGACATATTTGTTTTCTAGTTCTGACAGTTGATGTTTTGAAATTCGAGAAGAAAAAGACTGGTTTTAAAAACCCAAAAAATGTACATCAAAAGTAACGTTAAAAGGGTCGGGTTGAGGGGGAGGGAGAGGGGGAGGGGGGATGAGACACAAAGCCAAGAGAGGATCGATCGGTCTACCTCGTGTCTTTCTTCTCCAGGTCGAGCTCAGGATCGACGGGCCCAGGGGATGCGACTTTTTCGTCGGGTGGCAGCTCCGAGCCATCCTCGCCCTTCTTGCCCATCCAATTGGACACCTGGTTGGTCAAGCCGGAGAACATGATTTCGGCACTTGGCGCTCTTGACACTCGTCAAAGTCACTTGGAACGGTTGGTGCGCGGACGAGTGCGAGCTCACGTCGACTCGTCGTGCTGTGCCACCAAAAACAAGAGGGATCCACGTTAATTCGACCCGATGAATTTTAAGCCGCCTTCGTCTTTGCGAGCCCAGAATCACAGACTGCGTACATCGTGCGGTCCAACGCGCAGCTCAACTCGCGCAGACAGATCAAGCGCTGTTAACAAAAGCGCGCGCAAACCCAAAGGCGCCGCGCCGCTCATTGATTTCCCCCCCGCGATGCTATAACAATTTCCAGAGACTTTTTACACTATGCTTCTTCTTCTTTTTTTTCTCATTCATTAGCCTGGTGCTTTCAATTTTAACTTTCATTTTTCTTCCTTTACCAAAACATTTTGCATTACAATCGAGCGGGAAATTTAAAATTTAAATCCAATTTTTTTAATTGTTTCTTTTCTCTCATTTTTTTTACTTGTTTGATTTTTTAACCAGTCAGTGTGAGAAATCATGATGTTTAATAGGTTACAATTATTACAAATACAAAGTATGGAAGATATAAAGTACCACAAAGAACGGTTGAAATGAAAAAGATTGTTATAAGAATCATATCTTTATTAATTTTTCATATTAATGATTCAAATGAAACAAATTATATCCAACCAACATTCACCAACATTCTCAGCAATGGCCATACCATTTACAACCGTACACAACATACGCTAAATTAAAATATAACTTATTTTGTTTTTTTTTATATCCAATTTATAACACGTATCCTATAGCTCCATTGAATGCCACTTCCATAAGTTTACAGCATCTTTCGTTTTGCTTCCGTTCTCGTCTCTGTTTTTTCGATTGCAGTGACGTAAAACACGGCTACGCGATCATGCAATTATACATTTTGAATACACTTTCTTTATTGTTGCAAATCCGTAAGTTGTAATTGTGAATTTCTTTGTTTTAAATCTAGATGGTGAAAACATCGTTTGTGTACAGTCATGTCGAATGATTTTTTCCATACAAACAATACAATGCAGCGGTGAGATAATTATATTACAAAATCGTCAAGTCCGGCAGTTGACGTTTCAACCAAATTCAGTCAGGGTTTTCGATGTGGGACCATTCTCAGTTCCTCGGCGTTTGACAGCTGTTTCCAGGAACGACTGGCATCTCACCGCCTTGAGTATTTTCTCGCATTGGGAGCTGCAATAAAAATCAATTACAATCCAAATAAATATGCAAATAAGTATTATAAACTGATAGATAAATTAATAAATAATAAAAAGAACGAAAAAAAAAAGATTTTCTTTTATACCTTAACATATATCTGATGTTTTAACATAGCTGCTCTGAGGATTAGCATTCGTGTGCGTTTCTGGTACTCCTTTCCAAGGCCGATTGACTTTTCAAAAGTGGTGCTACGTTGATCAACATCTTTGGCATATAAAATCTGAAAAATTGAACAAGTCACATCACCTTTCGACTTTTAAAAGTTACATCGTTTAAAAACTTATATCAGCTAACAGGTTTCCTCTCAACTAAAGAAATAGTTATAAAACGGAAGTTAAAAAAGTTTTAAAATAAAAATAATAAACTGCGAGTTACAAAATGAGTTTCATAAAATAGTTAAATTGAAAAACAAGTTTAAAGATCAACCTTGTTATGTGAATCTATACGAGCTTGGATCTGTCCGTCCAAGATGAGTTGCATAAGCTCGTCCTCGAGTGCTGGGACGGTCCTGTTGAAGGCCGTGGCCATGCGCCTCATATCAGCGCTCAAATACGGACTGAAGTACTGTATCAAAGCTCTGTTTCTGATCTGTGTGTAGAGCACGTTAACATGGGGCGCGATGTACATGTCC
The DNA here is from genome assembly GCA_030522925.1 of Trissolcus japonicus. Lineage (NCBI taxonomy): Eukaryota > Metazoa > Arthropoda > Insecta > Hymenoptera > Scelionidae > Trissolcus > Trissolcus japonicus. Next base: position 136,847 of record JAPYZS010000058.1, read on the forward strand.
AACAGTATATTATCTTTGATATCGTCCAGCAGTTTCAAGCAGGACGCATACTTGGACTCGTAGAACTTAAAAATAATGTCCCTCAGCTGGGGCTCGAGCTCGAGAAACAGTTTGAACGAGCCGCTGAAGATGACTTGTTTCTGCAGCTCCTGTCTGTCGAAAGTGGCCAGGGCACACAACCCCCCGTACAGAGCGACGTTGCCAGGCGACAGGAGTTCCGGGAAATCACAGTGGTCGAGGGAGGCCTGCAGGAACAGCTTTGCCGCGGCCTTGTATTTTCTGGTGGCGAGCTCGGCCAGGCCCGCTGCGACCTTGAGTTTCGTCACGATGGCCTGGTTATTATCTTTGCCATGGATGTCGGCGAAATCAGGCGTGTTCTCGGCTTTCGTCACATAGGAGATGACGTGGTTCCAGCTCTGAAGGTACACGGAGACCTTGAGGACGTTCCAGCACATGTTGACGACGTGTTTGCCGCTGGTGCAGTAGTCTCGAGCCCGGGAGTAACATTTGAGAGCATTGTCAAGGTCACCGCAGTCGAGGTAGTGATCGCCAAGGTCGTCGTGGCCCCTCCTGATGCTCTCCTTGATCGAGTTGCTCTTGTAATTCTTAAGGTCGGTGTCGAACTTTTCGAGCTTCAGGGCGGCCTTTTTCGACCGCGAGTCCACCCATGCCTGGTCGATTGTCGGGTAATCCTGCGAGCTCGACTGGGCCGCGACGTCCGGCAGGCCGGGCGTGTTCAGCGCTTGCTGGAGCTTCTGGTGGAGCTGAAGGTACAGCGCGACGTTGTACGTTGTCATCACGTACGAAATTGCGAGTTTCAGCGCCTCTATTCGCAGGGACGGACAGTGGTTTGCGATGTAAATCAACCGGTACAGCTTTGCATGGCCCGTGTAACTGTTCGCGTACGACTCCAAGTCCTAAAATATTATTTTCAAGTTAGTATTTTTCATAGCATCAAGTACATGTCTTTCTTTTTCCGGGCAAACTATTTTTTTTATTTTTTGTCAATGAAAATTTGGGTTATAAAAAAAGCGAAAATTAAACTAAAAAGTTGTAATCTCAGGAATGTAATTATCATGATGACAAATTAACTTAATTGTTTAAAAGTTATTTAAAATAATTTGTTAAATATTTTTGTATTTACAGAAGAATCTTATATTTATGAAATCCAAGGTTTTGCTCTTTTAATTTCGTTTGTTTTTGGACTGATTTTTTCTTCTTCTAATAAAACTGAACAAATTGTTTTTTGCAATTGTTGTTAATGGACCTAACCTCAAAAATATCACTATCAATGCCATAAATAAACTTTTTCAATTATATTTATTAGTACTATCAACTATTATAAATTCAAATCAAAAAGTTGAAATTTAGTCCGTAGCATTTATATTTTATAGGTTAGGTCTATAGTTAACAATTACCAAAAAAAGTTTGTTTAATTTCTATTTATAGGTTATAAAAAATGTCAGAACAAAAAAAAACAAAAACAATAAAAATGCAAAATTTTGTACTTGCAGAAATAGGTTATAGTTCCAACTTATTGAATTGTTTGCAATTTTTCTTGATGTTAAAAATGCTGTTTTTCCCTCTGTTTCACTTTTTTTATTGGCAAATTTTTTTGACAAAACAGTGTCGTAGGTTATGTTTATCATTGGCAACTCACCAGGGTCGGGTTCTCGACGATGTAGGGTTCTTCCTCGGTGTTGTCGTTGTCCTCGACCGGGGCGTCCACCTGCATCGGTTCCATCGCATTGTCCTGAGGCAGTCGTAAGTTAAACTTCGGCATAGGCATCTTTCCGCACAATTTTTGTTCACAATTTAGATCTTTCAGCGTGCCCCGAACTACCCCTGGCCATAAGCGAGATATTATTTACAAAATCACTGCCCTCCCGACCGACACAGCTTTGAGCACAGGTGGCGCTGATGTCGTCCCATTAACGCGCATGGTTTTGCTTCAGAGAAGCGGCTCGTGAAATGATAACAAAGTGACCAAATTTTGTTTTTGCAAATAAAAAAGATGTAGTTTTTTTGTTATAAATATTGTTCAGCCAAGGTCAAACGGGTCGAGTTTAACTTTATTTCAAAGTATTTTTTCATACGTTATTTGCAACTGGTTTTTGTCCAACGAACTGTGAGTGTTTACATTTTGCAAAATTTGCAGAATTATTTTTAGTTTTCGTTGAAAATTAAATTTTCATTTTAATAAGTTCAAATTTTGTTATCAAAAATTTAACCCTTAGAGCTACGACTTTCGAGTTTTACTTTTTTTAATGTTGACATTGTAAAAAGTGCCTAATACAAAACGTAACCTCAAAATAAAGAAATTGCAAAATATATTTTTTTAAATAAAAGATCCTTTATAGGAAATATTAATCTATGATAAAATTTCAGGCAATGTTTGACATTTTGTTTTGCAATTGTTAAATTATTTATGTTAATTTTTTAGATTGATTTTCTAATTTTGTTCTTATTTTTAGATTAAGCAAGATGTCTAAATCAATAGCTCACAAACTGGACGAGCAACAAAGAACAGATGATATAAAAATTTCAACGGACGTTTCATTTGTGCAGATGGGTTTGTCGGAAAATGTAGTTGCCGGTTTGTATAACTGCGGATTTCATACACCGTCCCCTGTGCAATTGACTGCAATCCCTATTGGAAGATGTGGTTATGGTAATTTTCAAAATATCACATTTAAATATAAATATTTTTATATTACCTAATTGAATCAATTATTAAATTGTCATTATGAATTTATTATATAATTATATTTTAGATCTGATCCTAAAAGCGAAATCCGGTACAGGGAAAACAGCAGTTTTTGGTATAATTGCGTTGGAGATGTTGGAAACGGGCGTTCGTTTTCCTCAGGTTTTAATTTTAGCGCCCACGAGAGAGATCGCTGTTCAGATTTGTCAAGTAATAACAGCTATTGGATGTGAAATCAAAGGTACACTTTGTAATGTTATAATTTTAATTTGTTAAAATATAAAATTATAAATTCTAAGATGCAAAATGATTTAAAATTATATCTAAAATTCGTTGAACTTGAATCGTAACCAAAATCTAGAAACTTGAAACATGAAACCAAAACTATATTAAAACTAATGAATTGTACTATTTCAGATTTAAAAGTAGAAACTTTCATTGGTGGCATTCCAATAAACGAAGACAAGAAAAAACTGCAGCAATGTCAGATTGTAGTGGGCGCTCCCGGAAGGGTCAAACAACTCATTGAAAAAGATTTGTTAAAAGTGGACAAAGTCCGATTGTTTGTGTTGGATGAAGCTGACAAGTTAATGGATACCAGTTTTCAAAAAGATATCGAGTAATTTTTATTTGACATTCATATTTTTTTATCTACATTAATAATAGTTACATTCAAGAGAACTTTCAAGTTTTTTTATTACAATTTTGTTTAATTCTACAACCTAACCAACATTAAATTTTAATCGATAACTTGAGAGTCCTTTTATTTGTTAGAGAAATATTGTCTGTTTTTTATACGCCTAATGATTAAATTAACTTTTCCAGTTGTATTTATTCGAGACTCCCATTGAACAAACAAGTGATTTCGTCTAGTGCAACGTATCCGGGAGATCTCGAAAGTGTACTGAAAAGATACATGCAGTCACCTGTGCTGTCGTCTCCTAACGACGATGGTCCAATACTGAAAGGATTGAAACAATTTGTCTCAGTTGTGCCCCATCATCCAAACATAATGAGACAGGTAAACTGATCGTCACATCGTTTTCAATTTATTACTTTCGTATTTTCTGAAATTTTAATTATTACCTCAATTGTGAAAAAATCACTGATTCTACCATTTCATTTTCAGGTTCAAATAAAAGTCGATCTCATAGTCAAGTTACTGAAAAATATCCCGTACAAGCAGTGCCTGATATTTTCCAACTACCAGACAAGGTTTTTTTTGGAGTTTTTAATAGAATCATTTTCATTATTATTACATTTTTATTTTTAAAGTTTCAAAACTAGTATTATTTTTACAGAGCTCAGTCAGTCTGCAACAAGATGATCTCGTTGGGTCACAAAGCCACATTCATAGCAGGAAACCAAGAGATGAAACAGCGACTGAACACGATACAAAAGTTGAAGGAATTCAAGTGCAAAATTCTGCTAACAACGGATCTAACAGCTCGAGGGATAGATGCAGAAAATGTAAACCTGGTGATCAATCTGGACGTCCCCTCGGATGGAGCCACATACTTACACAGGATAGGAAGGTCCGGTCGTTACGGATCGAGAGGAATAGCAATCACAGTGGCATCCGAGCATGAACTCAACTCCTTCAAAGATCTCCTGGGAATAATCGGAGGGAAAGATTTTTTTGTACTGAAATTTCCTGTCGATCACACAGGGGATGTTTGGAATGACAACGATGAGACTTATGAAAAAGTGTTTGCCTCGTGTAAAGAAGAATCCGAAAATGAAAACTCGACCGCAACCAGAGGACCTTCGAATGGAGTTGATGAAGAAGTAACTCTTTCAAATTCCGTAAGACCAGCTATGAAAATTGAAAAAGCAGTTCCAAAGAGAAGTCAAGAAAAGGGAGTCAGGCGAAGCAAGCTGTGCTGTCTGCGAGATCTGAAGAAAGAGAGAACCAGTTGTGAGGACGGAGATTTGCAGAACCGGAAAGTAAAGAATTTTGAACTGCCCGAGAACATGACATGGCGAAGTTTCACGGTTGATGAGAACCAGGATGGGAATTGTTCAAAGTGGCAGGCAGCGAACGAGGCAAACACATTCAGAGTTGGTTGTCCAGATTTTAAGGAACACCTGATCACTGAAGATGATATGAGAGCGATAATGTTGGATCTGGAATTTGAGATGAAATTGAATCCCAGTAAAGAAGAGGAGGTAGAAGACAACGATGAGGAAGAGGAGGAAGGTCCTGTCGATCTTACGCCAAGGAGTGAAGAAATAAATCGAATCCTAGGAGAGATCGAAAGCCCTGAGGAGAATTCAGAAACGTTGCTAAACTTTCTGAAGTGTATGGAAGAAATAATTTCGCAAGGTTCAGATGAAAATTCAGATCTGAGCGACGAAGAGGTTGTACTGAATAAAGCAAAGGAATGGAAAGCTCTGCTCCAGTTCCACATTGATCAATTTGAAAGACTGCTGGCCGAACCGAAGCACTTGGTCATTGATTTCGGTCACGCAAGATTGTTTTGTAAATATTACTCGGCGATGAAAACTTGTCTGGAGATTCAAAAGAAAGCTCTCCTTTGCATCTACCCGGAAATACAAAATGAGAGCGAGATAATCAGTACTTACTTGTATTCCGAATCGAACTCCGAGTATAATTTGTTGGCGATGATCAAAGAGATCGAAGATTTCAAGGATGACCATCGAAAAGCCGGCCGGATCTTTGATAACCATTTTCCCTATCCTCTGAAGATGAACACAAACTTTCCTAGACTGAGATTCACCAACGATGAACTGGACGGTTACAAAAATGCTCTGAATTATTTGCGTTCGGGAACGGATTATGTAAGAGATTATGAAAAATTAAAAGAAGCGTTACTGAGAATTGACCAGACTTGTTTGGAGCTACTGGAGAAGGAAATAGTCGAGCAATGTCCGGATATGTCTGAGGATCAAATTTTGTCCTTTGTCAACAGCTGGAAGGAGAGGAACCATGATCTTGTATGCCTAACTTGCAAAATTGAAAAATTAGAAAGTAGGAAAGATGATGAAAAAGAAGGGATAAAAATCGTCGAGGAGAAGAAAGTAAATCATGTAAAAAGTCAAGGTTGTACTGAAACTACGGAAGTTGAGAGTAGTTGCGTAGGTTCTAAAACGAAAAAAGAAGATAAATCTAGGAGGATGAAAAAAGCTAAAAAACCGATACAACATTCACCACAGATGAGAAATCGAGATTCTCACGATGAGGTTGACGTTTCGAATGGCGTTTATAGTTGGGTCCCTGTTGACGATGATACTGTAACCGATTATGAGCCAAACAATGTTCCGAATAATTTTCATGATCAAAGCCAAGTTCAACTGAGAAATGGAGCCCAACAAAATGATGTTTATGATTATTCAGGTTTTAATGGCGTTTGTAATTACAACCAAACACGGACTGAAAGTTATGCCAACGACTATCAAATTTATTCCAATGGAAATTATAATTACGGCATTGAATATAATGAAGATATTGAACATTATTTTGCGAATTTGAGGATACAAACGGATCAGTTGCATATGCAGTTGTATTTTTCAGAGATGCTCAATTTTAAATGAGAGTTGATAGTTGTGTGAGAAGTCAGAAATTGGAAATGTTAATTATAAATATGTAAATTGTGTTTTGTTAATAATATTGTAAACAATTGAGAATCATATTGTACAGTTTTTGTAACGAATGAATCATTGTAAATTATTTCGTATTTTCTGTACACTTTTTTCGTGTTCATAAATTTTTATTAAAAACTGTGTTGAGTGTTTTGATAATCAAAAAATTAACGGAAATGATTTAATTAATAACTAACGAAAATGACGACAATTTTTTTAATAATGAAAAATTACAATTACGAACAAATTTGAATTTTAAACTTTTCCCGCGCTTTTTACAGTTGCATGCTGATATTGTTTATGAAAAAATTCAATTTACAATCATTAAGTAATTTTATTACAATAAAATCATTTTAATTTATAATATGATATGACTTTAAAGTATTTGTTAACAATTTAAATTTGAATTCTTAGCTTTTCCCGCGCTTTTTACCCTGCGCGAGTTCGTTACTGCAAAAAACATAATTTCACCGAGTTTTCCAAGTTTTTGCTCATTGTAAGATTGAAATGTGTAAAATTGGATGAAAAACGATTCATTTGATTAAAAAAACATTACGAGCTCGCCGCGACGAGTATTCCCGCGTTTTTTACTCCACAGTTGGCACTACCCGTTCAGCGGCCATCTTTGCTCGAGATCCGCGCGCGTGCTGAGTGGATTGGCGTGTGATTTCACGTGGGAATCGAAGTTTTTTTGCATCGACAATCGTGTTTGAGTGTTTGTTTATCGTGATTCGCGTCATTTTTCGTGTTTTTTCGTTTTCGGGAGTGTTGGCGTCGTCATTGTTGTCGCGTCGGTTCGTTGTCAGCTTTCGGTTGCGCTAAAATCAGAATGCCTCCTAGTAGAAGATTTTTTGACAAGATTCCCATTGTTGTTGCTGAAGGACACAATGAGGTGATGATATTTTTTATTTATTATCTGATGAAATAATCGATTCATTCGTTTTGAGGTTAAGATTGAACAATTAAGAAAAGGACTTTTTTAATGGTTAGGTTAAAAAGTGACATTCGAATACATGTTGTGTTTGACATTTAAACTTCAGGGCTGCCACCTTGTCACATTCAAATGACATTGAAAATATTTGTTTGTTGATTTTCAAACACAGTGGTAAATAAACTTGCAACAACCAAAAATAAGCAATTTTTGGGTTGAAAAAGAAAAAACCGACTTGAACTGATTAATTATTTTATTTCTTCTTCAACTTTTCAAAATAAAAAATATTTTGTAAAACTGAAACAAAAAGTAAAACAGACAAAAATAAGTTAAACATTCAATAAATTTTCAAGTAACAAAAAATAAATGAATTAATAAATAAAACTAAAATTGTTTAAAAATTGTTAGTTTTTTCTATGTTACCCCTGGAGGTTGATTTCACGTCATTTTCCAAAGATGAAAATGTTGCTAACTTTATATAATTTTTACATTTTCATACCAATTAAAAAAATTTAAAAAATCTATGAAAATGAAGAAAACAATTTTATTTCGTTTTTCCAGGTCCTTCCCCACATATACCGTTGTTTGGGATCAAGGCACTTACCATTCGAAGACAACGTTTTGGTTCATCTGGATTCTCATCCAGATTTACTTTTACCAAAAGATATGAAGTCTGACATTGTTTGGAATAAAGAGGAGTTGTTCAGGTAAAAATTCCAACATTCCATTTTCTTCATTAATTAAATAACTTTTTTGAACTAATTGAATTGATTAAATGTTTATTTGTAATCAGAGAAATTAGCATTGAGAGCTGGATCCTGCCGTCGGTTTATGCGGGTCACTTCAAGACGTTGATATGGGTAAAGCCACCATGGGCTAATCAGATTACAGACGGAGTCAGGAATTTCCTCATCGGGAAGCACAAGGACACCGGATTTATCAGGTTTGATAAATACATTTTTTTGTTCAATTAAATTTCGCCATTAAAATTAAAATAATTAATCAACTTTCATGTTTTCTTCTAGGTATGTAATTTGGGTGTACAATTGAATGACCTTCTACAAAAATGATTAAAATCGGTACGTTTCAACCGATTACCATGAATTTATGTTCATAAATAGTAGATAATTAGTGAAACAAGGAAAATAACTTTAAAAATATTATTATGTTACTTTATTAAAAAATGATCACTCTCGAGGCATTAAATGAGGTAAATGCAAAAAAGCTGAAAAACAACTTGAAATGATTCTGTTCATTGATGTGAATTCAGAAAGAACGAATCATCATGATTACAACGACCGTGATAATTAAGCAACACTCAAAAATAAATGCAAGTCCGTGTAACTTTTCATTGGAAAGTAATCACGAATGCGATGCGAATTAGCATTCGTAGGCACGCTACAAGCTTGTTACACGGGCGAATGAAACGTGCACAGAGGAGCATGTCCCTCGATCAGACAAGCATCAGAATATTAACGACAGGTGGAAACAGAGAACCAACTCAATTTCGTCCTGTATAGAACGCGCTTACGACGTCTCCGACAGCTTTCGTATGATCACATGAAAAATTGATTTCACATTCCCACTTCGGCCGGACTGTTTTTTCCTCGTCCGTTTTCTTAAACTTCGTTAGGCTTGATTGCAATGGCACTTTTTGCACGACACACACTTCTTGTCTCGCGTCGCTCACTTTAGTATCCATCAATCATATTATTTGCTCAATTCGGCCAATTTGCTGGAACATTTTTGTTGTTATCTCATGTATCAGCAACAAAAAAATTAACAAAATAAGAAGGAGAAAGACAAAAAAAGAAGAAAAAAAAAAACAACAACGTGACGAGTTCATTTGAGTGTGCAGTCAAAAGTTCAAAAAGAATTGAATTATGTTTCTCGAATAACAAGCAGGCACGTCTCTGTCTGAAGTATACACGACTTTTCCTCCTTTTGCTCCGAGTATGGAGAACTATTGTTGAAGCTTTGCGCGGGTCAAAGAATCGCTCGGGGGCTCATTCAAAGGCAAATATTATAATGAGTTGCAAATTTTGCTATCACAAGATAAATGCAACTTGTACTAATTATGCACGCTCGCTTGGCTCCAGGAGCTACAAAAAAAGTACACCGCTTTCGTCGGTTCGGGATGACTGATGTTTTCATCAGACTTTAAAAAGTGAACAATTTTTGTCCATTTGAATGTTGCGAATTTAAATTTTCGAACTTCAGATTTCATCTGGAATCTTAAATTCAGACATTCAGATTTAGAAATTTTCCACATTCACAATTTTAGATTTAGAAATGTGAAATGTGAAATTTTGGATTTAGAATTTGAAATATGAAATTGGAAATTTAAAAATTAGTTTCTCCAAATGCTTGACGTTTTCATGAGACTTTGAAAAATCAAAGGATGTTCGTCCATGCGAGCATCACCGACTCAGAAAAGCGACCGGATTTAATGGTGATTGATTCTCCAAATGGCACAATTGCAAATTGCATTACACTCGTGTTTAACACCAGTTTTATGAAGCCTGTTTCTGCAAGGCAGGAAAAACGAAAAAGAGAAATAAAGGGGCACAGGTGGCAGAAAAAAAGCGAGCGATTGAGCTACGTGCCGTGAATGCAGCGTGGAATATGTTTTTATGGCAGTTTGTACTTACGATCAAATGTTGGGACGCAACAAGAGCGCCCGGTGCGTCTATGCCTTATTCGGCCTCCCATACGAATTCCTCGGATGTCCTGTCATTTTTATCCATTGAACCGCGCGACGTAGATGGAACGAGCTCGGCGATCACGTTTCAACAAGCGAAATCAAAATTTCATCCCGCTCGAATGAGTATACACATATTTTTATCATATATAATCGTATATATAATACCATATATTATAAAATAATCATTTTTATACAAAAAAAATCATTTGTCCTTTTTTTGTTCTAATTATTTCTTATACCTTTTGCAGGTCTATTTTCTTATCTCTCTGACAATGGCAGCGTGATCTATAATAGTAGAAGATTTCGCTCCGGATGAATAGGACAATCGTCCCATAAAGTGGCTTACCTAGGCGGGCCCTAGTAACCGCCGATCATTATTGCCATTGGACTCATATCTCCGCGGATTGGGAGCTGATCAGCGTGGCATAGCGATAGCGATCGTACACAATAATGACTTTGGAAATGACACTCGGCGCACATAAAAGAAACTTTACAACCGCGGTCGTTATCGTATTTAAGAACAACCGGAGTCATTCGATTGACCTGAGATATAAAAGTGAATTCGCAGCCGTGTGTATGTCACGGGTAAACGACTTTTATTATTCCATAGAATTTGGCATTTATCAAGAGAAAGGCAAAAGAGGCGTACGTTATAATTCAGCAACCCGTCAACGAAAAAAAAAAATTTTGAAGAAAGAAACTCGCATTGTAAAGGCAAAATTTTTTTGTTTCTTCTCTCCAAGACGCTAATTAATTCAGGCTAATGAATTTCGTTATTCATCCGCGTTCGCATTTGCCTAGTATGATGTTTCTTAATCGCCCATCTTAATTGGGGATTAATTACCCGATAAAATGAACTGCGCTTTGCACGAAACGTGAATATAAACCTTGTAAACAGCTGAATGCGAATATCGTGATGTTGCCGGAGAGTGATCGGACGTCGGATATTTATTTGTGCAAGCACAATTTCGGTTCAATTAAGTTCGTCAATTAGCTGCCCGTCGATCGTACTTTATCGTTCCGTGTTCCAATTTCATGACGTTTCTCAACCGTTAGTTTCTGGGCTTGTAAATTACAACGTAAAAAAAGAACAAAGAATAAAAAAAAAAGCAGAAAAAGAAAACTAAAAAAAGAGAGAAGTAATGGGAATGTTTTTGTGAGACGATTTTTGTTCTGAGAGGTTTGAATGAGCGATTGTCGCACATGCGCCGTTACGTAATAATGGGAGGCATTGTTTCGGTAATCCGGTAATCATCGTGGGCAGCGGTGTTAAATATTTTTGCGCAGCGAAGCGCGTAGGCGGTTTTGAAATTTGTACGACCGTTTGCAGTGCTGTCTTTCAAACGCATCAGTGCAAACAAATGCGAAAGGTTGGTTCTCCTTGTAAAAGTAAACGATAGTTAGCGCGCGGATGCTAAACAACTCATGACACGGCTATTCGATTAACCCGCGTCGCAAATAAACGTTTGCACTCGCTCGTGATTTTTTTCTTCTTGTTTTTTTTGTCTTTTAGTCCGTCGCTTTCGTATCAAATACAAGAAACAGAAACTGCACTCGAAGCTCAGGGTTGACATTTCTTTTAGTTTGCAACGCAATTAACGTTGGCAAGGCGCGCGTTTGCTCTCTGTACAAAAAGTAACTTAAAAATGATTAGATAATCGGGACGAATAAATTAATTAAGCAGCCGGCAAGAGCTCGCGAAATGTCAGGCCTCTTACTTTTGGCTAAACGTGCTAATTAGCATGGGATTGATCTTTCATTTTTTAGCACGCCATTAATTGTGCGCTCAACAGATTACACTGTCAGGTTAAAACGCAAACTGATGGATAAGCGTTAATGCGCCGCGATGAAATCGTGTGAATAATATCAGAGACAATGTATGGAGAAACAAGTTAGAAAAGTTGAAAAGTCGGTTAAATTTGTTTTCAAATCGAATGATTAATCTTATCGATAAATTATTAATAAATTTATTGACGGGTCTTAGGATTAAATTTTATTGACGGTATTTAATTTTGTTTGTCAATGAGAAATGGTATTGATTGTCATCGTGATTTATAATTCGACAAATTCCTCTCGGTTGCGGCTTTAATGGTCTATGAGCGATAAATAATAATCACGCACATCAACATGGCGGAAATGTGTCATAAGTCAAAGTAGCGATAAACGTGATTTTTGTTAGATACACCTGTGTAAATTACCGGGAGAATATCGTTGGCGCGCAAATCGACATGGCGCATCGATCACTTTTTGTATATATAAACGACGCTGTAATTCCATTCGTTGCGAGATTTCTTTCTTTTATTTTATTTTTTTTCGTTTTTCGTTTTCTTTTGCAAAGTGTAATTCAGTTTCGAGTCCTTAATGGGCTGCTATTTAGCATCGAAAGATTATTAGTCATGAAGTCTTGTTTCATAACGGCTCGCTATTGCCTTGTTTATTGGTAAAGGGAATATAAACCCAAACTGAATTTATAATCTGATGTGTAAAATCAAGTGAGAAAATGAAGAATTACGATTTTCGCAATTAGGAATACTAGATTTAGAATTTGAAGTTAGGAATTTTAGAATTCTGCATTTCAAAATGAGAATTCAAACATTCTCATTTTAATTCCAAAAATGTTTCCGATTTCGAAAAAGTAGCATTGTGTAAAGATCACTTTAAAAAGTGTTAGGATTTGTCAGAATGATTGTATGTCAACAATTGTGTCGCCTACAACAATGTAGCGTAACTTTTTTCATTGAGACCTTAATCAGGGCAGGAAGAAAAAGCGAAACTTTGGCGTATCGTAATTATACAATCGGTTGACAAGATGAAGTGTTATGACATAAACATCCACTCATCGGCGAGGCACCGGTCTGGAGCAAAAACTCGCCTGTAACACATGTTGTCGCGGGCGCGCATTAGCCGCGGTAATCACCTGGGCAATCTAAATTTTCGACGAGTGCCACAACGGCACATTTTTCTTCTCCCCATCGCGGGCGAGTCGTCGCAAAACGGGCGCGTTTGATTTGGTGTCGTTTTCTTTTGCGCAACGTCTCACTTTTTGCCGCGCGCCCGATTTCTTACGCTCCGTGTAATTTCCGTGCATGTGTCAGGCATTTCGTTGTGGCAAAATAAAAACGTTGCTCCGGCTCGTCGATGAGACCTGCCAAATATGGTTTCACGACGACCGTGACATGAAACGGCGCTTTTTTCTTTTTAAACTTGTTTTTTTTCCTTTTTATAAGATAATAAACAACTTATAATTGTTGTAAAATTAGAGGTTGCGAGAAAAATTTAAAGTTTGAGTTAAAAGTTGAGTTTAAAAATGAGTATTTTTGAGATTGTTCCTTCGGTTGGGTATAGAGATTCGGATAAAAAGGAACGCAGGATCGCATGTTAGGATCGTGAGTAGCAGAAACGGTGGCTGCGACAACGACAGCGCGAGCAGACCGTTTATTATTATCAAAGACAAAGGTTACGCTTACAGTCTCGACAATCCCACTTGCATCGGCCGTTCGAGAGACAATGCCCAAGTCGGCTTAATGTCAAAAGGACGGCGAACGATGCATAATTTATTAGATACTTGGTTTAATCTCTTGTTCCTCCTCTGATCCAGCGGCGTAATCAAAATTGTTTACTTTTTCAACTCCATGATTTATTCTTATAAATTAATTGTTATGCATTACAGATTTATCTATGTGATAATTACGTTAATAGACCTAAAAACCACTAGAAAGTCACTAAAAAGTTTATAAAATAAGTACATAGTCACTAGAAATATTAAGTTATAGAAGCTACTAAAAAATTGAAAGATGGTGTGAGTTAATAAAAAATGTAAAAGTTACTAGAAGACACCAGAAAGTTAATAAAAAGAGGTACTAGATATTAATTAAAAGGTAAACATTCGAATTTGCTTAATTTTAATAAATTTTGTCTACTAAATTAAAAAATTCATTTCGTTGGTACATTTTTAAAACTGTTAATTTAATTATAGTTGAAGTATCACTTATTTTTTTGTTCACATTGCTTTTTTACTGCAACAAAGTTGAACGAAAAATAAAATTTCAATTAAGTATTCAAATATTGAACGTGCGCTTTTATAGTTTGAAGTGGGCTCGCAAAAGTTTTCGCGGCGTAATGAAAAAAGTTTCTCATTAATGATAATTAAGACAAATAATTAGTGTAATGGATATGGAATGTTTCGGCGTTTTGAAGAATATGTGCGGAGCGCTATTGGCGCGTGAGCTCTTTCAATTACAATTATTTGACTTGGAGTAATTAAGACCAAGACCGCGGGTTTTTGTTTTTTTTTCTTTTTTTTATGGCGCATGAATGAAGAAAAAGGGATCTCTCGTTCGAGGGCCCTCCCGGTATATCTACTTTCAAACGCCCGGCAAAAAGCGTCTGAGCTTCGTTTTTTCCCAGGATTCTCGGTAATTAAGGCGTCTTAATTATAGATTCAACTTTTGACAGACCATTCGATCCCCGTCTCTCCTTTTTTTTAGTCCACCGGAAATCATACGACCGCCGAATTATGCCAACTGCATCGCGATAATTATGCAAAACTCTTGTCAGGTTACGCATGCGCGAGCAAGACTTTAGAGATCCTGATAAAATTATTATTTCTTTTCACTCCCCTTCCGATTGAAATTGAAGTAATTGGTATTTGGAATTTGGAATTTTAGATTTAGATATTTAGAGATAAACTTTGAGATTGAAATAATTTTGACTGCCCTACAAATTTTGTTTCCTATTAATCCCGTCAACTAACTGGACGTTCCGTTTCGCAACAAATAAAAGAATCACTTTTATTTTCACATAAAAGTGTTCTGTCGACGTTATATGACTTCCGTGATGAGATCGTTTTTGTAAGCCTCGACATGGAAATAGCATTTGTATTTCCGCCTTTTTTATTCCAACTGTCCAATTGGACAACTATTCTCTTTATTCTAAAACCATGTTTGCTTACGAGAATCAAGTACACCGAATGAGATCTATCTTATCTCGCGAGAGACAAGTTCTCTCTAATTATACCTCCTAACAATTGTTATAAAGCGGACACAACTCGAACTGCCATTGTGTTTTTTTTTTGACGTGACTCATTGCGTTGTTACACATTTAATTGAGGTTTTTGAGAATGCTCGATTGGCTTGTCTGTTTGCACACCTAAGAGAAACGAGAAACTTCTTTTTTTGTTATTTTTCGGATGATAAACATCTTGCTTATTACTGTGTGAAAAAGGCTAAGATTGATCGCAATGATATATCCACCACTGTTCTCTTTTTGGGTCGTAAAAATAAATTAGGAAATGAAACACGTTACACAATGAAACGTTTGGGAAGTCACACACATTGGCGAAACTATTTTTTTATATGAAATCCAAAAAATGAATCAACAGAAAACAAAAGAATAACATAAATTAAAAAACAAAAAGTATACAAAATATAGATATGAAATTTGAATTATTTTCTTTTTATTATTTTTTTTAATTGGATTTGAATTAAAATGAAATTTAATTTTCAGAGATAGAAATTGAGAATCATTGAATATGTACAAATTGGAGTATTTTGTAATTATTTTGAGGTAAAAGTATTGAGATAGCCGTTTCTCGCAATGGTATTCGATGAGCGCACTGTTGCCGGGCGGAGTGCATTAATCAGTTGGAGTTGGAGCGCAGAGTCATTAGTTGCACAGGGACGAGGCAGTGAGGCGAGCGTATTATTCAAAGCGCAGCTTGACGAGAGGATGAGTGCACCGCCAGAACAGAGAGCGCGGCCATAAAGCTCCGCTTCGGAAGGTCGCGCGGGCCCCTAAGTGAATTTAAAAGTCGCGCATTTACTGCGCAGTAAAACGGCGCGAGCGAGCCTCTAATAGTGCGTCGAAGCCGACGGTATAAAACCTGCCCGATTGGATATCCTTCGGGATATTAAGGACGCATTTTTGCCAGCAAATTTTAACGATAGTAATTATTGTCTGGCTCAGAGAGGAAAAGAAAAGTTCTCCTTTCGTCTTTTTATTAGATACAAAAAATTAATGTTTTAAAAACGTAATTTAGCCAATTTTATTTTTATGTTTCGAAATTGAGATTTGGAATTTAGAATTTGGGATTTTGAATATGGAATGTGAAATAAAAAATTTTGATTTTTAGATTTACAATATTGAATTTGGAATTCAGAATAGTAGATTCAGAAGTTGGAATTTTGGTTCTGGATATTGGAATATGGCATTTGGAATTTGGAATTTGTAATGTAACATTTGGAACTTGGAATATTAGATTTCGAATTTGGAACTTTTTATATTTGAGATTTGAAGTTTAGAATTTTAAACTTGGAATTTGGAATTAGAAACTTGAGGTGTGGAAATTAAAATGTTATTTGTGTAAAATTAAAATTTGTGATTTGGTATTTGAGAGTTGAACTTTATGAATTATTATTTGGAATTTTGGTTTTAGAATTTAAATTTTGGAGTTTGGTTTTCGGAATTTGGACTTTGAAATTTGAAATTTGGATGTTGAAATTTTAGATTCAGAATCTGAAGTTTGATTTTTGGAATTAAAATCCTTAAAATTTGGATTTGGGTCTTTACATCTGAAATTTGAAATTTCAGGTTCAAAATTTTGAATTTTTCAAATGTCAGTTTTGGAATAGTAGATTTGGAATTTGGAATTTCAGTCTTAGAATATGGCATCTTAGTTTTGGAATGTAAAATTTTTAATTATACAATAACATCCTAATGTTTTTCAATTCTATTTTATATTATTTGGTTTATTTTGTTATCAAATAACCAAAGTTTATGCGCTGGTATATATTCTTATCTTCTCGTGGATAAAATAAAGCTGTTGGACCTTCCGGGGATCGTTAGCGCCGAGGACGACGTCTTCTCACGAGCGTTTCTCTGGTTCTTACACTTTTACATGCAACTTCTTGTAAAATTTACAGCCAATATGTCTGTTGTCAATCACGTCTCGCGTTTTCGACAGTCTACGAGATTTGTAGTCGCCTTTGACTTTTTACTTCGGTTCATGTTTTTTCTCACCACGGGAAACTCGCATTGTGTTTTTTTTCTGCACTGAAAATTATGTCTCGGTCTGTCCAAAATTATGTGACACAAAAAACCTCTAACAAGATAGTTGCGAGGGAAATGCTCATGCCGATTGGATAAGCATTATACAACAAGTACCTCATTGGCATTGCTCTTATGTCACGTGCGTCATTTGATATCAATCTATAAAATGGCGATTTTAACATGCTTCCAATTTCTGTAAACTTTCAATCCTTCAACACTTTTAATTTATTTTATCCTTTCAATATTTTTTTTATAATTTTCATTTTTGTACTTTCTTCTGGTGTTTACCAATCGATTGTAGTTTTTATATCAGCGCGAATATTCAGCACCAGGAAACGGGAAGAGACCGCTTCATTAAATGGGATGCCGACGAACCTTTTTTTCTACCAACTTCACGAACACGTCAGGCTCTCCTCGCCCACGTGTTTCACGTGGTTGTAACGTTTTGCGACTTTACAATCAATCCATCTCTTTATTGCGATGTTAACTGTCCGTCGCTTATTACGCCGCGTGGGATCTTATGGCAAAACGCTTGTAACGTGAAACATATTTATAACAGCAAAGGCATTAACGAATGTTCATGTTGTATATTGTGTTTTCTTTTAATTTTATCTTTTGTAATATTTAATAAGTATACTTTTTATTGGTAAGAAAATTTCGAAACATATTTGAAAACATATATTGTACTATTATAGAAAATGCTTTAAATCGGTTGTTTATTTTTTATTTTTATTTTATGTTTAAATAATTTTTTTTTCGTTTGCTTTAAAACTAACTTTAATTTTTTATAACGTTAACAAAAAATGTACCTTCTATGATTACAGAATTTATTCAACTTTGCTTTGAACTGTTTAGTACTTTTTGTATTTGTAAAATGAGAAATCAAATTCAATTACAAATTAAATTACATATTGTGGTACTTTCCAACTTTTACTTATTAAAATTAAATTGGGCGTTCGCCAGTTTTAATGTAATAAAATAAATAAAATGAAACTGTCGCAGCCAAAAAAATCGACAACGCGAATCGGGTTTTAATTTTTCAATAAAAGGGGCACGCATTTTTCGAGCGCATAATCGATTTATTCGATTATTCACCGAGGTGGGATGTTAGCATTATCGCACGTTAATAGTTATAATTATTATAAAACGCGCCGATAACGCGAATTCGCATCCAATTTGTACGCGCTCAATTCCGGGTTGTTATCGA
Organism: Trissolcus japonicus; assembly: GCA_030522925.1. Taxonomy (NCBI): domain Eukaryota; kingdom Metazoa; phylum Arthropoda; class Insecta; order Hymenoptera; family Scelionidae; genus Trissolcus; species Trissolcus japonicus. The sequence goes on from JAPYZS010000058.1 coordinate 155,046, forward strand.
GCAATTTCGTTTTCAATTAGTTTTGCATGCAAATGCCGCGAAATCAAGCAGCCAGAAGATTTTATTAATTGTACGTACTAATTTCTCCGTATCGCCATCCAATTTGTATAAATATTAATAGAATCGAGATCTGCGACTGGATCTTGATTTATGCTTATGATTCATTTGCATTTTTTTTAACAGTTGACAAAAATTGGAAGAAAGTCTAAGAGTGTTGAGTGAAAATAGAAAACAGAAACAAAAAACAAAAAATAATAAACTTCTGTTTATGTAAAAGTCGGCGCGAAAAGTTGTTTTTCATTTGTTCCACAGTATTAAATTGAATTAAGCGAAGAAATTGAGATTTGAAATTTAAAATTTGGAACTTGAAATTTTTTAATGTTGAATTTGGAGTTTGAGAGAAATTTGGAATTTATGATTTTAAATAATAAATAAAGTGAATGAATAATAAATAAATAATCAAAAAGATACAAAAAAGGAAGAAGAATTTTGTTTAATTACAGAAACCGGTGGAAAAACTTTATATCTATTCATCCCTTGGTATCGGGATGCACAAAATATGGACTGCGGTCGTAAATTGAATTAAGTGGAAGATAAGCAGGACTTTCACGATGTCGCGAAGATTTTAATCGCACGATTTCACACTTATTGGTACACCGAATATAGAAGCGCGGCGAGATGCACCGCGAAACGGTGGCGACAACCTGAAGAAACGAGCGCTCGGCTGGAGGAATGCGAGATACATATGAAAAGAGGGTTGTTTCTCCGTGGCCGAAGGAGATTTCGCCGGCTAATTGAATTTACGATCCGAGCCGCCCGCTACTGCTTTCTCAAATCCCCGGATCAGAATTCAGTGTCGTTTGAGTGCCATTAGTAGTCGAGGACTTTTGTGTCGAGCACTCTCCCGCCGCGTCGTTATACAGTCTTATATTTTATATCACGATATATGTTATACAATTATTTCTATTTCGTATATTCTCATCGATAAAAACTGCTGGTTGTATACCAATGTTTACGGCTTGTCAAATATCCAAATTTCCGAAAAAATTGATTTAAAATAAAAAAATTGATTAGAAACTATTTTGAAAAAAAAACAGTAAAAATAAATTTAATTAAGAATAGATAAAACAATTAATTTTAAAAAACTATTTGCCGGTGTGAAAATTTTTGAAATGGGCATTCTTACATGTTAGATTTATTTAATTTCTTTGAAATTAGTCTGGCATTGTCACAGTCAAGAAAAAATGAATAAAAAGAAAAAAATACAAACCAAAAAAGTTTGAAAAAGAAGAAACAGACAGATTGAAATAATTTAATTTCGGGGGCATGCGTTGAATAATTTCACACATGACACCGAGATGACTTTCGTGCCCAGTCAATCATCTTTTCTAAGCCACTCCGACTGAACTTCGAGGACTGCTTCAATGAACGCCAAACCGGTCGCGGTTGGTTCACGAAAAACCGGTATAACTAACCTCTCGTAACGAACAGGAATTCACGGCGTCAGGACACTCGGACGACTGCAATCTGAAACCCGATGTTTTTGCGTGGTCATCAATCCTCCTGATTTTTGAGTTAGAAATTTAAAAAAAAATTTTTTTAAATAACATTTTTTCTTCAAATGAAATTTAAAAGGAAAGAGAGAGAACAAAAATTGTTAATCCAGGAGAAAAAAAAGTTTCGCGTCGAGTCAAGAAGTGAGATTCGCAGACATTGTTTGCTGGCGTGTATTTAGTGCGAAAAGAGTTGTACCAGGGCCCATCACAATGGCCGAGCATTTGTGCGCTCGACGATTACAAATGTCGCTGTTAGCGTCACTTTCGACACTCAAAGCCTTGGCACGAGTTTTTCTGCCACTCTGGTTATCCTTTATGGTTGTACGCGGCTTCAGAATAGACCATTCAGGTTTGAATTCTTTCCTTCCTTTCTTCGCCACCCTATTTTTTATTTTTTTTTTGACTCCACGGCTTCGACTACAAACCATATCAGTCTGCTCTGTCGATTTTGCTTGCACAAAACTCGAGCTTTTTTCCCGAGTGCATTTGCTGATGAAAATGAAAACGCTCGTCTGCGCTTATAATCATGATGGATTCGCTAATTTTCAACTCTGTGAAACAACTACAAAAGATGAAAAAAAAGACTTTTTATCATCCGATTTTTTTAACAGCAGTCGACTGTGAAAAGTGAAGTTGAAATTTAATTTCTGAAGCCTGAAATTAGAAATTTGAGTTTACAAATTTTTTTTATTTGATTTTTTGAATTTGTTATTCGAATTAAAAATGATTTTTTTAATATTTTAATTCATGGACAAGAAGTAAAATTATGAAAAAAATTCAAACTGACAATTCAAAACATTCAAACTTGCGTCTTTGGAAAATTCATGGTTAAAAAGAAATTAAAAAGAAAATTTTTTTAATTTTAAAATTGGTTATGAGATGTGATGCAGCATATTGTTAAGTATGAGTTTATTTTTTGGTTAATCAATTTAGAATTTAGGATGATAAATATTTTTCACAAAGTTATTTTGTACTTCAAAAACAATTTTGGCGCAGTGGATAAGGCAGTAGACTCTCACCTCAAGGGGCACGGGTTCGATGCTCACTTATCAAAATTTTTTGTTTTCTTTTTTTCATCCTTTTTAATTTTTCAAAAACTGATTATGTTTATTTTTTAATTTTGTTTCTTGTTTCTTCGTAACAATTGAATTTCGCAGACAAAGCATCGTTTACTGAACTCAAAACAGATGTTGAAATAGGCGATAGATGGGAAGCGGTAAAAGAGACGACAAAAGAAGAAACGGGCCATTAGACTCTGCGAGTTCTCAGCGACAAAGGTACATACGTCGAAAATTGCTAGCGCGTAATGGTCAGCAATTAGCGTGACGAGCTCTCGGACGTCCCTCCCCCGCCTCGTGACACGGACGCGCGGATACGTTTTATTTCCACCTTCGACGGGCGGGTTCTTTTGATCTCCGCGCGATGTACCATCTTCACTCGCTCTCGTCGGCCTCTTTTTCTACTCTCCGATCTCTCTAGAGCCGCGTGTGCTACCGATAGACGCGTTCTTGTAAAATGTATATTTAGTTGCAACCTGACGTCTCTCGCAAAACCAAATAGAGCTTTTGAGTACCTCTGCTCATGATGAAAGATACTTTTATCATCGTCTGTTTCGGTTCTAACCTCAAAGAGTCTCTTTACTAAAAAAAAATAAAAAATAAACATTAAAATAATAAATAATGAAAATTGTATACAAATAAAAAAAATACATAAAAAATACAAAATAAAAAAAGTAAACAAAATTAATGTTTAAAAGTTGTATTTCAGTTTGGAATGTTTTATTTTTGTTGTGTTGGTAATAGATGTTGGATTGGTATCACGATGCAAAGTGGCGTGTCCTTTAGCGTGGAATCAAACTTGAATTGCAATTCAATGTAATCCTCTGACTGATAAAATTAACATTATGAATTGGTTTTTCGTTATCACCAATCCGACAGGCGATAGAAAAATTAATCAACCTGTCAGAGTTAGACTTGAGTTTGGATCCTGTTGTTGCGCTTGTCGGTGGCGCCCTCTGTTCCCCTCGATTTGTTTCATTTTGTTGAACCCCGCGGCCTTTTTCGACTTGGGACAATGCATTTTGTCATCGAACGATAAAACGAGGATTGTTGGAGGAAAGAAATGACGAGGGAAACCGCAAACTGGATTCCACAAATGGTAAATGGGGATCTTGTTAAATTTTATTGCCGTAACAGTCGCGTCTGGACGTATTCGGGACAAGAGCGCCGTTTCCATTCAGACTTGGCACGGATCTTCCACTTTTGGAACGTCTCGTCGGCGACAAAAAGCGACAAAAATTGTGCGACGAAAAAGAAAAAAAAAATTGCAGCTCTTTTAATTGCGGTCCAATTATTCCGATGCCGGCGGGTCGTTCGGAAATTTTGCTCTCGCGCAAATCTACCGCGACAAATTGGCTTTGCCAGGGGGAGAAAAAAAAATGTAAAATAATCGCCAGATGGCGCGACGAGACCCGTCGTTTTGCTATCTTGTGACAGATGGCGCTGATGATCGCGGGTTCGCAAAAAGTGTGACCGCTGGAATGAATAGAATTTGTTCACGAATTTTGTGATTAATTAAATTATGTAATTGAGTTAGAAAAAAAATTTGAGCGTGAGAATGTTTTAGATGTCCATTGTTTTGAATGTTGTTTTTTGTCACAACATCCTATTACGAAGTTACCGGAGCCATTTGTGTTCGAATTCGTGCGGGATTTAAAAGTTCGATTTGTCGGTTCAATCATTGACTCATCAGCAAGAAACGAAATGTTTTTTGTTTTTCAAATCAACGAGACCGGCATAGCCGTGGTAATTATGGTTTGTCACAAAAAGCCGGTCGTTATCGCGAAATCAGCCGTGATCGGTTTAATGGCGGAAGAGTTTTTGCCCGAATGAAGTTATTTTCAGGGCGCGTTTCAAAACCAACGATCCTGAGAAAATTAGCCACCCGGAGGGGAGAAAAAAAGCGGAAGAAAATTGGTGGCACAACTGATGAAAAATTAGACTCGATGTCATTCCGCGCCCAAATGGCAGAAAAACGTTTTGACATCTTACTTTCGGGCCTATTGAAATTCTTCGTCCCCACTTGGCCGTCAAAATTTTATAGCTCTAGATTCAAAGGAAGATCCAATTTTTGGCGAACAAAAAATTGCAGCTAACGTTATGAAGCAGATGCGAGAGACAAAAAGTGACGCCTAATCAGATTCAGTTTTTGGGCATTTTTAATTTCAACATTTACGACTGCGCGAAATTGACTGCCAACCGTTTATGAATATTAAGCAGCGGGGCGCTGATAAAATTTTTTTATTGCCGGACATTTAGTCGGTTTCGTGACAAAATTAAAGTGAGGCCCGATAGCCATCGGCCGGGGATAAAACATTTCGCTGCGAATTTACATGAACTAAATTCACTCGTGAAATGCAAGCGATTAATTACATAATGCGATTAACACGCAGGGACCGAGTTACGTTATCGGCTGTAAAGTGATGTTCCCCGTCAAGATAACCGGGCCTTACTTTGAAAAACACAAGAAAACACGTCGCAGTGTTTTATCTTTTACGTTACTTTTTTTATTGCAATTCTCGAACGCGCAGGTGGCATACAAGACATGCTGATCAATTTTCGTGATTATCGTTATTTTAAAAAATTATTCAATTATGATCGTAATCGATTGAACGAATTTTAAAATTCTTGCTTCAAAATATCTGAAAGAGTCAAGATATGTTTCCTCTATCTATAAGACGTTAGTTGAAATGACAGCTGTCAAAATTTGAATTTGTTGCTACCAAAATTTTATTTCTAAAAGAAGGGATAAAAAGAAATAACATTATTTCATTACGTCAACTGTCAATTATATTTTGATATGTCAACTGTCAAGATGATAGCTGTCAAGATATACAACTTGCTGACAAACATAGATAAAAAAGATTGTTGTACAAATTTATATTTTGTGGTTGATTTCAGAGATCGCAAGTGTCAAATTGACAGCTGTCAAGATATTTGAAGCACTGTTGTAAAAATTCCAGTCTTCATTTGCAAATTAATAATGGGTGTATTTATCTATGAATTGAATCCTTATGTTGATATTCTGGTTTGCCAACGTTGAGGATAACGATTGTCAAGTTGACAGCTGTCAACAAATCTACAATCATCAAAAATCAGAAAAATAAAAATTTCTCTTCAAGAAAATTAAGATTTTATATTTTGATATTCTCGTAAGTCAACTGCCAAGATGTTGACTGTCAAGTTGACAAGTGTCAAAGTATGAAAATGTTCTTGAAAATGAAATGTTATTTCAAAATATTTTTGAGTGAATTCGTGTAATTAAAGTTAACGATTTGCAGAAGTGCAAAGCATCTTTGCAGACGTCGAGAGTGCCAAGTAAAATTGCGGTTGTAAATCACTGCGTTTGACAAAAGTATCTAGTTTTGATACGTTGGTTCGCGTAATTAATCACACGGCTGTCGGCCGCTCTCGTGATGTACGCGGATAATCTCCAGCTCTATTATTCCAAAAAGGATTATAATAATGCGCTATCATAATAACAGTTAATTGCGCAACGCTAAATCAAACGCTTGATTCAATCGGCTTTGTCTAACTGACAGCCAACTTGACGCGCGTGCTTACTTTATTATTTAATAACAAACGGATTACTTTTTACACGCGACGATTCACCTTTCACTCATCATCGTCAGCAATCACCGTCTACCCACCTTTGTGCTGCGTAATTGTTCTCGTCAAATTATTAGTTGTTGAATTAAATGTTAGAGAAAATTAATGTTTCTTTTTTTTTAATTATAAAAACGAGGGAAAAAATGTCAGGTACAATGTATAAGAACGGAAACGTTCTTCTAGCTCGTGAGGTTGCGCCTCGGGGTTGCAATTAATTTAATTAAGCCTGGCGATTCAAAAATGAGCACCGCGAATTCAAATCAGAGGCGCAGCGCTAACTCGCAACACGCAATCGCGATACATAAATAGGCATCACGGGTATGCTAATGCCAGATTCGTAATGCGCGAATTTTATGGAATGTAAAATTGACCGACAATTTAATACCATTTTAATTATTCGCTTTTCTATTTGTTTTTTGCAATTTTATTAAACAGATTTACTTAATTATCAGTCGGATTTAAAAATCGCAAATTCCAAAATTATCTGTCAATTGTTCGGGTCGTTAATTAATGAATTTTAGTATAAATTGTGAAGTTAATTAAATTGTAAATGCAAAAACATCTAATTGGAAAATTAATTTCATCTTGAAATGAAAATAGTTAAGATAAATGAAATAATAATGAAATACAAAAATTGACATAACCGACAGTTTTGTGGAGGATTAACGATCCAGTGATTTAAACGATATTGCGTTTTGCTAATCAGCCGGTCTAGGCGTTGTTCTTTATGAAGATATAAGAGACAAGCGCCGTGATTGGAGATGATTATACCGCAACGTGGTTTTGACGTTGCGTGATCTTCGTCTGCGAGAAAATTTATTTCAGATGCTATTTTCTTGTCTAGACTAATCGCTCCATTGTCTATAAATTCTTAGCCACGACTACATTTTGTATACGCAAACTCATTTGCAAAATATTCAAATAAAAAAAAAAGAAAACGTTTCTTTCATGAACTATGAATTGTTTAAAAAAGACATCTTGAAAATCATTTGAAATTTAATATTTTAATATATAATTCTTTACCATCAAAAATATTTCAAGCAGAGCAGAAATTTCATTTTAATTTAAAAATTATCAGTACATTAAACAATATTTTTGAAATGAAAAAAAAAAAAAATAAATAAATAACCTGGATAAAAAAGAATATAAATATGGCTGTTGTCAGGCACATTGATCTGTGCACGTGTTCGCATCGTGGACTGTAAAATTGTTAGGCTGGTTTTCTTTATTTTTACTCGATAGGAGTGATTTTGGTGCGGAAGAGGTGAGAGACACTGGAACTCGAGTGCGCGTTATCATTAGACAAACTGCAGGTGGGCTTGAAACAAAATACACGACACCACCGTTTATTAGAAAGATAACCCACCGACCAAGAATGCGAATCAATCCATCAAGCTGGTAGCCAATGAATGCAATCAGCGGACCGCGAATCTCCTTGTGTTCATCTTTTATCGCTGCCTCGTGTAATGATCCTTACGTCATTATACTGACATATTATTACAGGCGTAACTGTACGTCCCTGTGGATACGCGTTATTTCATAGATATTAGTTGCCAACGTAAGAATTATTCTTTGCCATGGAGAAACAGTTGGAAGGAAATTATCAGGTCATTTTATTATATTCAGTTCCGCATTTCTGTTCGAAAAAAAAAATAAATAAAACGAAATAAAGAAACCTTGACGAATTTTTATCTCATATTTTATTTCTGTTATTTATTTAGCATATCTCATTTCTGTATAATTATGTTAAAAGATACAAAACGATTCAGAAGTTTAATTTAAATGATGATTCGTTGAAAAATTTAAATCTAATAAAAATGATAATAAAATCTTGAATTTGAAAGATGAAAAAAAAAAAAAAATTAATAAGTAAAATTGGGATTTTATATTTGTGTCATAAATTTTGTGGTGGTTCAAAACTGATGACTATTTCGCATGAATTCGACGGTAATTTATGTTTTCACGTTCACTTGGCTCCCACACGAAGTAGACTATATATCTTCGCTACTGTAGTTTACGCCGCATATCTCGTGCATAAACTTTGAGACCGTGTAACGCGCCAATATCGCCTTACGTAAGTCGGTGTATCAGACCTGTTGAAAATATTACATCTGTCATAATTTGACACTGTCAATTATTAAAAGCAACTTAAGAACACTTCGATTTTTTTACCTGTCATTTTAATTATTTTTTCAATTTGACCTTTTTCAATTTTTATATTTAAATTAATTATCTTTAATTAATTTATTTAATGATCAAAAAATATTATTAATCTCTTGGAAATTTTTCAGTTTGCAAGGTACGGCAAATTAATTTCATGTTCAATTAATTATTTTTAATTGAACACAATTTCTCTAATAATAATTTTGTTATAACATTATTATATCAAAAATGTTATTTTCATTAAAAATATTCGTTTAACTGGAATTTTCGAACTGAAATTTGTCAAGAGACAATGCTTCGTCGAGGATAAATAATAAATGGTTTTTTGATGAGAATTTCGTCTGGTTTGTTTGCAAAAGCGTCATTCACTGAGAGTCGCGAAAGATTTTTATCCCGAGAGGCCTGGGCTTTTTGTTCGTCAAAAATTGCAAACAATGGCAAAGAGAGAGAGAGAGAGAGGGTGGAGGAGACAGAGAGAGAGAAAGCGGGCGAATATTCGGGGGTGTGCGTATAAAAAAATAGCGAAATATAATTTTACAGGCGCCATTCCGTCGGGGCGCACGAAAACACTTTTATTCGTTCCACTGGGACCGTCGGGCTGCGCAAGTTTCCATGGCGACGGATTATCATTTTCACCCATTCTGCGCCCGAAAAGAAGTTCCCCCCACCGATTTTGCGCCGCGCTCCGCCCAGCTTATGGATTTTCGAGCTCCTTTTTTTTCCTTTTCGCTCTCTGCCCTTCAAAGCCCGGCTGCCACTTCAAAGCGTCGCGACGCCACATTTTTGTTAAGCCATCCCGACACTCGCAATTTGTTTTTTCGAACGTGCCGAACAAAGCGGAGATTTCAACTGCAAGTCCACGTTTGAGCGCACCGCTTGCTTCCCAATTAGCGATTTCTCGCTATCACATCAGTTGTACCCCCTTTTCTTCTTTTCTTTCGTTTCATCACAAAATTTTTCACTCCCGCGGAAAGCCTCTCTTTTAAACTTTTTTTTCTAACAAGTTCAAAACAAAAATGAATGCAGGTTCGTTTAATTTTTTTCTTTCCACACTTAATTTTATTTTCGTTTTTGCAGAAAAAAAGGTAAATTTCCGTCATCTGATCGGGTGCCAGTTCGAACCCCAGATAAAAAAATTAAAAAATGAAACAAAAAATTGGAAATAAAAAAAAAACGGAACGCACGTCACAGGAACGAAAAATGCAGTTGGAGCCAAGAGTCAGAAACGAAGAGAGACCAGGGTACACAAGCAGTCTGGTGTAAAATGCTTCGGCTTTGATTGGACTTGTCGGGGGATAGATGGAAATCGCTTTTGTAAAAGTGGAGTGGTCTGAAAGTGCGACGAACGGTGAAACGAGGGAGCGAGATAAAAAGCGAATACGTAGGCAGAAAAAAGGACGCGGAAGGACAGCAGGAACAAAAAAAAAGGGAGAAAACGCTGGCGCGGCAGGAAGAGAAGTTACGCAATGTGTGAGGAGAGCAGCCATGTTGGGCGAGGGTGTGCCCAGAGGGTGGTTCCACCGTCGCCATGGCAACCCCGACCGGAAGCCGAGTGCTACTCGATATGCCCTGCTCTGCAAGTTTGCGCCGTTGCAACTAATGAAAACAAAATTGCGTAAACAAATTATCGAGAGCAAATGTTACTTTCTGGGCACATCAGGGTACTTTTGCCCTTAACGATTTTCTGTCTGGCGGATTTTCGGCGGCTTTTTTTGGATTCGCTGAATAGCGGATTGATGGGCAGGAGGGTCAGAGAGGGATGGTTCAAGTATACCAAACGATGGGGGCTTTGAATTTGAAATCCCGCTCGCAGCTCCGGGGCTGTTTGATGGAGATAGATGCGAAGGTTCAGAGCCATACAAGCACTCCTTTTTGTTCACTGCGAAATTGCAATCTAAGTCTCCGCCGGGCCTGCGGAGCCTGGTTGCAGGATGGGGTTCGAACTTTCAACTTTCACTATGCAAAATTTGTTGCACTAATGATTGAGTAAAATTTTAATTCAAAATAAAGCAAAAATTTGTCTTAACTTCTTTCTCAGTTTTTTTTTTTCTATCTTTTACTTTAGTTCTGTACAGAGTATTTGTTCAAATCAAGTATATATATATATTAAAAACTTATGTTCGAATGTAATTACACCAAATGTATATTATAAATATAACTTGAAAAAAAAAAAAATTTGTTTGTTTATTTGTTTCGGATAATAGTGAATAATAGAACTGCTACTGATTAATAAAATGAATAATAAAATTAAAAAAAATTAAAAATGAATGTAAACATTGATGAAATTAAATATTAAAATAATAATGGTAAAAAAAAGTTTATAAGAGGAGAGGGAGGTTTTTTGCAGTTCATCGAAGAATTTTTGTACAGTTCAATAACGGATGAAATTGTGCAATTTTTTTGTCGAGGTGAAGAAAAGAAGAAGAAGAAGCGAGTTTGTAATAAAGCAATTAGAATTCAAAAGATATATTGCTCGACATGATCTTGAACTGAAACGATTCTTGCAAGTGCGTTGCAGCGATGAGTGGGACCGGTTCGGACGCGATTCTGCAGGCAATTTTTACCTGGCGAAGCATTCGAATTGATTCTCGCTCATCAATCATAGAGCCCCGCTGACGGTAGCCATTTTCAGAGCCGATTGCATATAAATCATCCCTATCCTGGACTAGAGCGCTCCTCTTTCAGTCGATTAAAATGTAAATCAACCGATTTCTTATCCGTTTCTACATTTAAGACGTCGTACAAATCCAAAAGGGCACGTGTCGTTTCATATCTCAAACCTTATTTAAAATCAAATGAACAAAAATGAAGCATAAAAAAGAAACAAAATTAAAAATTCAAATAAAAATTATTTTCAGATTGAGTCATTTATTAGTCTACAAGATAAAACAACAAATAAAATGATAAGAATTCTTCTAAGACAAAAAGGGTTGATTGCAATGTTTCTCGTTCATTTTTTAGTCAGCGAATTTTATCTTGAGAAGAATATAAAAAATAAAAAAAAAATCAAAACTTGACAGAGATTATTTTGTGTCCAGTCGAGAAGTCTCTTGTGAAGGATTGTCGCAGGGTTGATATCGCGGACGCCATTTTAGCGATAGCCGAGTGTGCGTATGGAAATGCGTGATTTCCGGACTCAACCACCGAGACATACGTGGACGTGGCACGGCAAATGCACGCCCCTTGACCCCAATGATTATAACTCTTATCGTTTTGTGCAAAAGTGCATTTACACGTTGCAGCAACATAGCTCTGCGATATGTGCCGTACGTATACGCACAAGACCGTTTGTTTCGCCTGCACAAATGAAGTTCCTATGTTGTACCTGGGACTCGCCGATTAATGGCGAGGCTCAGCCAGCTGCTATTATTCATTTGCAGATTAACAAGCTGCGATTTGATGGTTAAATAAATAACCTCGAACAATTTCATTAAAAAAAATATTTAATTTCTCAATTGAAATAAGTGTACTCATATATAGACTGTTAGAAAAAGTGTCTTAGAATAAGATGAAGTTTATAAATTCAAAAATCAGTGTCTTAATTTAAAATGCTGAATTATCTTGAATTAATTCTAAGACTTTTTTGAGACACTTTTGAGTTCGCAGATCATATTTTTTGTACCCAGACGAGATTTTATAATTCCATAGTAACTCATGCAATTCCTCAGGGTTTTTTGTCTGACTTTAAAACATTTAGGTAACATTGTATAGTAAATTGAGTGGATGATTACAACCATCGAGAGTTGATTGGTAGCAAATTATAGTACTTTCCAAGAAAAAAGGTTTCGTGTCAAAAACGAACACGTTGAAAACCCTGCATTATATGGTTCAGTTTTTTTGTCGATGAACTTTATTCATAAACTAGAAAGTCCAGTTTTAGAATAGTGCGAACAGCAGTGGTTTCATTTTATTTGTTATTTTCCACCGTCATTAAAGTAATTAAAAACATTAAAACGAGTTGCAACCGAAGTTTATCAGATCATCTTTATTGAGCCACTAAAATTATACCCATTTGTGGATGTTACGGCCGCAACTGTAAGTAAGTCATAAGTGCATTTTTGCAACTCTCGCGAAAGTCTGACTTGTGATCGCGCGGTCTGATGGAAATCCAAAAAGTTTACGACCCGAGTGTGTTTAGTCAACTGCAACTCAATCCTCTGGGCATAATAAACATTTTCTTCTGTTTTTTTTTTTAATTACGGACATTAATTGTGCGTGAAAAATTTTGTTGATGTACATTTTTTGTTTTCAACATGGCGCTATATATCGCTCGTTGAAATTCAAAAACGTCTTAATTACGGTCTATCCAGGTGTGTCTCAGCGTTTCATACGCGTACGAAGGCAATTTCCTTTTATGCGCGTTTCGCACGCCAGCGAGATGGTTTTTTTCAAAACTGTATTGGCGCCTGAATGGAAATTTACGATTCGCTCTTTTGAAACTCGGCATGACTCTCGAAGCTGTGGCTGATGCCAACTTGACAGCACAATTGATAGGAGATAATTTCAGCAGACGCGGATATAATGGCCCTTTCTCTCGAAAACGCGGCTTTGATTTATAACCAAAAATTTATTATTCTCAGATAAAATATTAATTAGAATCATAATAAATGGACAAATAATTCAGCTGAGAGTTATCGGGTTAGCGAACAATTTATGTTTTGATTTTTCAAAAAAAAAAAAAGTTGGAGATGAAAAATAAAGAGGTATAAATTATTGCTCCGGCGTTAATTCGAGGAAATTTGCTAGTTTATAAGGTGTTAGCAAGAATCACAGAGCAATTAGATTCAAGTCGTTTCTACCACTTTTTTTTATCTTCTGATAATGTTCCTAAATTGTTAGGTCTGCAAAAATGCATAACCATGCAACGTGTACTCCGTTTGGTACTCGATATTAAGTGGTAATTGCAAGTACGGGTGCGCCAATTTTCGGCTTCCTGGCAGGTGATGCGAATTCAATTTTTTTCTGATTCGCCCGAAGATTGTGGGACAATTTGTATAAGCTCTGATCGTGCTCTCATTTTTTTTCCTCTCCTCCAACGAAGTCCTCCGATTCAGTCCAATTTCGTATGACAAAATAAATTGATCCATTCAATAAAATAGTATAATAACAAAATTAATATATCAAAAATAAAATGAATAAAAAATTGATAAATTAAAAAGTTATTGAAATAAATAAATGAACAAATAAACGATATAAATTGAGAAAAGTAAAAGAAAAGTCATGGAAATACTTATGCTAAAAAATGTCGTCGAGGAAAAGAAAAGTCGGATTTCCAGCTGATCCATATCTGCTGCACTAAATATTCAAAAATTCTCCCACGAATTCACAATTTAATTCACGCCTTTGAGAACGTATCTCCTTTCAGGATAGGCTATCCGTTTGCAACTGTTAATTCCACTCTGTTGGATAATAGTTGAATTGACGTTTTATTGCCCCGCGAAACGCCTAGCAGTTGTACGACAAAATTCACACATTTTAATGTACGGAAGCGAGTGGCTCGCCGCGACCGTTTTCTGCATACAAAATAAATCAGACGTGAATGGCACAACCTGCGTTCGCAGCCAGACCGTAAATGTTCAACATTACTGTTTGCAACCGTTCGGGTCAAAGGTCACATTTAAATGTTCCTCTTTCAAGATTGTAGAAAAGAGAACATTCCTGAGACTTGACCAAAGAAACTAGACAAATAAATACAATTAAATGATGTTCAATTTTTTCTCTGTTACATTTCATTTAGACGAAAGAAATTCCATTTTTTCATATCATTTCAAATGAAAATTTCTGATATATTTTCTTCTGGCATAAATATATTGAGTTGTAGTAATAAAAAAATATGAAATTATAGAACTGTCATTAAATTGTACAGATGAATGTTATTGATTTGGAAGGCGCATGGGAAAGCAAAGACATTTCAATTATATCTGGCGGGATTCCGCGAACGTTGTTGTGAAATTAAATTAAGTTTAATGGCGATCTCATAAGCACTATCAGCAATCTCAGCTTCTGCTTACAATTATACCGTGTATTTCATCTTCAATTAAACGCTTTCCTAGATGTACTTGCAAGTTAATCTTCAATTACCAGCGTCATGATTTCACATGAGCTTCTCTTGCTCGCCGCGTTTTCCAACATGTCTGTTAAAACGTTCGCCAGCTACTATCTCTCCAGCGTTTAAACTGTTCTCTTGCTGCCCTTCACAATTATCGCATTTGCACGATTGATTTCTGTTAATAGATTTTAATTAACAACTAACAATTTTCATATTTAAACGATAAATTAAAAATTCATTTTGTTTGAGTTATTTTTATTTAAATAATTTTATTTTCATGATTTTGATTGAGTTTCATTTTCGAAAATGACTAAGTTTGAGAAAAGTTTTGATCTTTGGTGATGAACCGATTGAAAAGTATTTAATTGAATGATAAAAATGAATTTTTTTATTTGCAATTTGAGATGAATGATAATAAAGTTTTGTTTGCGAACATTTCATGAAACCGCGCATTCACTCGCGACCCGAGCTCGGCGTGCAATTTTCATCATATGAGGAGCAGTACAGTTTTTCTCACAGTTAATAAAACGTCCTTCGAAACATCATCGGTGGCCTTAATTTGATCCTCGCCAGCAGAGAAGGAGAAGAAAAAAAAGGTGCAACACACGTTATGTCTTATTGTTGTTATGAACAAATGTCAGCATCTTGCGCATTGTTGGATGCAAAAACGTGAAACGGACGAAGTGGGGATAAAAAAGGTTTCCATGAAAAAACGTTCGATATACCTGGGAAAAAATTTCTAAGTCTGATCAGACCTGGAAATAGTCCTGATTAAGTCAAAATAAGTCAAATTTTATAAAATTTTATCAGTTTCATGTCTGATTTTACATAATCAGACAAAATAGTTACGCATGATTTAGTCTAACTGAATCTGTCCAGACATGGAAATTTTCCTGAATTCAATCAGATCTACTCATTTTTGACACAATTTTGTCTAATCATGTAAAATCAGAAATGAATAAGATAAAATTTAATAAAATTGGTCATATTTTGACCTAATCAGGACTATTTCCAGGTCTGATCAGACCTGGACTTTTTTTCTCCAGTATAAACTCGCACTGTCAGTCGCGGGGGCTTTTTTCACGCGTAAAATTGCAATAAAGCGATTTGATTAATGTCTTACAATTTTACGACATTCTAAAGTAAATTGCACAACTAAATCCTCTCGCGCGATTGTGCCGTTACATAACACGCACGAAAAATATTTTCCTCGCCGGGTATAAAACGGCTAAATGTCAAATCGATATTATATGCCGATGATTATTTTAATTTTCAAGTGAAATCGCACAGTGAAATTTGATCCGAGCAAATTACACGCTTGTAACTATAATTCCTTGCCAGGTTCGAATGTCAATGCGTTTTTCCCAACGTCGATAAATCTCACCACCGACTGCTCTCTTGGGTTCATACATTTTGTATATACACTCTTTTAATTAAATTTTTATCGCGATCCCAATTTAGTCGAGCGCCTTTTTTTCACCTCCCCCTCTCCCCCTCGCAAAACATCCGAGAGTTTTCCTAATGGCAAAAAATACCAGTTGGATTAATAACAGTCTGTCGGATGGATTGTCGTGAAATAAATAAAGTTAAAGTCAGGTAGAGGAGTTCGTCTAGTAGATATCTCTCAAGTCGACTCTCCGGTATATAAACGGAGGAAACCGCTCTCATTACGAACAAGTCGCGGACGAAATCACGTCAATCATTGTGACGAGCGAGGAATCAGCGAGGACACAAAATCGAGTCCTTTTTCGTCCCTAATTGATTGGCTATTGTACCGACGTTCAATTATAAACGGCGCGGTTAATCGCGATTATCATAATCGCGTACGCGAAAATACGACGGCGCAAAAATAAATCGATACGGCATGTCTCGGAGTTTTATCGATGTGCAACGAACGAAAAAAAAAAACCTAATAAAAATGACGCTCAATCATTAGCCTCGCATCGTAACTCGTTCTCGAACCAATTGCCATGAACAGCGAGTAATTGGACGTATCCGATAGGCAGTTTCGAACGACCACTTTTCCAGCAGATGTGTTCTTTCTAGATATATGCCGCGACTTATGTATTTGGCTTCATTTCAAAACTCAAACGGACCCGCTGGATCCGAGTTAGACCTCAATATTCCAATTCAAGTTCATTTCATTAAACTCCCAATCTTTATTATATTTATAGGGTCAACTGGGGTAATTGTGACATGAAAATGCAAACATTTTCAACTTTATGTAAATTTTGTAAATAATTATATTTTGACCTGTGTTTTTTTAATAAGTTAATCGAACCCTATTAAATGAAAAAATGACGTCGGTAATTGAAAAATTATTATGCGGAAAAAAATGAAAATTAGTTTCATAACCTACCTAAATTTTCACAATCACACCATAAACCGGTGTTAATTGTGACACTATGTGGGGTATTTGTGATTTAATGAATAATTGTTATTGTCAACATTTTTTTGGTTGATTTTAGGATATACTTTGATACTTTATCTAAATAATATCATAAACATGCATGCAAAATTGTTCTATAGGAAATTATGGCAAATATCAGAATGCTTTAAAAATTATTGAATATTAATAGCAAAAACTACGCTAGGCTATATTTATTAATTTTTATGTAAAAATTTATTATAACTTCTAAAATTCTGTCACACAGTCATAAAAATATATTCATTTTTCAAAGAAAACTAACTTTGAATGTAACGCTCAAAACTTTAAAAATCAAGGATTTGTGCCATGTTGAATAAAAATTGAAAAAAAAAAAAATAACAATTTTTCAATAATTTTAGTTCAAACTTTATCAGTATTGTTTGTAAGACATGGGAGAACGATATTCTCTTTTCATACACAGACATTTTTTTTGTATTTTGTTAATATACACAGCTTGTCACAAATTACCCCAATATCACAATTACCCCAGTTGACCCTATTAAAAACTTGGGGCAAAAAATCAATTTTGAATTATTTTGATTTTATATTCATTCTTTCGTTATTCTACAAAAAAATGAATAATACATTCCAAATACCAAATTCTGAATTCCAAACATTTTTCATAACCAAAACAAAGTTTTCTGTGTAAAATAATAATTAATTACAAATTATCAATTACTACTAATTACTATAATTTTACATTAAGGAAATTAAAAGTTCCCTGAAAATTAGCTTTTCATGAGAGAAGTAATATAATTTTGAAATTAAATAAGAAGTACGAAGAATGATTAAAAAATTACAAAGAAAAAGTTAAACGTTTGAGCAATAATTTTTCCAAGCCAGTTCCACGTTGAAATAAACGTCTACTAATAAAGGGTTAAGTAACTCTGAGCAACTCTCGTAACTCGATCCAGAGGCTGTGTTCGCGAAAAAAAAAAAAATGTCGCGGAAACAAACGCGCAACCACTCTTGGTAATGTATGGTAATGAATTCGCGATCGAGGGCAGTTTTCACGTGGCGCGTTTCATTAATATCTATTATGTTAAAAAATGCGCCGCACAAGAAACGTTCAATTCATTTTCGTAACGAATGTCCATTGTTTGTCAGTCATTGTGAGCCAGCACACCTTCCCGGTTGCGACGTCGGCCAGTCGACCGGTGGCAGTCACCATTTCAAAGTACTTCCTTCTCAAGGTCCTGATGCCGTTTGTCCTCTCGTGGTCGCTCCTTGATGCCAGCGCCGATGCCGACCACTACGTTTTATCCGCTTGGAGGGAATTTTTTTGCACTTTTATATTTTCTGTCCAAAGCGAGGGCGCTTTTTTGTCAGGCCTTCAGCACGATCCCTTTTGACCGATATCTATATTTATGTTTTATTAACCAGTTTGACTACAACACCAAACACTTTTCAACTCTTACACTGAAGAAAACGAAAAGATTGAGTCGTACAGGGTTATGTGTGCATAATATAGGCGTAGTTTGTGGTTGAAAACGTGCTATAAATAATCATGTCCATTACAATTCATATTTTCGATTTTATTTAAAATTTATTTCATATAAATTAAATATAAAATTATATATTCCATGTATACGTCGTTTATCGTCAAAACGGCAATATTTTATATAAAATTAATTTATAAATTTAATATACCAAGTTGTATAAAATATACGATAAAAATATAAACTAGACGTATATTTATATATTTTTATAATTATATTTATATATTATCGATGTATGCAGAATTTATACGAACATTGTTTATATATAAAAATATACGTGAAATATATTTTAAAATATATTTTTGTTCGCGTGGGACAGTAAATCATCATTGCTATAGATATATTTTATAGTTGCTGCAAAAAACATTTAAAGATTTTTTTTTTTAATTTGATTGAAATTTAGTTTCAAATTTAGTCTGAAATAATGAATGTCCAATATTTTTTTGATTTTCGTTCAAATCGTTGATCCACAATTAATGACAATTGAGTTGTCAAGTTGATTGATGTCAAGCTGTCAACTTCAATTCGTAGCCCTGAAATGGAACCCGCAGGGCAGTTGCAGCAGAGGACGTCCAAGGTGCACTTTGACGTGATTCGTCGAGAGCGAACACTCAAACTTGGGCAAATCTGTCCTTCAAAAATGTTCGTTTATTCCCATGCACACAAAAATTATATGACATATATAGCATACATGTATGCTACATATATAATATTTTTACAATTTTACACACAGATTACTTTGTTCCAATTTTGTTCCCACTTTTTTCAGGAGTTTTCAAATATTTATTATATTATGAATAAGTTTACTAAAAAATAATTAATTTCATTAATGTTCAAGTTGGTTTATGGCCAAGTAGATAAGCAACTTGACTCATAATCTCCGAGTCTCAGGTTCAATTCTCGGTAAAAAATTTTTATCTTTGAAATTTTTTCAAGTTCAATTATTGAAACAAACAAAAATAATTGAAACTTGAAACAAATTTTGATGAATGATGAATTATTATTAGTTTCAATAATGTTTGTACGAATTTTGCATTTTTTCCACACATATTGATGAATTATAATATTTGGTAGAATTGTTTTCTCCATGTATTGTACCATTCCTAACCAAATTTGTAATTTCACGATTTCTGGTCGTTTTTAACACAAATTGGAGACAAAAGAGAAAGGGGGTTCGCGAACGATAAAAAAAATAATGAAATGAACCGCGAGCAGGAACGGCTCAATTATGCAAACTAGATTGGACACCCGCGCATTCGAACCGGCCGCAATAATTTGTCGCGGGGCATATGTAACTGAACGCGAGATCGTTATCCGCGGAAACAGGAAACTCCCCGGGACTCGTAATTGCGCGCACGAATGCTAAACAAATGATCGCGGCCTGCAACCGCCGGGCTCTCATTGTCCCGCTCGTCCATTTCTTTTTGTCCGCCTCTCTCGTGGTGCCCTTGTGCGTGCACACACCTTCGCAAGTCCATTTTTAATCGGCTCCCTCTTTCCCTCCCGATTCGCCTATTTATCTTTTCCTCTCCCTTCCGGACATGTCATTATTTCTCCGCTTTTTTTCCTCTCTTTGGAACAATGAATAATTTCATAGCAACCCATTGTTTCCCGTAGAAGGGTAAGTCGCGCGTTTTGTATACTCGAGAGTTAAGCACATTCTGCCCCGACCTTTTTTTTATTTTTTTTTTCGCAACGGCTCCTTCAGCTCACTTTTAGTACTTTGTAATGGACTAATTGCAAAGGATCACTCGATTGCTGCAAAATTCCTCTTCGGTTTCGTTCTTTTTTGCCCATTGATATCAACTTTGTCGGCGAACGATCCAATAAAACTTTATCATTGTTTTCGAGCGGTGAAAAATATCTAACAATTCAGTCAAAAACTTTGAAACAAAAATTTATTTAAATGAATTTTGTTTATTTCCATACCAAAAGACCATGATTTAAGGTGAAGGCAAAGTTGAATTGATGCGGTTGAAAGAAGCGACTTTTGGGAAAACCACTGCTTGTTTACTTTGTACAACTGTTTAAAAGAAGGAGAAACATAAAAAAAAAAAAAAAACGTCAACAAATTACGGCGGTCGGAGAGAAATCGGCATTGTCGGCTGGTGAATTATTTTCTCACGAAGTTTAAGGTTGAATTGATGAAATTTTTGCAGGCAAATTGTCTAGCATTTTTTTTAATTTTGCTTCCAAGAGTTGTACAATGAAAATTGAATAGAATTCCTCGTTTCTCGTCCAATAGAAAAAAACAACATGCAAACAGAAGAGGCCTTACAATAATTAATCTTGCAATTATGTCCTCACAAGTCAAATTTGCGCATAACATTATTATCAGCTGATCGTTTGATTACGCGAGGAAAGGAAAAAAAAAGAGATAAGAGGAAAATGTTAAATGGCATTCAAAATATGCCGGACGGCTGTAAAATTGTCGACATTCCATGATCATTTTCTTCTCCTCCGGGCAATAAAAATCGCGCAGATGAACAGTGTCCATTATATTCAGCTATTATTTTATTCATCTCAAGCGTCTTATTAATTAACTGTCATTTTTTTTATCGCCTGAATGCGACCTGGCGTAAATTCTTATTTGCACGTCTGGAATACCTTTTGATTGATCTAACTGTAGATGGATGTGTTTACATCGTAGGAGCATTAAACTCAGTAATTATTGAAAGGTCATTACGGCGCACAATTGAAAAGCCCATTACGCTCTCGAGACGAATAGTGCATTCGGCTGTTAAAAAACATTTAATTGGCAAATAACTGCGAGCCTTTAAATGCGCGCGGCTTAACTCGAAAAAGCGTCGATCTGATAATTTGACTGACGTGACATTTAGAATCCCACGAACAATGGCGGAGAAAATTATTTTTTGTTCCAACTTTTTTTTTACAGTTGCAAACCTTCCTCCCTGGGATTATTTACTAATTTTAAAAAATTACTTTATTTACGTAATAAAAATTATTTAAAAAAATAATTAACAAGTTGAGCGAATGAGCAAATTACGTAAATGAAACTAAACCGTTGAAAATTTTTTGTTTGTAACGAATTTTTCTAAAAATGCAGTCTTCAAAGCGAACCGAATTTTTTTTTTCCGATTGTGTAACATTTGCGAAAACCGTCACGTATGACTGATGATCGCACATTTTCTAATCCCCGTCGTTAAACCATATAATTAAGTCGACCTTTTTTTTCGCATGCAAATCGTGTCCTTGCGGCGGGAATCATTTTGCGCTAATGCCGCGTCGGTTCGCGTTACTTATCCGCGGACGTGCATTCTAACTATATGCCCGATGCGATGTGTTATTTACGGCAAGATTGATGGTAGAAAATCATTACTTTCTTGCGATTTGCAATATGTTTTGAAGATTTAGTTATTAGCGGCACCAACCACGCTCGAGTAATAACTTTGAATAAGGAAAACATTGTTTTCATTAAAAAGTTGTTCATCAAGAGTTATGAGCGGTAATAAAGTGCAGAATACGACATGCAATTTCGATCATCGTAAAAGAGCCCGGATTCAAATTAATTATCAATGAATCCATCTATGAAGAATTGATTAAACGTTATTACGCCGCTGAGAGATTAAGTTATGAATAATTAAACTGATCGTTTCTTTCTCCATTCATCTAACAATTTTTTTATTCGAATTAAAATGGACTTAGAACTCGAAAAATGTGGTTATTTTTGAATTGATTGAGATAAAAAAATTGGACATCTTAAAAACAGAACCAACATCTGCATTAAGTTCAAATTATACATTGTGCAACGGGCGCAATTTTTTTTCCTCACCGCGACCGACAGAAAACATCTCTCGCAATTTGCGTTTTGCAATCGCCCTCTTAATCAACTATTAAAGATGTTTTTTTTTTTCATTTACAGTGGTGGCATTTTTTTCATAGCTGAAACTGCCGCTGCGCGCAATTACGTAAGTTACGCGCGCGAATCCCCCAACGTACGCGCATTTATCGTTTCGTAACAATGGTCTCTGAGCGTTGGGTTGCGCGCGGTCTGGCGGGATTTTTTGCGCGCCTCGTCATTCCAAACCGGAGAGAAAAAGAGCTTTAACTGGTCTGGGAGTATACGCGAAAGTCGTTACGCGCGCAAGCATGCAAGTATAGAGATAGCCGACCGGTATCTCTATTTCTTGAAATCGCTACCGATGTCGTGTCTTCGGAAAAGGGCAACGCGACTCGCCAGACTATCCGCGACGCGGCTCTCTTGGGAAACGCGTACCGAGAAAACATGCCGGCACGTAATTTTTTTTTCGTTCCCTGCCACATCTTTCTCTAACCTTTTTCTTTCGTCATCCAGACGACCTTTTTTTTCAGACGCGCCGTTTCACGCGTCGTTTTTATGCTCGCGTTTCCATATCTGCCCTCGATTAAAAAAAAAAGAAAAAAATTCAATTGCTTGTTCGTTAAAGTTTTTTTTTTTCGGTTGTACATTATTGATCTATCTGAACTTTTCTTTCCCTAACTTGAATAGAAAAAAATTTGAGTTAAAATTGAATTGTCCGACTGAAGGAAATGTTGAAATTTGAAAGTAAGTTGAAAGTGATATTTTTGTAATAATCAAAAGAAAAAAAATGGATGGTACATGGTGAAACGAGGTGCGATATTTTTGATACACTTATTGCACTTGGTGTAAGATCCAGTGCACGAGGACAGACCGCCTACCAAGCAGTTGCTCGCGACTCGTCCAATCGGCCAAACAGATCAGCTTCAACCAGGTGTGGGAGTGTCCGAGCAAGAATAAAGATTTAAGATACTCGTTACCCGATATAGGTATTTGATTGGACAGAGTGGTTGGCGCGTATACATCAGAGGGATCAACTAGGCGCTCCACCGCGATGATTATTATTCAGTTGATGACCTGAATCGTTAAGGATATCCGCTCTCTTGTACGCGAAACACCATGCCAACAGCCCAGAGATAGATCCACTGATAGATGATATATGTATCATCGCCCGGGGCTCTTCATACGCTACAATGTTACTTCTCTTCATAACCGCAAGCTCCTGTCTTGAACTACCGCAACTTCTTGAATATCCCACCAGTCCACGAACGGTTCATTTCTTTTTTTTTTGTGCTAAAAAATGAATACGTTTAAATCGATTAAATTGTTACTAAATTGGTTTTGTAATTATCATGTTGAAAATTTTTTTCTTAATTTGCGCAAAAATTGCGAATTAAATCAGGTTTTGCAAATTCAATGTAGGAAAGTTGGTTGAAAAAAGATGAATAAAATGAACGAGGTAAAAAATGAAAAGTAATTTTTAAAAAGTGCTGATTTTTGTAGTTTGAAAGAGAGGCAATGGTGGAAGAGAGATATCCATCCCGACTGCGTAATTAGTGTTGCGTTTAGCGATGCTGATGGCGGCATAACGGTGGATGCGTTCAGAATTTTTCAGCAGGGCACATTCGTCACGAAAAACGAGAGAAAACGTCTTCGTTTCACAATGCGTTCCTCGAGACACACCTTTGTTTAGAGTGAAAAATGACACTTTTTATTTCAACGACCTATTGTTTAAGCGATTTTCTATTTTTTTAAACATGCCACGAAGTTATGACCGCCGATGAAAGCCAAGGAGAAACACAGAGCAGTCGTTAACAATTTTTAAAACCATGCTTTGTGAAATTACAATTTGGAACTTCATGAAAATGCAAAAGTTGAGACATCATTCTCAGGTTTATTATTTTATCAGTTTTGATGGAATTAACAAAATGTCGAACAATTGTGTTTGATTTGTTCAAGTTTACTGTTTGATTGACTTGGATTATCATTTTCTGTCCTGTACAAACCTTTCAACCCTATCCTTTGTCACCGTATTTATATACCTGTCAAATAACTTCTACTCGTATTTATCCCTATTGATGGCTACCTGCTCCAGATACAATATTGGAATACACCCCTAATCGATCGAACCTTTCATCAGGTGTATGTTTCACAACAGATGAAAGATTATAGAAACTAAAAATAAATCTCTGACTTCAAAAATTAAACACGTATTTTTCTTAATTAATTAAAGAAATTGAATAGAAAAAAATTTAATTATTGAAAATATACTGTTTATATTTTATTTTAATTCTTTTAGACTAAACTTTGATTTATGAATAAACTCAAACTGTTTACAGTGAAGTTTTTAAATTGATTCTTCTCTTTTTGTTCTGTTTTAGGTAAGTGTCATGTTGCAACACTCGAAGGATGCCGGAGTTGAATTTAACATCCGCGTCATATGCAGCATTTGAGGAATCCAAATGGAACGATAACGATGGCAATTATATCCCGGTACCGAGAATCAGCCACTGTTCACATTGGCACTACCCGCTGATAAACGATCACAATAAATGGAAGGCCAGCGTTTTTGCACGTTTGACTCCGCTCGGGAGAGTCGTTACTCAAAAATATGCGCTCGAGCATTTTATACCCAATAAACATCACACTCAAATTAGATTGGCTCCGAATAATAAAACGCTGTCGGTAACTGCTTTCGCTAATATTCGCGCAACGTCCAGGATGGATGATTGCACCACCTACGTGCGCCCATTACAATAAAATCTATTGGCGACCAATGGGCTTTAGACTTGTTGCAAAAAATTCTGCCTTTCAATCTCAGTTGCAATTTTAACCGGACAAATGTTTCTCTGCCATTTTTCAATTTTTTATTTTGTTCCTGAAAAATAGCTCACGAGCAGATTGTGTGAAAGCTTAAATGAAAAGTACTCTTAAAAAACAAAATGTTACATATACGGTGACATATATGTCCACAATTGATTTGTATCTTGGCAACTAAACAATCTAATAATAATAAGCGAGAAATAATTTTACAAAAACGGTTGAGTTAATTACTTTATTTTGAACCAATAAAATTAGTTATCATAATTGCACAGTAGCTTATTTTGATAAAAGGCAATCATTATTATGAACATCAAAGTTTTGTTTTACTTTTCTTTTTTTTTTTCATGCAAAAACAATTTATGGCACCATAAAACAAGTCGCGTGGGTGGGCACGATCAGCCACGAGATTTTTGATTCATCCTCCAAGTTTATTTTTCGAGCGCGACATGGCATTTTGTCTTCCGGGATCTAGTCGTTAATAAAGTTTCACTGCTTTATAATTCATCGCGGAGCGGTCGTTTTATTATTGAAATGTGTCATAAACTTTGACCGAGAGCGGTTAAATTGTTGGCGGATAAATTGTGAGCGTGCAAAAAGGACGCAGCTGCGAAATGAATGGCCGTTTCAACGCGGAAGATGGATCCCTCTTAGAAATATTGTATTGTGTGATTCGTCCAGTGACCTGATGCCAAACTGGTGCTAATTGGGCGTTAATGGAGCTCTCTTTTGGGCTCGATTTTGCAGGCGTCGGAAACTTTTATCGATGAACGACCTAGATGATGAATGGGACCGAAATTAATTTTCTCGATCTGCTCTTGGGAACAGCTGCTTTGATAATTGTTGACTACGACTTCGTATCCGACGATAAGAAAGAGCAAAAGATAAGAGGGCATGCTTTGAATTTGATCGTCGGTGCTTAATTGACTCGCGGATAAAAATACACGAATCAAAGAGCTATTAATCATTTTTTTGTTCGTTGGCTGGCCAAACGTATTGATGATATCGTAAACTTATTTTGTATGCATGAACTAAATATAAATAATTTATATACCATACGCATGGTCGCCAACAAAAGATATGTAAAATGATATCGAGCAGAAGACATCAAACGATAGATTTTTAATAACCAGCAAAAAATAGCGATTAAGGAGTACAATTATTAGAAACTGGTAGGGATAATTGGGGTAATTGTGACAGGTGGGATGAGTGTGACAGTATTAAAGCTGCGTCTGCAAATTCACTTTTGAATTAAAATTGTATATTTAATATTAATTTAAACTTTGAAATGTAAATTTTAAATTGCAAAATTATTTGAATGTCACATTTGCCCTCAGGTGTCACAATTACCCCAACAGAACCTAACGTTTGATTAAATTTAATATGATGTCGTTGTAAATGTTTTGGCAAGATTTATGCAGTTAGATGAACGAAATATTAATACAAAATTCACAACACTGTCAGATTGGTGTTCGGTAGGGTTTTAAAGTCTCTAAGTCAAGGTTGATAAATATGCCGTGTCCAGGCAGACGGACCATGCTGTGGTTATAATTGGGTTGAGGGATTTAGCAGGAATAAAAATGTGGACCCAGTGGTGTGTCAACTTGTGGGTCGCATTATTTATGGGTTAACCTCACATAATGAAATATGTCCACGGAAGGTTCGTGGCTACGCGAGGTCACTTTCCATTAATTTTCTTGGATTGTGACGGAGGTGCATCTCCTATTAATGTATCCAATAAGTTATACAAATTAAGCCCACCGTTGTAAAAATAATCTCTATTTGATCAACGTCGCAAATTGCTTGTCTTACATAAAATAAGGGGAAACATTTTTCTCGTATTATTTTCCAGCGGCCTAAACCTTTCTAACTTTCTATTAAGTCGCCGCGGAGATAGTTTGGCCGCCTTTTTTAATCCCCTCGTTGAAAAATGTCCCTGGAAGAAAAAAAAATAGCTCGGCGAGTTTTCCAGCCAGCTGCGAAAATCGCCTTTTTTTGTCTTTTATCGTGCAAGTACACGTGTAATACCAGCTGTTGTGCAATACTTGGCAATTCACAACGTACATTTTAACATAATTCACATCGGTTAGATTTCATATGCGATACATATACCTCACGGGATGCTCGATATCTCGTCTATTTTTTAGCGTCTCGTTTTTTTTTTTTTTTTTAATTTTTTTTATATTGCGTCTTGCGTTCGTTTATTGCGTATCGAAAAGAGGCATCGAGATAATTAAAGCGGTGGCATCCGATGTCCACGTATCGCGCAACTATCACCCTTCTTTGATGGATCGGTACAGGTGTACATAACTCGATACCGAACCGCGGGTGCGATCAGCTCGTCCCATCGCTTATCATCATTTTCAGTTCACGCACACCACCAGACACAAGGTAATAAGTACCTTGCGACATTTGCACGCCATGCAATTCGGCCCGAATTCGCAGCTCATTGTTACTCACTAAGACAGTTTAACATGCAACCTCCTGATGCATTATCACTCTATTACTTTTTGATGAGACGTGATCAAAAATGAGCTGCAAACAAAACAAAACCCAAAATCATGAATACAAGTTGGGGTAATTGTGACACGGGGTGTAATATGTCACAATACAGAAATTCTTGTAGTCTTTGAATGCATTCAATAATTATTTTGAGTTTTATCTTTGTAAAACAATTTTAGTTTTCATAAATATTTTATTTATTATTAATATTAATTTTTTTATTTCAAAAAACATTGCGCATCTGGATAAGCTTCACTTTGACTGATTAGCAAGTATAAACAGAAAAGATAAAGATTAAAATAAATTATTTGATATCTTAAGACTAGAAATACGTTGAAAAATAATACTGTACCAATTCAAATATCTTAACGATAAGATTGAAATTAAATAGATATTGGACGCGTATATGACAAACGTGCATTTTAATTTTTGTAATCAAAAAGTAATGAGTTGACGGAAGAAGAAGAAAAGAAATGTAGAAAGATATTTGAGTTGAGAGATTGAGGGTTGTTGGACAATCGTATACAAGTGCGATAAATTGAAAAAGGCGGTATTGGAACAATTTTGCACAACCGTGGCTTAATCACTCGGCATAAATCTCTGTACTTTTCTTCATTAGTCAGATAGTACTCGAGTTAATCGAGTCAATAATTTATTCCGACCAGCGCGGTGAATTTGATTTGACTCGCGAGTGCAAGATCGGGCCCCGCAGATAAAATTGTTAGCCACTTGTAATTAGATTGTAATTTAATAGCCCAGCCATCGGGCTTCTTATTTCATCATAGAGCTTGATTCATTGAAAGCTAGCCATTAATTACGAGGGATCAGTCCCGCAATTAGTATTTTTCCTCTGGCTCGTTCTCTCTTCGTGACTGCCGCGTTATGCCCCCGCTTCGTTCATTTATTTTCCGCGCGTCCCCGACAGCACAGGGCACTCATTCGATTGCAAATTCGATGACCAATGGATAAAAACAACACCGAGTCGTGGCATTAATCAACCCGTTGGGCAAATTAGCGAACAATTTTTTTGTACACAAACCACACCTCCCTTTTTCAAAGGTGACAACAAAAACGTCAAATTATTTCGCAAATTGTTTCGCGAGTTTTTCCACATGATTCACCCTTCGACTTCATTTTACATTAAATGGCTCAATCAAGCTCCCCCTCTTGTAATTGTACATTTCATGACGTCATTTAAATTGTTCTTTTTTTCTCATCCTAAAGTCTCCAGTAATCAAGAAAATAATTCGCCTTTTATTATTCCTTATTTTTTTTTGCACGTTTTTTTGCACATCTTAGCCCCGAAATTTTGTATTGGGATTTCAAAAATTTGACGCATTCAAATCGTTGAAACTGGATCTCGACTTGAAAATCGTCAGCTGCGGTTTTAGAAGCGACTCATGTCTGGATGCAATTAAACGAAGTTGAAGGTACCCTCCCCCCTCCACTTGTGGCCTGTCCTTGGCGCAAGTATATGAGTTATGGATATGACATCCGTGAGTACTTACCGCGTACGTACGGTATTATGCAAAGACATTAATGACGCTTACGGCGCAGCGTGACAACAACCTACATTCATTTTGTCTACTTATGCCTCGTGTAAACTAAGAAATCGTCATTCTTGAAGCCTTCTCTACCGTCCGAGTGTGCACTTCCAAAACAAGCAGATATGGGTTAACGCTACTTGTTCGTGTCATCCGCTAAATCCTTCTAGCTTTTTAATGGTTGTAGGAAACGTGTCTCCCTCTGTGCGATGAACATTTTCGAGCCAAAAGTCAAACGATTAAATGCCGATTAAATTGTGATTAAGGATGGAATATCAGAAAGTTAACTCTTATTACACCGAGTAGGTCTGACGGAACCTGTCACTTTTTTTGACTGATATCTTTTATATTCAAAATCCGTCGAGGAAATTAGTTGAACAATAATTAAAGTTGAAATAAAAATTAGAATCCTTTCCAAAGGGTTTTCCAAAAAGCAATTTTAATATTATGATTTGAGAGGTACGGGTTTTAAATTAAAAAAAAAATTTTTTCTAACCCTTTCAGTGTCCTCTATTTTTTATTTGGAACACAAATCAGGATTCGCATCTGTCCCATTAAACAAAAAAGCTTGGTCGAATTAAGGGAACAATAAATGCTCGGAGTTTTAGAATGATAAAAACATTCCTCCTCGCTTATCTCAACTTCTTCATCCACTCGTCCCTTTGTCAATTAACACATAATTGCAATGAAAAAGACACACTCGTACGTTTAATGAAATTCTTACGTCACGAATGAGAAGACGAAAAAAAAAATAAAAAAAAATAAAAAAATAAAAATAAAAATACAAAAATACGCCAACCTTCGTTTTTCTTGTACGGCGCAATGTTTACGCAAATGAGCGATTTGGTTGATCTCGTTTTGGAGGTTCGCCCGGGCAGGAACGAGCCACGTCAATGCGGAGGAACATGCAGAAAAGGAAAACCGAGATGGAGCATTAATTAAGAGTACCCCCGTTGAAAAAGTGGGCGCACATTTAATCTCGGCCGAGGAATCTGCCCGCGTGTCCTCGAGTGCGACTCACGAGTTTCGCCGATTTCGATCGGCCCTTATCTCCAAACAGCGATCGCCCGCGCTATTTGTCAGTGTGTGGCGTTGTTTTTTTTGTTTTTTTTTTCATCGATTCTTGCTTATCCGCATAACGCGCTTTGACACCATTTTTTAAACCGGTCGCTATTGATCAAGCGAGTTCAAAGCGAGCCAGCTGCTCTCGTCTGTTTTATAAAGACGTTGCATTCGCTTTATGCCCGTTTCGGTTTTTGTCGGCAGAGAAAATGACGCGCGACTGTGTTGCTTTTAATGACCACGCGGGGGCTTTCTCGTTTCGTTGGATTCAACCATTGTATATACGTTCACGATTATATTTTTGATATCAAAAGATGGAATTTTTGCTAAATAAAAAAAAAAAACATTTTTTAAATATTTTTTTTACTTTGATTGAAATTTTGTTTTGAAAAGTGACTAGAAAAACGTTTTTTTTTTTTTCTAAAACATTGTTTTTGCTGTGTATAGGGGTTGTTAAAAATCCATGCAGTTTGAAGAATTTTTATTTTCGCCAAACTTTTTTTCACCGTGTAGGCGGAGTGGTGGGCACAGGCTTTGAGGGTAAGAGACCGTTTAATGAGAGCACTATTAATGATATGGGTGGTGCAATGTTGAAGGAGGAGCGAGTTGAACATTTTTCGGCGAATCCGGTGTACGATCACGTGAAACTTTTCTGTAATTTGTGGAGCGATTTCTATCCCCCATACATTTGTTACTCGCGATCAAACGGTTTTGTAATTTTTATTCTGCAGCAACATATATATCCCGGTGGAAAAATTTGTTGCACTTTAAAAGACGATGTTTCATTTGGAAAGGATTATTCATCATTCGGTTGAATAAATCTTAATTTGATATGAACATTTCAAATTAAGCCATGAAATTGAATCATTCTCCCGATGCAAAATGGAAATCATTTTCTGTCGGAAGAAAATTTTTTGTTTTTTTTTCCCGGAGGTTGAAGTGAACGGAATATATCATGAGCAATTTTCATTTACCGGAGAGGAAAAAAGTATATAAACATGCGAACGAATGCGAGAGAGTCTGGTTTATAAACACGATTTCAGTTTCACTATCATTACATCTGTCCAGTCTCATAATGAACCGACCAGTCAACTTCTGTTCGACGATAAATCATAGAGCGACAAAAAGTACTCTCAGAAATAATATTTTGACAAATCGAACTTCATTCCGATTTGAGCCTCGAGCTGGTCGAGAAAGCGATAAAATATATTTTTTGCGAGCAACTTCCCGGATACGAGTCGCTCGTGCAAAATTCTTAATGGTTAAAATGAAAATTATTTTTTAAAACAATTCTTAAAAAAACATTTCCTTATATTTTTTATATCCTTAATTCGTTATTGACCGCGGATATATTTATAGATGTACGTATATAAATAAATAATAAAATATAAACGTATATTTATATTTATTGTCAGTGAGATTCACATATTCGGTTACAACATTCTGAAAAAATTACGCCATGTTTTTATTTAACCATCTGATATAAAATTTTACAAAATTTTACACACCAAGAAAATTTATAGAATAATGTTCGAAGTTGCGAGAAATTGAACCAAACTGTTTGATAAAGCTAAACTGACAATTTAATACAAATTATCAAAGTGTCTGGTAAAAATTCTACCCAATGAAATTTTATTTATTATTTTCAATAACAACTGTCAATGTCAAAAGACAATTTAAAATTTTCTGTGTAAATATTTGCCGGATTATTATTTATTTATATATAAAATCCTCAAACTGTTAGGCTGTCTCGCCTGTATATTGTCGGTCAAAAAATTGGTTCCGCGAAGCGTTACCGTCGAAGTTCTTGTTTCGCCGACCGCGACGAGGAGCATAATGGCGCGACATTACCGCCATTTTGTTACCTTGGACGGTGTGAATTTTTCGATAAACACAACAATACACTCTGCGCGAAATCGCGGCCTGGGTCTAGTGGTTATTTGATAATAGAAAGAAAACATCAGCGGCCGAGGCATCAGCACCAAGCGCGAAGAAGCGTCGAGCTGTGAAATCGCGGCAACAAAGCGCGCTGAATAATTCAAAGCATTCAATTTGCTAAAATAACAGACGGGGCCCAGCCTTGGTCGTTGTCGACGTGGTTGCACGCGAAAAACAAAAGAACGAGTCGCAGCTTGCAAACATCCCTTTGTTCGCCGGAGGCGTGCTAAATAGCTGCGAGGATATAAGCATAATGATGATTGTAATGATGGTAATCGCGGCTCGGATAATAAGAAAACGACAAGGCTGATTTCTTGACAACTTCGAGCGTTCATATTTAACGACACTGCCATTGTGCCAACTGCCGCATTAACGTCCTCAAAAGAGAAACATCCACGAGCTAATGTCCCCGGCTAGAAACTTTTTTTTTCTTCCCGCAGTTATATACCGGAGAATAATAAATTATTCTATCAAGCAATGATGCGGCGTGTAATGTCAGGCTTTCTCTGTGTACTAACGAAATCGTCGTAATAAAAATTATTCCTGTTCGCGAGTTTGTAATCGTGCTTTTCTCTCGGGATATTTTTCGCATCGATCAGTTTGTCGACTGGTCAGTTTTCAATTTTTTTTTTGCAAATTTGAAATATAACATTAATTTTTATTTTAATGCAGTTTTAGTTCATTTTTGCAGTTCTTTTCACTGTTAAAAACTTGTTGTTTTCAGAACATATTTTAAGAGTTGATTTATGGTTGTTATAGCAAACTATTGATTGTTGTGGAAATGAACAATTTATTATTTTTAATAATCTTTGAATCAGAAGCTATACATTGAATGTTGAGTAAAAATTACAATTTTTTACAATAAAAATTCACTTTTTGCAATTGGTGGAAGACTCGACCCGCACGGACGGAAATATATTTTGAAAATATAAATAAAATATATTTTGTATATAAAAAAATTTATAAAAAGAGGCATCAAAGTATAATAAAGTAAAATATATGTAAGCCATTATATTTTCATCCGTGAGGGTCTGGACTTATTCGAATTTAGAGAGAAGGTTGATGTGGTTCTGAGGAATTAAATGTTCGTTTCAAAAAATGATCAATTTAACAAATTACCATTATTAAGAAAAAATTCCAATATTTTATTCAAATAATAATAAAAAAAAAAACTTGAATTTGACTCTAAACACGAAAACAAAATAACTTTCAAATTGAAGCTAATTAAATGTGGTTCTGAATTATTTTCATATTTAGTCGCTAATTTGACAACTTGAAAAGAGTGGAAGAGCTTGGTACTGTGTGAAATGTTTATTTTTACGGATACAGTTTTCCTTCTTCGGGTATATAGTTACAGGGAATCTTGCAACATTTTTTATTTTTGACAAGTCAGTTTTTTTTAGCAAAAATATATATTGCCAGGAAACAATTTGTATTGTGTAAATGAAGGAATTCCAGAATGACAGTTGAACGAATCCAATCTTAGTCATTTGAGCGGAGTATGAATTTTTTTTTCGCCGGCTATGGAGAACTCGCGGAGTTTTATAACTCGCAGCTAAGCCATAATAGTATTCAAAAAGGCCACTAATTAAGGCCCATTAGGCCGCAAATTGCACATAATATTCAATAACAATTTCTTCCGAAGATCGGACGTCCTCATAAGGGACCCGGACTCGGGTACACATACGTAAAAGTACTTTGTGCATGCCAGTTACAACCGTGCGTGGCATTCCACAGGTGCATCGACGGGTCTCGATCGTTTCGCGATCAAGATCCGTTAAACGTTTGCAATATAAACTTGAACCCTTAATTAGGAAGTACCGTGAGTCTTAATTGCACCGCGGATCTCACTGGTTTAATTGACTCGCAGGGTCCCGCGCGCAAAATATCATCCACTCTCTGCTATTCTTTTATTCTTGATGTGTGACGAAATAAAAAGATGAAAAAAAAAAAAGAACACACCACTGGAATAGAAGAAATATGAAAAGATGCAATTATACAAATGAGCGAAACGAGCGATTCTTAATTACGCGAGAGAGCGAGGCGCCCGGCGACGCATTTGTCAGACAAGTGGCGCCCTGTCATTGTTCCGACAATTGCCACGATTAACGTAGGCTCGTATTTCTTTTTCGCGAGTTTCAACCGCCGACGAGAAATTGTAGACCTTTTTATTGAAACAATTCAAGATAAACAATTTAGATAGCCTCGTCATTTAGTCAACTATTCGAGGGCCGGCTGGGCCGGCCTCCCAGCTGATATGCAAGTTCGCATTTTATCGCTTCTAATTGACGGCCGGGAATGTTGTTGATCAATTTTTGCGCTAATTAAATCATTGTTGAAATTTCGCGACGATTTCAATGAGAAGGAAGATGTACGCAATTAAAGCAATTTTAATATCTTCTTCAGTTTGAGTTTTGCGTTCAACTTTATCTTGATGATGATTACCCCTGGGCGGAAGACAAACAGAAAGAAAAGAGTTAATCCGAGAAAAAGGGGCTTTTTGTATTGTGGACGCGTGGAAATGAAAGTCACGATTCGTAATGAAAATGAAAAGGAGATAATGATCCTGGCCGCGATGAAATGCGAAATAATGACACGCGGGTAATGAGTGCGAAATGTGCGCACGGTGTCGCGTATTAAATGCGCTCATTAAAATGGCTTATGATGACCCGGCCGAGTCAGCTATCATCGAATTAACAGGCGAATTAACCTTTGCCCGCCACCTTGTTTGCCATTCGCGGTTGTTTAATCGGCGCTCATACATCTTCGCGATCGGGTTGAACAACAAGACCGTCGCAGCAAATCTTCCGCGAAATCCCTGGCTCTTTTTAGATGCACGGCCAAAGGGAGAACTAGGCAAACTGCCATGCCATTCGCACAAAACACTTCGCTCGTTATCGTCGCCCATTCAGCTCCGCTCGCGCTATCAAGCCTCGCCAGTTTCGCTTGTTTCGAAATGCGGAAGTCGCCGAAACTCTTCGGCGGATGCGATGTGTGATTTTTTTTTTTGCATTTTCAAAGAACCGTTCCAACAATAAACGGGTCTTGTTATACGGGCAAGAATAATTGCGTTAACATTTCTTTCGGGCCCCACGCGGACGTAAATATATTTGTACATATATTTTGAAATATATTTAGATGTAGAAATATATATTCGCAATTTATTTCATACACGGAGAAAAAGGAATAGTAAAATATACTACGTTATCAGTATTTTTAACTGACCATGTATAGTAAAATTTCGACGGACTAAATAGTCAGTAAAATT
>JAPYZS010000059.1:0-346456 GCA_030522925.1 Trissolcus japonicus
TCAAACGTACGCGAACGCGTTCGCGTAAAATTTACGCAAACGCATTGATCTTTGCGTACGCGAAAACGCGTTGAAAAAAAAACACTAAATGCGCCTTAAATCCTTCTGGAATGAATATTTGTCATCTATCTGTTATACGAATATTAAAATATTTTGTAAGAGCGCTGTACAAACCATGCAAATACATTTCTTTTACCACTACATTACAACAAAGTGTTTTTCCTTTTCTGGTTGATGTTCAAGTGCGTTTGGAGTGGTCTCAAAAATGGATTTCGAATTAGCAGAGAATTATCAGCAGGATCATCCAGAATTATGTCGTCGTCCTTACCGATTTCTGCATTCAGAGAGTAGTAGTTCATTGATTCCTCGCAAGGTATGGAATATTGTTTTCGAGTGCAAACAAATGTTTCCTGCAAAAAAATACAAGTTTGGAAATTTAAAATAATTTTGTTTTTAATTAAAATAAGTCTAATGGTTCTGAAGAAATGTATAAACCTGATTAAAAATTGTTTCTGCAGGACAGATGAAACTCCATCGAATAAAATTTGATTTATAAGGAAGACAGACATGGAATATTTGACAATCATTTTCCATATCTGCATAAAAGCCGTAAATTTTATTTTCGCAGGAAAATGTGTCCACGATACTTGAACGTATTGAGGTAGCGTTATGGGGTAATGTAAGACCTCTAGGGACCTCATTCTAAAAGTTAGAAAAAAATTAAATTTTTAAATATAAACTTGCAATAAAAAAAATAATTGTATATTAAGAAATGAACATTTATAGATTTATTATAATATTTTTAATGCTTACTTTATAAAAACTGTTACTTGGTCTTCTGGACGGTTTTTGCTGCTGAGGTAGTGCAGAAAGTAAAACAGACATTATTACCAAAAGAAACGAAACACCGAATCGAATCATTACGGAAATCAGTAATAAAAAGTTTAACAAATAAATGAAATAACTTATCACAGTTTGATATTTCGTACACTTGTCGCTGAAACAGTTACTTCGAAATATTGCTTTTCAAATCTTTATCTTTATCTGGTAATAAATTTATACCAATCGCCACAAAAGCGATTATCAAAATGGCTCATAAAATGATCTGTGTCTTTTTTATATACACCTGTTAAAAGTGTTGCATGTTGCATGATTGGTCCAACCTTTGAAAAAAAAATTAGGCAAT
Source organism: Trissolcus japonicus (assembly GCA_030522925.1). Classification (NCBI taxonomy): domain Eukaryota; kingdom Metazoa; phylum Arthropoda; class Insecta; order Hymenoptera; family Scelionidae; genus Trissolcus; species Trissolcus japonicus. The sequence goes on from JAPYZS010000059.1 coordinate 1,187, forward strand.
GCAATCACGTCCTTTTCTTCAATGAACATCTAAAGTTACACACCGCCGAAGGTCCGAGCAAGACAAAAGTTCTTAAACGAAAAAATCGACTCAGCATTTAACATTCATTCATGATTTCATAGATTTTTGATAATCAAATTGTCTCATGAAAAATGAATGTGTTTTTTATTGTTTAATAAAATAAAATCAATCTCAACTTAAAAAAATAAAGAATTAAAGATGTAAGTATTTTGAATTGTTTATTTTATTAGTCCTCGTGTTATTAAAAATATTGGATTTAAGAATCTTAGGTTCGTATAATCGATTCCTCGCCCATGGAAATGGGATGTGTATTAAAGTTGATCGTATAGACGACTAAACGAAATCGTAATATTAACATCACAGAGTAAGATATAACCAAATGTTATAAATATTTTTTAACAATTTCACGATTACATATCCCAAATTTCACATCCTATAATTTATAATTTTTTAGTAAATCAAAAACTACACTTAATCATATTATATTCCTCGTAACCGTGAAAGAGTGATTGCATATTAAAATGATTCCACAGAACGAAAACAAATCTTTGAATATATTTTTGTTTGTGGAAGAATAAAATTAGAGAACGTATTAAATACATTGACAAAACTGAGCAATGCAAATCATGTGCGATTGAAACATCACTTAAAAATGTGTGAACAATTTCTATCAAAATTGTTCACAGAATTAGTTTATAAACTTTTCATTATGAAATATTTACTATCAATTGAAATTGAATAAACATTTCTATGCTCAGTTTTGTTAGTAATCTATTGGTGATTTACAAAGAATAGTCAGTTTGGTGTCACTTAAATGAATAAAAAAACAAGAGAATTTGTTTTCAATGTTATGTATAAACTTTCTTTGGCCATCAGGAAGAATCCGTCGCACTCGTCGCACTATTACAATCACGTGTTAGAGTTCAAACTTAAATTCAGCGATATGCACCGTGTATTTATACTCTGTTACACACGATTACAACAATTACACAATTATAACAATGTTTTTGTTTTTCATTTTTGTTCAATTACTAACATGCAGATTTGTACAAAATTATAAAATATAAGAATAGTTTTATCAATAGTTTTCGTGAAAGCTATTCAATAACATCGTCATCTTTGTCAAATATTACAAGTAGATTGTTTCCGTTTCATTTCAAACACTCAAGGCAACTCAGATTACGAGTCAACTGTGATTCTTCATTACACTTCATACACACTTATTGTAAAAAAAAAAAATATTATACGAAATAAAATATAATTAAAAATCGCTCACAATAAGTGCTCAAGCGTACTAGGAAAAGTATGAAGTAAATTATCTACATTCACCGGTTTGCTCAAATCGAATTCGATTTTCGATTTTACAGTTTCAAGTCAACATAACAGAACTTGAGAGTTAAAACTCAATCATACACTGAATAATTATCTTACATGCTATGCATAGAACATTAATAAATCTTACATTAAATATACATAACAATCGATCTTTGATATACATCATAGCACTTAATGATGAAGTAATTCTCTTGGCAAGAAAAACACGAGTAACAAAAGTTCAATAAAAATATATACAATTTAATCGTACGCGAATTATTTTTTTGACGAGCGCTTGTTAGAACTGCAAAGCACTTTGGTGAAGGAAACACCAGATGAATTTTATATCAGATGTAACTTAATTTGATCCCGTGTAATACGATATGCCTTGCCTACCATAAAACCGAAGAAAAATGATACAATCATATCGACCGATATACATTCATACAAATATTGTCTGAAATTGCTAATATCTATCAATATTCCGAAAAATTTTCGCTCTGTTATCAAAATTGTGTAGAATAGATTCGAGTTTATATAAAATAGAGGATTTTGTTTTACAAGATAGTTACATTGTCATGACTCATTATTTTATGTATACTTGAGGTACAAACCACATACTTATAATAGTAGTAACACTTGCTTATAATAGTAGAAGGCGAGTTGCGTCTCGCTTCGTAATGTATAGATGTAAAAAATTTTCCTCGGGGTGTTCACAGTGGAAGAAGATGTTGGTTCATATTTTATCAAGATAAACATTTTTATTTTGAAGAAACAAAATTATCTAAATCTGGGATCAAAGGATTCAGCTAGAGCAACAACAACAAGCTGCACCAAATGATTCACAAAAAGAAGAGAAATGGTTTCATCGTGTGTAGCTTGTAGGCTGAACTTTTATCAAAGCGAGACAATGAATTATTAAAAGGAGTATATCAATCTGACATTGAAGTGGATTGGGCCTCACTTCAGAATTCTAGTAAAAAAAAGCCAGAATAGCTCATTAAGAAGTTCAAAGTAAATGTATATCAATAAAACTTTCAGGAGTAAAAAGCAAAGATAAAGATAATTTCCCTTTGCTTTGAAAAACTAGAAGTAAAAATTACCTCGCACCAAAGAAATCACCAAACTAGCAATGCATGAGCAAATCATGACCTAGGTATCCTGTACCTTTGATGATATTTTACATAAATGCGGTATGTAACATCATTTGAAGAGAACATACGAAAATAACACAATATTTATAAAAAAAAGACTCTGCAGCGTAACAATGTACAAACTATTCATTTGCGATCACATGACGCCTCCAGTTAACTTAAAAATCGTACTACACATTTTTACTGACTAAACGGCGTTATAAAAATCTCATTCTCATGATGCTCGAAGTTTAACCTTGAATGTCACGATATCGAAGTCACAGTCTCGTTATCTTCAGTGGAATGATTTACAATCTATGGTCAAATTTTCGTACAAGAAATTATGTACACACTATTCGAACCCCTCTGTCTTCAGAAAAGATTCCTATATCAATTCCAATTGAACATTATTTTGTATCTATTTGATCGAGTATAAAAAAGATTGTAGAAATAATTATGCGATTTTTTTTCATATACAATTTGGGTGTGCGAAGATTGAGCATCAGATCGATTCGCAACAGTTTTACGCAATTGGCGGATCGTCATCATCAGTTTCGTCCCTTGTTACTAGAACGTTACCATAACGATTCTGTCGAAACTGTCGAAATCGTTGAACCCATTTATATCGTCTAGCTCCATAGTATGCCCCTGCCCCGAACAGTATAAGGAAAGTTGGTATTAGCAAACCAGCTGCTACTGACGCACCTAAAAAACAACATCAACTTTTACAACTTCGTACATCTCTAATTGAAATTAAAAATAACTAATTGGATCAGCAAATTGAAACCATTTTAATCATGCATTAACTCTATATTTCAAGACTTTTATTTTATACTAGCGTCGCGATCGGTCAACTTTGTTGCAAACGGCTGAAATGGCACGGTGCCAGAACGGAGTAGACTTTGATCTTCAATAATTCTAAACTGTGCTGCACTTATATTCCTAACGAAAGTGATGATGAATGCTGTTTGCAATGTGTGCCATGTTATTTTAAAACGTATATTTAAAACTATTCCAGCGACTCATTTTCAGAAACAGCAAAAAAACTCATGCCTCAAACAAAATTCCTCGCATGTGAAATTAATTTCTGCTTTGCACTGGATGTCGATTAAAAATGAATTCGTATAAACATATATCAAAACTCACATTCCAGTTACAATATAATTCTCATCTTGCATATTTATATCAAAAGATTGAATTTCAATGAAAAATAAGAGTATCAATTTCACGGAGGAGCTTCTGCGCGATGCATTTTTAATCAAGATTTATATTATGTTTTCCAATACACCCAACTGCCGATGCGCCTGGTTTGTACATCTGTTTTACCTCGTATTTTACACATGTCGCTCATATCATCTCTGACGCATTTGTGCAAATGTTTAAAGATTATTGATAAAGAGAGCATTAATATAACTTTTACAGTGCACAAAATGTTCATAAATGTAATGATCGAATTTTTATCATCATGATTTTACCTCCTGATTTTTTATGATCTATCACTGGACTAGCCGTGGTTGTCGCTTCTGTTGGCAATAATTTACATACACCGTTTTCACGTTCATAGTTCCTCTCACATTGGCACGTTGCCGGTCCAGTGTCGTTCATTTGGAAACATCTCTCGTGGTCGCCACATTTTGGTAAACTGTGTAGATCACATGTTCGTTCGTTTGCTGCAAAATGAAATGTTTGGTTTCAATACATATTTTCAATCAAGTTGTTGATTCTGATTGTTGATTTGACAAAAAAATACCGTAGCACAGTTTTATTCTGTTGCAAATTATGTGATTCAATAAAATTCATAATTAAATTTGTGGGGCTTTGTAACTCAAGCGAAAGAAGTTACGATTTGTTAAACGGCTCAATTGATCTCAGTTCTCAATTTACAAACCATTATGCAGGGGTTAACTGTGTTGAGATTGAGCGAACAACATAAAAAGGTTTGTCTTTGATTTGAGAGGAGAATCAATGTTTTGACATATCAAAGAGCGATATCAAAATATTATTAAAACTGTTTCAAATTGGAGGAAACGTTGTGCTCTTTTATATATAGCTCGCGATGTAAATTTATGAATCTGAGATGATACGAATACAGATAATGATTCATAAGAATCCCCTTTTTTTTCTTACGGCTCAGACATATAATTCACAAGCAAGATAAATACACAAAAAATGCTTATCTATATTGCTTGTATTTTTTTTTGTAATGTCCGTATCAAACTACGTATGAACATGCTTTATTGATGACTTGATAAATTTTTCGGCCCAGAAAAAAAGATTCGCGCAGATTCAATGAATAATCAAATCAAATGTCAGAATAACAAAAAAGATCTATTTCTCAGCTAGTGATAAAAAAAGGAAACGTCAGATGAATTATTGATCAGCGCTTACTTCTGTTTTTGTTCAAAATTTTTTCTTTTTCAGAGGAACAAATAAAAAGTAATCGCCTACCGAGACAATGAAAATTGTCACCGCGACTAACGGATAATCGTGAAAATTTTCCACTGTCGCTCGAGCACAATGTGCGGCAAAAATAGAGTCAAACGATGTCCTTTACTTCAAGACCTTATTTACAAGGATTCAAACCGGAAGCTAATCATTGTCATTAGGTTGGGATCGGTTTGAGTTTGAGTTCATTGGGCGATGCAATTTCGCCTGGCTCTTATAAACATAATTCGAGGTAATCGAAACTGTCGCAGCATCCACTTACGGAACGCGAAAGGGGGCGAGTAAATGCTCCAATCAACTCATCACTCCGACAATGAGGGCATTATTGCAAAATGACAAAAATTCATGCAACAAATATACAAACGCGCTTTCACTGCTCGCGATAAAGGTGATAATCGTGATGCGGATTTAAGAATGATTAAGGAAAATTGAAAATGAAAAAAAGAAAGAAAAATTGATTGTTTGCAATTGTGAAAATTCCCAACAAACGAAATTAAAATAACTTACCTGAAACTATGTACAGTGTTAAAAGACAAACGACAATGTAAAATTGGTAAACAAGCGTGCGCCACATTTTTCGTGTTTTGTTTTTCTGCGATTGACGGGCGCTTGAGCGCGGTCACATAATCAACGCGCAAAGAGGGGGTCACGCTCCGAAACGCAATGTTGCCGCTTTCGCGAGTCACGCCGCCCGTCTGCGTTCTGTCCGAGATCAACAGGCAAGACCTCGCCGGCACATCGTCGCTTTTGACAGATAAGTACTAGCGCGCGCCACGTACGCGTACGGTCATCTGTTATCAAGCGACCATTTGCAATAATGGCAATAATGAGAACCAGATCCCGCTCTCCGCGCATGCCAAATCGCGAACTATGACAGCACAGAGTTCCAGTTTACCAACAGTTGGTAATTCAACATGATACAAATTGTCAATGACGGGGAAAAACAAAAATGTCTGAATTTTCAAGTACCGTAAAGAAATCCATACAAGTTTGTTCCCTAATAAAAATTATTTTTAACACAATAATATATCATGAGATAACATAATTTAATAAAGTTTTTTACAAAAACCATTAGCTTGGTGATTAATTTTTATTTCATTGAAAATATATAGTGGTACTAAAATAATACCGTTTTTTAATTAAAAAAAGAAGACTTTTGGAAACTGAAGAATCAATATGCAAATGTTATTAGAGTAAGTGTCAATACTCTTATTAAGAAAGTATAAGATGTAAACCAGTTTGGTTGGATTATTTTTAAACTGTAACCGTCTAGCCACGAACTTACAACATCGCGGGATCATAAAATAAAGTAATTAATTCTGATGAAAAATTATGATAAGAATTAATTGATATGATGAACGGGCGTTTGATTTTTAATTGATGGATTCTATTTCAATTTCACATGCGAACTTCAGCTATTGGAACATTATTTTTTTCCCTCGCTGAACAATTTCGAAATAAACAAGTCCAGAATTTTGATTGAAAAACTACAATCTGTTTATTGATGTTAATTCAGATATAAATGATAAAAACGTGTTATTTACAGGCATAATTATATTTTGAATCACATGAAATTTTGTACACAGGCCGAATAGGGCGGGACAAAATTTTGCATCATTTCCAGGCGATAAGATAGGCTATCGTATATAGTACTTAAACAATAAAACAACAATCCATATTTACAAATAACTCTCACATAGTGACGAACAGTACTGCAATTTTGTCTGCATTCAACAAGATTATTATTTAGAACTGATATTCTAATGCACTGCAAACTTAAAATACAGTAGATTTATAACATCTCTTGTAAAATAAAGCTTATGATTAAACTGCGTTTCAAATATATTAATGATTTACTCACTTAGAATTATCATCACTTTTGAAAAACTTCTAACACAATTTCAGCATTTTAGCGTCAGCTCGCAAAGCCATGTCAAGCGATCAACAAAATAACACGAATGATCAACACTTAAGTATTGTCCGTGTTCCAGCTATTAGGTGTCGTTGAAATAATTCAATCAACAAATCGATCGGCTGTGAGTACAAAAATATTTTCTTCCGTCTTGGTCAACGTTTTACACGCCTCTGTCCAGATGTCACTTTTGTTTGAAAAAAAAAATACAATCCCTCTCTCAGCGAGTTGTTTCTTACGTTAGTTCCATGCCAGCTGGAAAAATATATTTAGGTGAACTAGTTTCGTAAAGGATCAAGGCTCTCCAATGAGAAGTCGTCTGTACCGGTTGCAAGTCCTCTGCTAAAACCGTCCTACAAGCAAAAAAAAAACATTGTATTAGTTCATTGGACTCGAGTGAGAATTCTCATCATCTACAATTCGGACGGTACATGCCTTCATTTCCAGAAACTTTTTGTCCAGAATTCCGATGGCATTTTCGAAATCTTGCTGACTATAGTTAGATGTTGTTGACGACCCGAATTCGCCCATCTCGAATGGATCGTTCATGTCATTTTTAGATAGTGGCATTGAATTGAATGGAACGCTTCCAAACAGATCTTCCTTAACACCGTTCTGACGTCTAGAATCTTTTGCCTTAGGAGGAGGTGCCACTGCAAGAAAAATCAAATAATTAGTCAACTCTAGCCATGATCGTAGAAACAATTTCTTGATATTATAAAGATGAAAAATAGACTCACATAGTGGTGGAGTGAGCGTCAGTCCGTTAGATTGCGAAAAGAAATTGGAACTGGAAGATATCTGACTATTCGTGATGAGGTTGTTGCTCGTTCGATGACCGTTAGAAGCACTCTCGAAAGCTCTTGGATTGAAATCTTCCTCATCTTCATCTTTCTCAAAATCGTCCATCAAAAGTCCCTCCAATTTAGAGCTGGATGATTGTGTCGTTGCAGGAGTTGTATCTCTGAAGAAGAAAAAAAAAATTAGAATCATTTCCTTTTCAAATTAATTCAATAGCAGCTAAAATAACTCGCCTCATAAAGTCGTCGTCGAAAGTTTTCTCAAAACTCCTTGGTGGCACGGGAGGTGGTTGCGTGCCATTAGAAGCGTTTCCGTTGGTGTCGCTTCCGGAGCTGGACGTCTTGTCGGTGCCATTGACTTGCAGCTCGTTTTTACTCGGAGATAAATCGGGTACATGCAAAATGTCCGGCAAATTGTATTGCAGCAAGTACGAAGAGATGTCCGACTGCAAAAATAATTCGCTCGAAAATTAAAAGTGCGTGCATCAACACACTCCTCGTGTCGTAACATCGTACTCATTATGTCACCGCTTCCCAGAACCGGCATCAATAAAATTTCAATGAACACATTATGCAAAAACGTGTTTTCTTATTTGCGATTCGATTAAGCGTCCTAGCCGGTCGGCAAAAATAAAAAAAAATAAGGCGAGAAATTTATACCAACCGATCCTTTTATGGTTGCAACGTCTTGTAACCGTTGTCTGTAAACGTTGTTTTCATGTTCCAAACGCTTGATTTTTTGTTGCAGTACTATGCAACGTCTTTGGGATTCCAGGTCCTTGCCTGATGTCTCTAAAAATCTACGGTGAGCGAGATGGAAGGCCTGACCGATGGTCAAGGTCAGTTCCTCGGCGAGCTTATCACTAACGAAAACGAAGCACGTGTGCTTGTCTGTGTCCTCTTCCTTTGCGATGAAACTGAAAAACTTTTTCTCGCTCTTGTCGTCGGCGCAGTAGGAAATCCGATGGAGCGGATACTGATGTAAAATTCGCTGAAACAAATCAAAGATTATTTTGATATTTCATTGATTAATTTCTTTTACATATGAAAAAACCAACCTTGGGCGACGTTTTTGTTTTAGGTTCCTGAATTGCGACTCCATCGATGCTTATGGTGAGCTCGACTTTTGGTATCTTCGTTCCTTCGCTTTTCTTTATTTGTTGGTTAAACTTCAACTTGCAAATTGCATCTTTCACGACTTCAATACCTTTGGGTTGATCAACTTCAGTGCTGCCCAAATACTGCAAGAAAGTTCAACGTTAGATAGGAATTTCAACAAGTCAAAGAAATGAAACAAATCTTCTGTAACTGTCATCCTAATCTTACGAGGTACAATATCGCTATCCGTGTGAAAGTAGAAAAAAAATCACGACCTCGCGTGACTTGGTAGTCAAGGTGGTGATGTACTGCGAGGAAAGTTGTATTTACTGGTTTGTGGAACAGGAAAGACTTTTGACTTTCTGCCAGCTGATAAATGTAACTTGCAACCACAATCGTTTCCTCGAAACAATCAAAAATCAAGCAAAGATGTGTCGAGATTTGTGTAGTCACGCGGCTGAAGTAGAAATGTTTCGTCTTCTTATTTTCTGAGCTATTTTCCGTTATTGCACCAAGCAATCGCACGTGTCATCTGGCAAAGATGCAAAGTTCATTTACTCGTTGGACTTGCTGAACTTTTTTTTTCCACTTGCAAAGTTCAAACCAAGTTATAACCAAGGATAGTTTCAATTGATCAGTTTATAAATACGACGATTTCATTCACTGCTGTTATCATGGTGGTGCAATAAAAACTCGCCAAGGCAAAGATTACGCGGAAAGTTATTGTCAAGACAAAAAATAATCTGTATCACAAATGTGGGGAAACCAATTTGCGATACAGAATCAGCGGCAAAGAAAGTTTATCAGCTCAAGGACACTAAAGATGCGATAGAAAACGTGTTCAACCACCTCGGGATGCGAAATTCATGACTCCGCTCCGAAATAGGAAAGACGTTTCAAATAAACGGGCTTCTTGGAAAGGATATCGCTTGCACATCATCGACCCAGCAATTTATCTCCTGTGAAAGAATCAATCTTTGCAATTTTGTACTTGTGTATACACACAAGGTACTGAAAAGTCTGTTTCTGTTCGACAGATTTTCTTTTCGTCAGACGAACAAATGGAAGTTTTAATTAATGCGTGTTATGCCCAAGTGTAAGATTATTGCGTGCATGTCGCAATCCACTCGACTATTTTCTCTGAGAAAGAAGCACGTGCGACCGAACTTTATCATACGTATTCTCACGATTCACTTGAATGCACGACACTGCCTTGTCGTTGCAAATTCAAAATGACAGTATTTTATCCACCGTCATTTTTTATATCAAAAAGGTCATAGATTAAGCAACCAAGTGTTGCATTCATTATATTTAAATTGATTGTAGACAATGTGGGCACCTAATTTGAACGGCGATTAATAAATCATGTTATCACTGAATATGTGTTTTACATTAATCACACAAGTTGTTGATAATTTTATTATTTTTTTCTGCAAAATAGCAGTTCATAAATTTGTACATTTTTTTTATTTCATTGAAAAATCTTTATTTATACAAGGAACTGAAATTTATTATTCAAGTTGAACGTCAAAGGAGGCAAAATGTTTTGAACCAACTGATTGTGCACAAAGCGCGAAGAAATCTCATAACCAGGCAAAAGTCATATTTCAGTTCCCAGAAATGTATGCCGCGGATCCATTCATATTTCGTAATGCTCAATTAGTTTACTCTCCTATTCATCGCATCAGACAATACATAACGACTCACACTCGGTCACTAAAACGAAAACCACTTTTACGGTGCATATTTTCTCGCGACCAAGCCGGAACAGCCGTCGAAAGTGAAAGACAGAGATATTTTTTCGCATCATCTGAACAAAAACAAAACCAAACGATTCACACAGACAGACGGTAAACGCAAAAATCGAACCAATCGAATATCCGCCTGACTATATTTTCATCGAGCGATGCAATTCTGTGAAATTACTCAACTCTTTACATAATTTGAATGTGTCTATAAACAATTGCTAATTAGCTGCTGGATTTCCGCATCATTATATTTTTCATCGGAATCGAATATTTATGCAAAACAATCTTTTTTTTCTCCTCCTTCTTTCATCTTCTCTTCTCGTAATCGAAATAGTCATTCTTGCATTAAAATTTGGTTCGTTAAACCGCACAAGGCGGACCTTGAAACTGCAATCAGCGATGAGTTATTTAATTTTTTAATGTCACCGCACAGAATCTTCTGTTTTTTTTTCTTCTTCCTGTTTTAGAAGTTTCAGCGCCTAACCAAACAAGGTGCCTTGCAAATGAATTTTCGTTCAAATCTTAATTGCCGGTACTTACAACGAGACCGTTACGACATCCAAATGTAAAATAGAAAATAACTTTTCTCGACCTGAATAATCGTGAAATTACGTACGTAATGCTACGTTACATTACGCATAATGCAATTTTACTTTTGTTATGTAAAATTTGTGCGCGGACGAGCAGAATCACCTTTTAAATTGTATAGTTAAATACCACAATTCATATCGCGCTACAATACGCGAAAATCAAACACAATAAAAAATCATGGAGGTTATAAAAATGAAGAAAAACGAAAAAAACAACAATGCGGTATATCATCTTGTAAAAATTCGGTACAGAATATAACTCAATACAAAAAGAGATAACAAAAAATGTTGTTTGAATTATTTCATGATTGTCAGTATTGCAACGAGATGGCGCATAAATTATTTTGTAACTGCGATTAATAAATCGTTGCAACTGTTTCTTTTATTGGCAGTAAATCAGAACGGAGGATCATAAAAAGATATTGCACAATAGTTATATCGATGACTCTGAAACGTTTTGTTGTTTTTTTCAGTCAAGGTTAACGGAACTGATTTGGTCAATCCAGTCTCGGATTGATATTAATTCAACGATATCTTAGTCTACTCAGGCTAATCAAACTCCACAAGAGAAACAAGTCGAAGAGACTTTCAGTTCATTTTTTTTCTCTAGAAATTGCAGTTGAAAATATGAATCGAAAGTTTTTAGATGTTTCGCCAACTAATTTCAGTGAAAACCGTCAAATATGCTAATGACCACTTGTGAATGACTTCTTTTATTATTTTTTCATACGTAAATGGAAATTCTTCTCTAATTGTCGTTTAGAAAATTGTTCTTCCATCATTTTTTCTTATACCTTGACTAGGTAGGCCATGTGCCCTTTCTGTAGTGCTTCTGGTTGGTGGATCCAATTGGTTCCCGGACCTATAAAAAAGGTACAACTGTAATAAACATGACTTCTAAAAACTATATATTTTCTATTTAATTTGAAACTGAGTTTAAAAAACCCAACAATTAATAATTTATAATCGTTGTATATAAAAATCCATGATTTATTTTGAACCACTGAATACAGGACAAAGTGTACTTTATAATCCCGGTAATCGATTTTTTTAAATTTCACCGAGATGATATTTGAAACGAATCAAAATTTATTGTCCGAAAGAGAGCCGTTCAACTCTGATTCTGCATGCGAGATTTTATTGAAAAGAGCGGTCAGTGACACGCTGCAATGGCTATTTAGATGTTAGATTCATTCAACTCTCCATAGCCATCAGCTCGCCTCAACAATACAAATAACTCGATAAGAATTCGTAATATTAACTGATTTAGAACTGCTCAAAAATGTACGGCGACAATCAGAACGACGATTTACTATAGCAAGCATACATTACAGATGCTTATTTATATAATAAATATCGTGCCCAGATGCAAGGGTGATAAGAAACCAGAATAATAAATTATAAAAAGTCGCAGTTCATCGGTATAATAAAGAAGAGTTGAAAGAAAGAAAATTGTGCGGTTCGTCTACCGATAAACATCGTGCGTAGGTAGTTGCGCAAAAAAAATGTACATCAAGACATAAATTTATCAGCAAAAGGATGTGGCAACACAGAAACTGTATTTCTTATTGGAACTCGCGAAAATGGATTTTGAAAGTAAACAAAATATTACCTCCATTCTTGTTTGCTTGATTTTTGTTGTTATTCGAATGTTGCGCCCACTGGAGCAGTTTCGAATTCCTCATTGTGTGATTGTTTGTTCGAATTCCTGCAACAAAAATGATGTATGAAAAAACAGAATTAGAGTGGATTGAGCAATTATAATGAATCGTCACGCGAGTCCGTTCTTTTTCCCTGTTGCAAAATTGTTTATCGCTACAGCGCGTGATAGAAGATTAATGATTTAAATGTCGACATATATCTTTGCTTAACTTAACAACAAAATTTAGGGGAAATTTTTGTTCTCTCTCCAAATGAAAAAATTGAAATTGCATAAAATGCAAAGCACAAACATGTTGGTAAAGCACCTAAACAAATAAATTGTTTTGAAATGCTTCATAAAACAAACAGCAAAATGAAAAAATTGCTCCTAAAAATAACACTAAGAAAATAAAAGACAATTTTTATATTTTAGATGTAAACTTTTACTCGATCGAACCAAACCGTCAATCAAATCATAAAATTTTGAGACATAAAGGAAGTGCAACAAATAATAATGGAAATGAAATTGCATGTAGTTTAACAAGTACACACTAAAATGAGACAAGTGCTCATTTGACTTGGCATTTAGACGTCTTGATATGTTCGCTCTATATTTACTAAAATGCAATTGTCTAAATTGCAAGACTGCTCTTGTCTGAGTCGAGAATAGCTTCCTCTGTAATCTCGCAAAACTACCTCGCAAAGTCACTTAAACAATGAGACAACCGCACGGCATCTGATTTGACATTGTAAAACTACATTGGAAATTCACAGATGACGCGGCTAAATTAATTCGACATTTAAATTCCGTTCAAGTTGTCAGTTTGCAACTTGGCATTTTCAAAATTTGTAATAATTTGTTTAGCAAATAAAAATGTATGAGAAAAAGACAAACGCAAGTTATTGTTGAGGTGTAATTTTGAGATGAGCTGAAGAGGTTTTATTTAAATTCGAATGATGAATATGGAATTGGTTCGTTGTTACTCATAGGAGCCGAATTAAACTAACAGTTGCACCTCGCGCAATGAGATTCGACGTGCGGTTGATTGTTCGTCACAGTAGAGTCGTCAGCCTTGGTCACGAAGGCTAAAATCCTTTCGCGTTTCATCACAGTGTTTGTATAATAGAGCCTGTATTTAGTTCGGATTAATCCTTATTAAATGTTGTTGTTGACAATTGGTGAATTATATTGTACTCTTATATTAAAATCTTTTTACCAAAAAATTATTCTTTCAAAAAAATTCTTTGTTCAAAATCAATTTATAAAATAGATAATTAAAAACGAACTTGTGCAACTAATGACTTTTTTCTAATTAACCAAAGAATAAGATTGTTAGTTGAACACAAATCACAAAAGTACCACACCGAATCATATTATATCTCTACTTGTTATATTCTTAAGTCATAAATTTCCTAAAAGAAATTACGTCTGCTGACGAACAATGGAACGCGACTTCTAACACGTGTGTAATCTCCTATTTTTTTTCTCGAGAAAATAATTAGGTAGATAATCTGCACTGCCGTTTCGTGTCATTTTGAAATTCCCGCATTCGTGCAAGTTTTTATTTATAGCCAAATAACGAAGAACAATTTTACTCATTCTCTCGGCGTATACAATATTCAAAAAAGAACCGCGGCCAATCCAAGTTCATCAATTCATTTTTTTTTTCCTGATGTGACTTTAAATAATTGCTTATGATTTCTGCAACAATACGTGACATATGAAAAGATGAAGTAAAAGAAAAAAAAATCATCATCGTCGATTTATCTGTATCCAATCTAACGTGTCTTCGTATCATCGCGAAAACTATATAGCATCTCGCGTGTTTCATCAACGTGATGCCTTGCAAGTCGATATGTATAGAGCGTCGCGTATCTCGCATTTCGCGATTTCATTGCATTATTAATCATCATCTCATAATTATAATCGTAGCGGCGCGATTGTGCATCTGCGAGACATTGTATCTTAAATGTTAAACTCTCGGATGCCAGATGGCGGATGAACAGTTGCGAGGATGCCGTCACATTTGCGAGCGATTTAATTGCATGCATTATTCTTTTGCAAAACTCATGCACCTTTGCACGAGTTAATGCGTCGTGCGAAAACCTTAAAAGATTGGCATGAGACTGCGTGAAGAGCGACTAAACTGCGACGCATAAGACAAGGCCAGTTTTCTGCATTCTGCGATTGTGATGCATGCACTCTCGAGCCTGCCAGTTTGTAGCCAACAATGACGCTTTTATCTCGTTATGAATTCTTATCCAAGAGTTATGACCAATTTTCATTTTCACTGATTATAAACTTTTAAGGAGGAAAAAACATGAATTAATTGGCTAATTGTTTGCTTTTTCCGTTACTATTTATATTATTACTTTATTATTATTATTATTTTACAAAAAAGGGTTTTATGCACCGATAGACACGAGGTCAAACAAATTGTACAAACGTAAAAAATAAGGTAAAATATAAGTTTTTACGCGAGTGTTGCTTTATTAGGCGCGAACAATTGTTCAATTATAAGTAATTTTTTCAACGATTCTAAGAAAAGCGTTTCAGATAGATGATAAAACGGCACGAATATAATTGTAAAATAATTTGCCGAAATTTGTATCGAATGATCGGACAAGAGAAAGCCCTGCAGAGAAAGGGAATAGAGCGAGAATTGAAAGAGTGTTAGTCTATACGAAAGGACTTAGGAGGTCATGGTAATACTTAGTATAATACGGGATTTCATGCCTGAGTATCGAGAGAGCGTTTACCGGTAAATGTCAAAATAACAATGCGCCTCGATAACGCCGAAAGAATCGGCCACCTTTTTTTTGCTTTCCCCGTTCGTTGATTGCTGATACTTTCGCTCTTATCAGATCATTATTTGATTGACCGCCACCTTTGTCCGTACAGAAAGAAAAGAAAAAAAAAAACGAAATGAAAAAAGTCGGCCGCAAGCCGGATACTCGAGTTTGGGCAGCGCCAAATTTTTCCACATTGTTCCACCCGCGTTCATTATCGCCGATGATTCATTAGCGATTCAAAATACGCGCTGAAAAATCTTCACTGCGACTTTCTCTCCAGACGGTTAAGAAGAAAGAAGTCGAGAAAAGTGAAATTGGTCATAATTGTTATTAAGATTGCGATTTGCAAGACGATTATATTTAATCTTCTCGGTGTAATAATTGTTTATATGGAGAAAAAAGTAATTGATAAATATTCATTTTCAACCATTTTGAAATCGGTACCAAATTAATGTCAATAAATGATTGTTTGTTATAAAACGTTAATTTCCAGTAATTTGATTGATTGTGAAACTTTAATTTTGGTTTTCAATTCAACGTAATAGTAGATTAACTTTTATTTGCCAAGCGACTTCACTTTTCTCTTCAAATGCAATTTCGATAGGCAACGTCCGAGGTGTTACCATTTTTAAAAAGGATGCAGTCAATTAGAAAATGGTCTGTCGCACTTTCTCCCGCAGACGCAGCACGGTTTATAGTCTCGCTTCTTAATCGGTATCGGCGATCGAGTTATACGCTGAAAAATGCATCGCTCCACATAGTCATGCCCGACTAAGAATGGGACGACCATAACAACTTTGGACGGCGACAAATTTTTACCCAACATACATGTTACATTATAAAATTAAGAATTTCAGAAATCCAGCTTGACACATTTTTTTTTTTTTTTTTTGGTCGCACGTAGTAAAAAATTGCCCTAATCAAAACAGTCAGAGTCACAATGCTGAATGTTAATTGGCTGTTAATTAGTTACGTAAAGTGACACTAGAGTTACGCGCTTCAATTTGCCTCAATTAACAAATTTAATGAAAATTATAAAACCGTATGTTTTATGAAACCTTTGTATATGTAATTTTTTTATTTTTTATTTCGACTTTTTTGGTTAAAGAAAAAAGGCGAGAAAATATTATCCACATTTCTCCTCTCGGACAATTAATTACACTCTGCAAAAGTGTAACGTTTTTTGTCGTTCCCTCAACCTCATCCTCAACTCAACGATAAATACCGGATTAATTATTTTTATCTTAAACAAAAACTAGTTTGTGTCCCACGTTGCTTTTAATAACCCAGTCTTCTTTTTCCCAAGTTATAATTTACCGACGTTGCTGCATTCGATAAGGTTGGATTTGCCGTTTCGATTGATATTTTGCTTAGAAATTAAGGTAACACATTTTCAAACGCAATGATATATGATTATGCGAGTGTACAATTAATTAATATAAATCGTATACATAATGGTACATACGACGAGACTGAAAAATGGCACCCTTTTTTTGTAACACATCATCCGCCTTCAGAATATCGCGAGTGAAAGTAATATATCGCGCATGGCAATCGGGATGATTGTTTTAGTAGTTCAATTTCTGAAAACTTGCGCACGTTTCTCTTTCGGTGATCAAAACGCAATTGGAAATTAGATTGCGTTTCTGATACGTTTTTTCCCAAGCGATTTCACGTTATTAAAAATGACAATTATTTTTTATCTCAACACATTTTTCAAAAATTGCACTGAGAACATGATGTCGTAAATAATGGACAATAATTTTTGTCATATTGTAATGAACATAATTTATATCTTAAATTTGAAAAAAAATATGTGTACTTTTTATTTTTTAGATTTTTTTGGATTTTTTTGTGGGAAAAGAAATTTGTATTACAATCATGAAGATATAGTATGAGAAAACAATTTTTCAACCTAATTAATAATATATTTGACTCCATTGACTCGTCGTAAAGTTATGAACTTTAAATTTTTATCATTACAATTACATCAGTGACTCGTTACAATATAGATAGTATATATTTAACTACATACATTGTGTTCTTTACAATTATATAAAAATCATTTTTTCTACTATATGACATTGTATTGCTTACAACATACACAGTAATCATTCCAACATGATTTTTTCAGTGCACTATATGAATCAGCTCGGTGAATTGATAATTTTTCTCATTTATAAAAAAATGAACTTTATAAAGTTTGACCGTTACAAGTATCGAGCGTAATTAAATCGCGCGATCAAACGCGGGTTGCAACACGCATTTCCATTACATCAGAACCGTCATCGAGCGCATAATTATTTTTAGACTCAATTTTTCATATTTATGGATGCTCGCGTTATTGTAATGAGCGTTTGCATGTATATGCATGCTCAACAGCACTCCAGTTTCGCAACGTCTCTCATGGCGAATCCCACGAGCCGATAAATACAATCTTTGCGGAAAGCAAAAAAAATAAGCACAATTATTTGCATACAATTTTTTAATTAGGTCGCGATACAAATTTATACTAAACGTCACCCGACCTGAAACTTCTCAGCGTTGATTTGCCCAACCTTAGTTGCTAAAAATTTCAATTGAGTCACGAATTTCACGCTGACGATAATAGCCCTCGTATATGCAACACCGAATTACACGTTTTTATGCTAGTTTGGGTTGCAACTTATGCAAGGGCTTCGGTCTTACTCAAATAAGATTAGACGAAGTCCTAGTTTTGTTTCTTGATTGTCCTCGAACTTTTTTTGTCATTTTTATTTTTGATTAAAAAATATTTTTAAGAAAATTGTGTTTTTTCTTTAATTCGAATTTTCTGAAATGTCGATATTGTATTTTTGAATGATTGTTCTGAAAATGTTTGTTGAGTTTGAAAAATACTTTTTTTAAGCGATGGTTTAGCAAATCGAGCCCAAAATTTGAATTCAGATCGGTTCTATGACATCAAAGTAAGCTGAGGATATGACACGGGAACATACTTTTCGCACAATAGATCATGCTGTCCAATAAAATTATCTCACAATCGCTCGCCGGTCTGATTATGTGAGGCCGTGCAAAAAAAAGATACAGTTACTTCCTAGACACTTCGAAGTCAGGCTTAATTGCATCTTGCCACAGACGGCATCGTCACCATCGTCATCATATTGTGCACCGCGGCGAAGGAGAGAAAATGTTTCTAGGTTAATCCAACGCAGCCCATTGGAATGCCACTCTGCCTCTGTTGCAGCCGGATCGAAAGTTTCGCGCCATTGCGAATATAATATTCATGAAATTATTCACTTTTTGATATCACCGAGTTTATTGACTTCATCGATCAATCACCTCATGATCTTACTATTTTTGTTATTGTTTTTTGGTATATAAATAAAATTGAAGAAAAATTGTTCGCTCAAATCTATGCTGTAGTTCGAGGACATTGCGGCCTTCAGACCATGAGAAATAACGAATAATCAAAGAGATTCAAACGCAGTTTTTTTTTCTAGTACAGTATTGTTTTTATGGTAAAAATTATGTTGTAATTATTAACTAAAAAACAAATTGCAAAACACTTTGAAAGACAGATGAGATATTCCTTATTTTATATTAATGGTAAGTATATTGAAAATTATTGCTTTCAAAATGTACATAGTATGATCATTTACATTTGTTTTTGAATTCAAAGTTGCTACGTCAATTTTGACGTTTAGTAAGATTTTAAAAGCGTATTAACTCATTTCACTGAATGCGTTTAATAATTATGCAAATCCGAAACACCGAATGGCAGCAAACTTATCGCGCCGAATATGATAATATAACGGAACGCGAAACTTTTCCTTATTAATTTACTCCTTTTGTTTAAGCCAAGCTCAACTGATTATCATTTTTATGAAAAAATATATATATTGCAACAGAAATTCAGCATTAAAAATTGAAAATTGATGTCTGACATTTATACAACCATCGATAAATCATCATTCAAATTTTTAAATAAAAAAATAAGTGAATAATCCTGTTTAATTTAACACATCTTTGCAGTAAACTTGCAGAAATTTTGACAAACGTACAAAAATTTTTTTTTACACTTTCAAAATTATTTAAAACAAATAAATTACGAAAATTGTTCACCACTCATTTCATAATTTTGTTCAAACTGTTTTTCATAACTTTTGCATATCACACGATTTGATTGGATTACTCTGCGCAAATCTCAGAGCTCATTAATAACATGCCCTCCACTTTTCTTCAATTGCACTCCATCAGCTTAATTTGAATAATCAGACGAAACATAGTGACTTTCTTCATCGGGAAATCCGGCACAACAGACGTGTGTACACGCGAACAGATGTGCACATCGAATTACAAGCCAACAAATCCGAATTTAATTGCGTGCTCTCAACAAAAGCAAACAAGAAGAAAAGGAAGATCAGTTTCTTACGTAATATTATTCTGTCTGTTCAAGATACTCAAAACCCAATACCGTATCGATACACTACAAAAATAATTTTTTGTTCATTCATATCTGTTTTAGTTTTTGCATTTACTTTTTTTCCTTCTTATAAATTTGAATTAAAAAAAAAACACATTTTTTATTTACAAGAAATTTATAACTTTTCTATTTTTTTTCGTATAAAGAAAAACGGTACTAGAAATTGGTACTCCGTGTGTTTAATAATGCCATAAAGTATACTAGTAGGACGTTTCTTTGGAAATACGTCGGTAGACCAGTGAACGTTGACGCACGCACTTCCAGCAGGTAAGGGATTGTCTAGAAAAAACGCTTGTTTCGTGAAAAAGGACGGAATGCAAGACCCAACGAGCAAAAGAAAGATGTAAATAGTAAACAATTCTGGGTTCCTTCCCAGACGATCCCTCATCATGCCACCCTTCTAGCCTGCTATATTTTATTACGACTGTTTTTTCCTCGGTAAAAGATAAATATATTCAGTTATAAAATTTACATTCATAAAAATGAAAAGAAATGAGTTCGTTGACTTAAACTTTGAATACTGATTTTGGTTAATGGGTTTTTTTAATTTTCAAGGTCGATCTTATTTGTCACCGAAAAAAAAAACAAAAATATTGTTGCCCCACAAGGTCAACTTTGTTTTGTAAACAAATACTTGAAGGACAAACATTGTTGACAACAGAATATAAACGGCATGAAAAAGGAAATCATTAGCCGGAGATGATTTTCATCTTTTATTTCGTTTTTCAAAAGCGCGACTAATCGTTGAACTAAGTTTCGCCATAATTTGGAAAAGTTTTCAGCGAAAAGAGCACAAAAGATATACTTCCAAAGTTACTCTTAGTCTAGACAAAGAAGTGTCGAGAACAAAAAAAGCCGCTCTCACGGGGACTTTTTATTATAACGGTCACGACTTTTTTGTCCTCTGTCGAACAATTGGCTGCGGCTCCGTTGGTCGCAAAGTGAAAATCGTTATACGTCGCGGGGGGACAATACATCCGCGTTATTTGCTTCGTTATCGCGCTAAAAATATCAATTTAGTCTGAAGATAACGTTTATAACTCTTTCACCACGTAAAAATTTGAATGAAAAAACAAAAAGATCAGTGAAACGTGACATGACGGAATAAGAAAACGTTCTCGTCAAGCGTGTATAGAGGCGAACGAATAAAAAAGAGTTGGAAAAGACGGGAACCTTGAAATTTCTTGAAAAAAACAAAAAATGTTCCCCCGACAGTTTTCAATTCGTTCGACTTCTGAGACTTTTTCCAAGTATTAAAAAAATAAGAAAAAGCGGTTCTTAAACAAAAAATGAATACTACAAAATTGACCTCCGAACCGCGTGAAAGATCGGGGTGACCAAAGTCCGAAACAAAACAGGGCGATTGTTATAAGAATAAAGAAAACGTTCACTTTTCCTCTCGCGGTATCTGAGAGACGCAGTTGGGATATCATACTAATCATTACATATGAAATTTCTCTGGTCGTTGCAGTCGGAGAAAGTTTGTCTGCGCGTTTTGTCAAAGGTTGTAAGAGCGTTGGCGGGGCTCCGATGAGGAGGCCGCAGAAACCGAGAGACGCGATTTTTTGGTCCACTCACCCCGACAGATGGTCTCCTGGGTTGAGCGCGAGGTAACACAAAAGTCACTATCAAGTCACTGGAAGCGCTTTGCATTCCACGGCGAAACACTGTGCAACCTGTTGCTGCGGCGCAAGGCTGGCGAGCTGCGTGCTCGGCTGCAGCTCGTTACGAACTGGAAGAAAACCGGCCCGAGGAGCGCTCAAGTTGGGGGACTTTTGACAGCGAGACTTTGACGCACGGTTTTGAAGCTGCTCGCGCGCGATTCCAGTTGGACGCGAACCCGAGCAGTTTCGGGGGAACGCACAGTATGTATAGAGGATGAGAAGGCTAGGAAGCGGTGGTGGCGGCGGCTGCAGGCACCGAGCGGCCAGGGGGGAAGAAGGAAACGGAGAATGGTGGTACCAGCCACAGCCGAGACCGAGCGCTCTGTGCTTCTGTCCTCTTCCCTTGCCACGTCCATTACGCTGCATGTTAGAATCGCCGATCCGAACAATGAACAGTTAAGGTGCTCGTGTGCGACAGAGACGCAATGCTGCCATTCACGCACACGACCAATTTTTCGCCTTTATCACATGCGATCGCACAAAACTTCAACACCGAAAAGGTACACCAGGTGTACCTTCGAGTTAACTCATAAAGAAATCGAAAGTCTTATCCTCAAAATTTTGTTTTTGTTTATTCGAATCTACTTCTTGAAATATCCATCCATTTTTCTTTCAAAGATTAAAATAATTATGTTTTTCCCAATTTTCCAGTTGACTTTTGAGAAGACAATTTCAAGGAGAATTATTATTTATTTAAAGTTATAACACTCAATGACCTCCTTGAAGAAAAATTTAAGAGATGAAAAAAGAAATTCGAATGCCCTTTTTGGACAGAAATATGAAAATTGAAATAGATCAACCAGTTATAAATAAAATGGACCGATTTTTCATGAGAAAAGAGTCAAGGTCGGGAGCTCAAACTTCTGAATCTTCAGCTCGATAACAAGTATACGAATTGTGAACACTCGTGTTAGTGTGTGAGTAGGCTCAAGGCGAAATTAAAATGAGATTAGAATTAAAAAAAGTCATTCAGACTGTGAATCATTTCGGACGATTGCTTGCGATTGAATTTCCGCGAGAAACTTTTGTGGAACTGAATATCCCAATTAGGAGTTTAAAATAAAACGTTTGGATGAACTTCAAATGTTGTCTTTTCAACACGTATAAATCGATTGATGATAGAAATACAATTGTTGTAATTTTTAAGAACTTTTCACTCACAGATCACCAATTTCATATCTGAACTTAAAGTCATGTTTTTAAGTTGTAGATTTTATTGATTTTATAATTGCAGTTCAAGGAAAAATAAATAACAAGAGTTAAATTATTCTACGGGTAATAAAAATTTAGATTTCAAGTTTCTAATGGCATGCCAGTATGGGAAAAAGGAATTATATTCTGAGGTGTGTTAAATTAAGTTGCTATTTTTTTATTGCTTCCACGAACGAAAAATCTGGATTCAGTCTAATTCCGTCATTGCATTTTTAAAAGTCATTATTGTTTAGCCTTCTTAGACTTTATAAATTTATAAAACTACAGTACATATACAAATTTAAAAATCTGGTGTTTTATTAGCAATGCTAATCCAGTCGTTGCAAAAGTTTTAACGGTCTCCGAAGTAGCTTTAATTGCTTGTCTCAACGAGATAGTATATTACAAACACCACTAAATATATGTAAATTAATTATATTTGTTTGGGCTAATAAAATTCTTTTATTCGCATTTTATCAAGTAGGCGTTTCTTAGCTTCCAGCAAATCTCTACGCCCGTCGAAGGCGTATCAATTTATAGTTTATCTATCGATAAAATATTATTTGTTATCGACAATTGACATTAATGTATTTATTAATTACAAATCCGGTAAGAGACATTCAATTGTCCGGATTCATGGATCTATTCTATATCTTCTATTATGAATTCATCAATCTCTTCTAAGCCACTTTTACCTTCCCATGTATCCCACTTCCTTTTACATCAATTTTACAATTTCCCCCGATTTAAAAAAATTGTATAAACAAAATTGGAACCAAATTGGTAAATCAGTTGTAAAATATAAAGTTGTTTTCATCTCAGTGTCAAATATGAATTTCAAATTTTCTTTTCAAATAAAAAAAAAGGTAAAAAACAGGAGATGAGTCGACCGTTCGGAAATACCGTAATACATTTCTAATATGCGCATTTATATTTTCGTGGACAACCTTTTTTGGCATAATTCGTTCTGCAAATTTTTATTAAAATTTTTTAAAGCTGGAGAAAAGAAGTCCTGAGATTAATTTGACGTTGCAAAAACCTGAAATTTTAAATGAGCACAACATTTGGCCAATGCTAGAAACAAAAGTAAAGTTTTTTAAAAGAAAAAAAAAGTTACAAAAACTTAATTTCTCATTCACCGACAGTACTTTTTATTTAAGTCCACGTGCGCATATTTACATACATACAAATTATTTCCTCTTCGGGTCTCCAATGAGCGCAACTTTCTAGGTCGTTTACGCAGTGCAATTTTTTTCTGTTTGAACAATTCATTTGATTTATAATTTCACAATCGTTTAATAAATATTGTCACGACTCTTATTTCTTACGACTCACGACTCAATTTTGATGTTCTTTTTTTTTCAACTCTTATTTAAAAAGTCGATATAGAAATTAATCAGACTAATTCATCAACGTGAAGTTTGGAATAAAGAAATGAGATTATTTAGATTTAACCCGGGTTAAAATTTGCATGTTCTCACATTAACTGTGCAATGTACTCAAATTAAAATGCAATTCATCTCGCAATTCATCTTGATGTATTCAAATATTCGAGCATGAAATTTTCAATTACTGTGTGAAGAAACTTGTTTGCATTCAAAACTCATCCCGCAATTTGATGCAGATTTTAATATCGTGTAAACTGAAGTGATTGTGCGTTTAAACAATAGATCAGCACGCTTTTTATTCGACGCGCAAATTATAAAATAATTTGATCTTAGATTGCATTCAAAGATCCGACATTGAGCCTCGGAAACGCACACCTTTATTGCAATTAACACTTTTCAAAAAAATCATCAATTTTTAACAATTTTCAACATCATAAATTTTATTCCTTTATTCAATTTCGCATCAATTAAATTTTGCTTTAAAAATGTTAGTCATTAATTTTATTTCAAAAATTTGTTTAGACAATATTTTGTATGAAATGTTATTAATTTGTATTATTTAATTTGTTATACGATGTGAAATATGAAATATTTCATAGAATTTTTGATCCAATTGTTAGTCCTGAGATGGCGTTGCTCAAGCCGGGTAGATCACAATCTAAATGCACTGTGCAGTCAGTGCTCGAACTACTTTCCTCATATTCAACATGGCTACCTGATAAAGCAGCAGACGATTCAGGTGTCATGGAAAGAATATCAATAACATTAGTTTTATAGTATTAATTATTATGAGCGGGAAGATAAAAACTGACACCACTGGCGACTCCGATTGTGTCGATGATGCCGTGGATCCTAGAGTGCAGGTAATTCTTGCATCCTAATGCACTGCGCTCTACTGCATCAGTGCCATAATCTGACATTTGACACAACTTCATGTCAAACAAAATATTGCTCCAAAAATAGCGCCCCGGGTGTACGCTTCTTTGTTTGGCAATTTCGAATTTGTTTAATCACTCTTATATTCTTTTTCATAAATTTATCATTGTGGAAACTTGACCATTCTAGTATTTTTATGCAATATTGTCCAACTTGAATGATAATCATATTTCATTTTATACACACTCAAGTTTAATTTTATATGATTATTATTCTTGTTGTTTTTACACAAGTGTGCTCCAAAATTTTTGAAGCAGAAGAATTGAAACTTAAATATCATCCAATAAATGAAAAATTATGTTTAAACAATTTCAAAATTAATCATTAACAATTGTGAAAAGTTTTTTTTCAGTATATTGTTATTATGCACAGTGAAACAATTATTGTAATTTTTGTTGTAAACATGATACATTGTGAATGTATGAAACTCTTAAAATATAATGAAGCATTCAAATTACATGAATATCTACTTTCTACATTCATCTCATGCGAACATTTCACATCGATGAATGTTTGTTAAATTAATACATGATTATTTGTGATGCTTTTCAATGATTTCCCTTGGCATTATCTTCCTTTATCATATACTTCCGTAAAAAAACTCCAACTCCAATTACGTTTGAATGATATAAGTCGGATGCATCAGTCGAAACGAATTCGTGGGATTGAAAAAAACAAAAAGGATCAACTTTGCATTTTACATTTGCAGATCGAGTTAGAAAGATTGAACACGGCGACAGATGACATAAATAAACTCGAGGTAGATTTAGATGTAAGTATCCAAGTTTTGAGCGTAAAAAAAGGTGTGATGATTATAAAATTGCTTTTCCTATAAAAGCGAGGCTTGATACCCAAATCGTCTCGGCTATTAGAGGTCGTTGAAATGATGACTTTATAATAGTGTAAATGGATAACGAGCCGGACTTAAAGTCTTTGTAATTTTCATTGCAATGAAAGTAAGCGAGTCGTGATCCATCCGTAGAGGAACGGTCAACGAGCGGACCACAACATTATATTTAAACTCGATTGCCCGTTTGCAGGAAGCGAGAGCCACGTTTCGTGAATTGCTGTGCGAGTCCACGTTGAAAATTGATAGTCTTGCCAAAAAGTTAGGTGTTTGTATCGAGAAATCGAGACCCTATTACGACGCTAGGTTTAGAGCCAAGGAGGTAAAAAAAGCTCAAATTTGTCATACCATAACAACATTTGACTCTTTAAAAACATTGCAAAACATTTTTTTTTTTGTTATTTTAGGCACTGTCAGAAACACAGAAAGCAGCTATTAGATTCGAACGAGCAAACAGTCAACATGCGGCGGCTAAGGAGATGGTTTATCTAGCAGAAGAAGGTTTGCGAACCGAGGGAAGAAGTTTTGATCATGCTTGGCAGGTGATGGTCATTTCTAACCATTTTTTGTATGCAATTTGAGAATCGGAATATAAAAATTTTCCAATCTTTGTGATCATTTTGTTTCGAAGGAAATGTTAAATCATGCAACCTCAAGGGTAAACGAATCCGAGCATGAAAGAGCGGTTTCAGAAGTGGAGCACAGGCGGACAACAGCCCTGTACCACAAAGCTGAACACGAGGTTCAGTTGCTCCAAAAAGAGCTGAAACGCGCGATCGCAAAATCAAGGTACATCGACGTAGGCTCTACTCCGAACGAACCTGTACTTATTCACTGTTCAACATTTTTTCTCTCATCATTTTGCACGATCATATATTACAAGTTTTTTTCCATCAAAATCAATTGCTCGATATGAGACTGAACTAGAGATTCTCTGGAAGGACCTTTCACGAATTTTTGTACATTCAAGACATTACCTTCACGTCCGTTTAGTTTTTATTCTTCTACAAATACAATAAGTCAAAGAATTAAAGCTTTTGTTCTCGTGATTTTGATGTTTAAAATTAATACTTTGAGATATTGAAGGATTTATTGTATTTGAGAACAGTCACTTCTCAAACATGATAGTACTAGAATATTGATGTGTATGGTAATGTTCGTGTTGGCAGTATGGATGCACGCCGCAGCTTGCTTCTGATAAACAATATCGCCTACAGGCACAACTTGCTCATGTTGTAAGTAGGATAGTTATTACGGCTACCTTTCTTTTGATTTCTCCGAATGAGCCATTTTTCGTCTTTTAACGACAAGTCGTGTCGTTAAATTTTTTCAAACGCGCAAAGTGGCTCATTTTCACATGCATGAATAATTTTTCTTACCCTTGGAATCGGTCTCAGTGAGCTTCTTCAATTTATTATTTACTAGACACTCCTATTACTGTGACAGTTTTCATTTAATTTTTCACTAGATTTTTTATACTTTTATTACTATTTATGAATTGAGATGTATAGTAGAAAATTGCATGAGTATCGTAAAATTATTATGTATGTAATATAAGTGTATTATATTTATCAATTATATTTCACACGAATAAAAAAAAATTAGATTAATTTAATAACGTTTGCGTCACGATGGTACTTGACGTTTTGTTTTGTACTCCTACAGACCATACTATGAAACCAAAGCACATTTTCATCAGATTCTCGAGGAGCAGAAGAGAAAAGTCACAGCTTTGGAGAAGTCAGTCGGAGACGCTAAGATGACTTATGCCCAGGCACTTCGAAATTTAGAGAGAATAAGTGATGAGATACACAGGGTAAACTGCACACTTTCACAGATCAATTTTGAATGCACTTTTCTGAGGAGTAAAAAACTAATTCCCTTCGTTTTAGACGAGGCAGGATAAAAATGCTGCCATTTCCACTAACTCTTCAAGCACGACGGAATCACCAGACAGTACGGATTACACGAGCGATGAGTACCTGCGACTTCCAGAAAAAATCACAGCCAATTCCGCTTACCCAACTACTTCAAAAGTAACTAGTTTCTTTGAAATAAAAATTTGTCACTCTGAAATATATTGAAAACGGAAAACTAAAATGTTAATATATCAAATAAATTATTACTTTCAGTTGGAGAAAGATTTATCATCAAATTATTTAGGATTAAGTTGCCTAAATTACTCGTCGACTGAGCCTCGAAGGTACATTAAAAAAGATCGTCCGCGAAGTTTTGCTGCCGCGGACACGAAACATATCCCAAGCATGAAAAATTCCACCTCAGTATCACACCACACAAACCTCTCAAAAGCTACTAGCGACCTTGAAACGCAAGCCAAAGTGCGATCGCCACAGAACTGCGGCTCTGACAAAGTTCAGAAGGCCGAGGAGTGGTCGGAAATAAGTCTGAATAACTCTCCGGAAGAGTTTTTCTGCAACGAAGAATGCTTCTCCGACGAGGAGGAGCAGATTCCTTACAAGCTGCTACCTACTGACCTCAGTCCAGAAAACAGAAATGCAACGAACAACGCAACACCATTGGTCAACGAACAGAGGAGCACTCCGAGAAAATTGGTCACGCAGAAATCGTTGCCTGCGATGCCAAGAACCGGTGAGGACATCAACGACGAGAAAAAGTCTGAACTTACGAGAAGCCCCTCTGGCAAAAGGAAAGGAAAACTTGACGGTTGCATTGCTACTTGGATCTCGAGGAACTCGGTTGTTGGGGAAGGCAGTGCTGGAAGTTCTGGTACAAATTTTAACATCTCAATTTTTTAAATTTGCAATTAATTTTGATCCATCTGTTCTGATTCATTTTATGTGGAATATTTTTTAGCAAATTCAAGCCGAAGGCAGTCCTTGGATGTTTTATGGAGCGCCGGTACAGGGGAAAGGGTGAAAGAAATTCTGAACCAAGGTATTATGATGCTGAACATTTCCAATTTAACTGAACGTAGATTCAGCGACACTAGGACGCTTGATAAAAGTAAGTCCGATAAACCGGAACCAAAGGGGAAAAAGATTCCTAGTCCTCTGGAGAAGAGTTTGAATTACCTCAATGCTGATGATGAAACTTCAGACAGTGAAAGTTTAGCTAGGTATGTATCAGTTTTGTTTGATGAAATTTATATATTTCTTTTAAACGGCGAAAAGATGTAACTTTTTTGTTTCTTTAGTGTTGAAATGCTAACCGAGGATCAAATAACGTCTCTGATGATGGAACCAGACATAAACCAAGTGTGTCAGGAGGTGCTAGGCACGCCACTAGTCGAAGTTTGTCCGCTGCTGCATCAGCTGCACCAACAATAAAAGCACAAAAGCATCCTGACTAAGTTTTATGAACGTCGCACTGAGATAAACTTATGAATGGTGTTCAAAGATCACAGCTTTGTGATATAGTCTAAAATTCTGTGGTTTCTCAGCGACTTATAAGTGACTGTGAATTGAAGGTTATCGAATGAGAGCTGACGAAGTTAACAATCTAACAAAATTAATTTACAAGTTATGCTTTGTTTATTATTTTTCTTTTTGGTTTTCGAAAATTTTCATTTTCTTACACTTTTGTGAAAGGAAATCAACGTCATTCTGGTAATCGTATGAAATTGAAAAACTGTTTTGCTGTTATGTTGAAGTTTTTAAAATCGTGTGAAACCAAAAATTATGTTAAGAATATGGGTTACTTTTATAATTGTTAACTGAACAATTGATTATTGATTGAGCAAAGCATGGAAGTATTTAATGTTAAATTATTATACATGCTAGATTGTAGTTGACAAATGTAAAAAGTTAATTTTATATCGGCTGAAATTGCTTTGCAGATGACAGATGAACATTTATTTATCTGCAAGTCGATTTTTGTCCAGGCGAACATTGAAAGTTCGTTCAAAATGTACAACAAAATCTTAGTTATTGTTTTGTCCGTGAAAAAGAAGCAATATTTAATATTTAAAATAATTGAATCAATGTGCATGAAACTTGTTATTTATTTAAATTAATTCAAATTAATATATTCGACGATGCAACATACAAGAGTAACGAGATTTGCATTTAATTTGTTTCCAAAACCAAAGATCATTGATATTGTTCCTGCACTTATTTCTGTGATAAGGAAAACTTTTCGAATGCTTTTTACACCGCGAATATCACAAAATGGAAATTTTTGAACTTGACATTTTGTACTTTGTATCGATTTGCTAAACTTCTATAGGTACTTTTTATCTATCACCCTTGGATTTTTTGCAGCGGTTTATTTTTTGATGCCAATTTACTTTCCTGAAATCACAGCTAATGAATTGTATTTTTTACAAGCAAACACGCATTGAGTTGTATTGCGCGCTCAAACAATGTGGGCTTTTTGTGAAAAAAAGTCAGGCGTTCACATTCAATAGAACGAATTTTAAGTAATAATAAAATTAATATAAAAGTTTTAGAGGTGTAAAATGGCATGGAACAAGTATTTTTTATCGCGATTAGCCAGTTAAAAAAAGAAAACAAAAGTATTATGTATAGAAACGTATAATTCACTGAATAACTCACAACCAGCGAATTTCATATAGTTGAACAATCAAACGTTGAGGAAAAAGAAAGTCCTATTTTTTTCATTAAACCCCTCAAACCACGAAGGCAGAGTACATATTTTAGTATGACGTTTAGGTGAAAAATATCCTGATAACCAGTTTTAATGTAAATATTACAACATATAGTATACTTTCATTTGTTAATGTTATTTTCGCTTCAAAGTAATTAGAATATTGCATACTTTATGAGATTTTGCAGGTTTAGAATTTTTCCAAAGTATAAATATTTAATTTAAAAAATAAAGATTATGAAAAATAAATGTTACGATATGTATGGTAATGAGTGACAACAGGATATACAAATACACAGATATGAGTTTGAAAGGGTCAGCTGCCAAAAAATGTGTCATAATTATTTATGATGATTTAGTACAGATACGCACCTGTTGAGAAATGAATACGTTTGTGACATTTTTGTCGCAAAATGTTTTAAAAACTTGATATTATAAATTTTTGGCAGAGCTGTGCCAAGCGAGAAAGAATATTGAATGATAAAACGCCTCTGCACATCAAGTATGAATGAAACAAATTAAAGATTGAGATATGCAATTAAAGTTAAAAAAACATTTTTGAAATTCATATTGATTAAATATAATAATTGTTAATAATGGATGTTGGTCGATAGTTACACCAAAATGTGTAGATTATAATTTTTGTTTTAATAATATTATTATAATAATATTGCGTCTTAATTTTCCCAAAACTTCAGATATTGTGAAATTATTCTGCGTATTAAAGTAATTAATTGATTTATAAATAATTGTTGAAAAATGCAAACTTACAAAATGAAAAGATAATCAAAATTCGGATAGATTTATTTATCTTATTGGACGAAAATGAAATTGATTTTTTATTAAAAGATTGTAATAATCCGAAAACCAAAATAATGTTTTAAACGGGGACAATATGCACATCCTTTTGCTGACAAGTTGTCTAGCAATGTTTTTTTCAATCAATTAAAAGTGATCAATAAATGATTCAACAGTTTCATTCAATTTTAAGACATCTAATCAAAAACTATTCAACACAATTCTTCTACCACTTGAACTGGTAGAGGAAATAAAACTTGTTACTTATTATATATTTAACATAAACATTAAGTTAAATAAATGTTGAAAGCATAGCAATTGCGTTCAAATAGATCATTCCATTATAGATTATTTTCCGAAGTGATTTTATTTTATGAAAATATATCTGCATAATCAAACCAACATAACGATGTCACAAATCATTTTTCCAAACTAAATCTGATTCAATAAATTCTTGTCCAAACAATTGTGCAGTTGTAAATATACAATTTTAATACTACTATGTATGTAATTGTAACTATGTATATACATCTTTATCATAATAAAAACATTATTGCAATCATAAAAAATGATTTTTTCATTAAATCTCATAAATAAAAATATTAACAATTTAAAAAAAATGTCTGATGGTTCACCTTGAATAAAAACTTCAAAAATGTATTTGTCATAAAAAGTTTATTAAATTAAGCAATGAATTCATAAGGAATTGGTGCCAAGAGAATTGGTTTTTCGGCGCCAGAGACGATGTGTGCGCTCCTAGGTTGGGCTGGTTGTCTTTTCAGATTAACCTTTACGTTCTTCTCCTTAGCTTCTTTCCTGAGACGTTCATTTTCCTTGACCCTCTTGAGGAAATCCTCTCTGCACTTGGAGTGGTTGACGTGCTCAATCCTAACGTTGATACGTTTGGGGATGATTCTGCCACGGACACGCTTGTTTACAATGACTCCCAAAGCATGTGACGTCACGTTGAAAACACGGCCAGTCTTGCCATGGTACACTTTGTACGGCATGCCCTTTTGAACCGCACCGTTACCGATGATGTCCACAATGTCTCCGACCTTGTAGACTTTCATGTAAGTTGAGAGTGGGATCACTCCATGTTTGCGGAATTTGCGAGAGAACAAGTCTCGCGTTCCTCGTCGGTAACCCTTTGAGTTCGTCATCTTGAGTTAATCTAAAAATCATAAAATAATCAATTCAATGTACACATAAAAATGTGTTTTCATTTTTCGTTTGCAATCGACATGTAAATTGTATTTTAATCAATGATTTATCATTTTAAATTGTGCACATTTGTTACTGGACAGAATTCCAAGAATATTTACAGCAAAAAGTAAATATTCTAACGATGCGAGTTCCAGTATTTATTATTGCATCTCTTTGCGACCAACACGTGGATGAAGCCCAGGTGCTGGAGATACCCAATGCGTTTTGAAATATTCAAATTTACACAAACAATCAGTTGAGATTGCAACGACATAACCTCAAAAAATCATAATGTCATTGTCAGTTGAAAATCAAAAGTTACTTGTTGCGTGTCACAATATTGACAAATATTGTATATCACTTTTGTCAACGAACATTTTCCGACATGAAATCATAATGATTAACAATTGAAAAGTAACATATTTTGATGAATTATTGGAACGCACATG
The DNA here is from genome assembly GCA_030522925.1 of Trissolcus japonicus. Classification (NCBI taxonomy): domain Eukaryota; kingdom Metazoa; phylum Arthropoda; class Insecta; order Hymenoptera; family Scelionidae; genus Trissolcus; species Trissolcus japonicus. The sequence continues at coordinate 34,210 of JAPYZS010000059.1, forward strand.
TTCACCGTCAACAGAAGTAAACGGCCCGCTTCGAAAGGAGATTGCTCACGGCGCAACAAAAGGGATTTCCAAAATGACACCGATTGATCGCGCAATTTTCAACCAACAATTTGCCCGATTATTGAGTAGTTATGATAAAAATAAATAAATATTAAATTTCGAACATACCTCTTCCTCACGAGACGAAATGAAAAAAGAACGTGTGCCTTGGCATAAACTAAAACTAATAGTTGGGAAGTAGCATGGCTACAGTAGCGCTTGTAACGTCAGATCACCGAACTACAAGATCAAAACACTGCGATCGTGAGGAGAAATTAAATCCTTGCATAAACAAACAACAAATTAATTATTCATCACAATTGTAATTGTTTTATTCTAAATATTAATTGTGATTATCGTTTTTGCCATTGTTCTTCTTTTCAGTCTGACCGAAATTTGTAACAAAACATTGGTTTGTGTTTGTGCGCCAATTAATTTGATTGGTTGATCACAATTGTGACGTGTTGGAAGTGTTCCGTGGTCCTTCGAGAAACATAACCCACGACCCACGGTCAACGTTGATTGGGACCAGTTGCCCGAATTTTACTCCAAGCAAGTTACCAAAATACAATAAGAAATAATATTTTTTGCAAAAGGAGCGTCAAGTTGAGCTATTCACGATGGTGTTAGCAGATTTGGGACGTAAAATTACGTCCGCGTTGCGCTCGTTGAGCAACGCTACTGTCATCAATGAAGAGGTAAGCAAATCTTCACGTCACAATTGTACATATGTAAACAGATGGGATACTTCACTCGATTAGCTTTTCCAAGTGACTTTCGAAATCTTCACATTGACTCTACACTTTCACCTTTTGTACCTCTTTCAAAACATGATGTTGACTTTTTTTATTCTAGGTTAATCATTATTCCTTCTCGCTTAATTAAAAAACATTTCATTACCAAAAATTTTAAGCCAAGTGCTTTTATAAAATTTCAAGAAAAACAATTAACAATTGTTTGCATTTCAAACAATTAAACTTTTGTTGTTACCAACAATGTTAAGGTGAAAATTTATTCATTGTTTTTGTATAATTGCAGGTTTTAAATTCTATGCTAAAAGAAATATGCACAGCTCTGCTTGAAGCTGATGTAAATATCAAATTAGTCAAAGATTTGCGTCAAAATGTGCGAGCTGCCATCAACTTTGATGATACCGCTGGTGGACTTAACAAAAGGCGTATGATCCAGAGTGCGGTTTTCAAAGAACTCGTCAGAGTAAGTTGAAATCAGGTGAAATTGAACATTTTCAAACTGATTATTTTGTATTTGAAAAAAAACTTGTGAGTCAAACTTAATCTTTTTTTGTTTCAGCTGATCGATCCTGGAGTAAAAGCTTACCAGCCCGTCAAAGGAAAACCAAACATCATAATGTTCGTTGGTCTGCAAGGTTCCGGTAAAACGACAACGTGTACAAAACTTGCTTATCACTACCTCAAGAAAAACTGGAAAGCTTGCCTGGTTTGTGCCGATACGTTCCGTGCCGGTGCCTACGATCAAATCAAACAGAATGCCACTAAAGCTAGAATACCATTTTACGGAAGGTAATGGAACAGATGACCAACTGACAAACAAAATACTTAAAATATCTGTAGAATTATTTTAAATAAAATTGTATGATTCCAGCTATACAGAAGTCGATCCAGTTGTCATTGCTCAAGATGGTGTAGAGATGTTCAAAAAAGAAGGTTACGAAATAATCATCGTCGATACAAGTGGTAGACACAAACAGGAAGAATCTCTTTTCGAGGAAATGTTGCAAGTTTCTAATGCCATTGTATGTAATTTTTGGAACTTTAATTTCCAAAATGCAGAATATATATTGAATGATAATTAATTGTCATTTATGCATTTCAGCAACCTAATAATATCATCTTCGTCATGGACGCAACTATTGGTCAGGCTTGCGAAGCCCAAGCGAAAGCTTTCAAAGAAAGAGTGAACGTCGGTTCAATCATCATCACGAAATTAGACGGCCATGCAAAGGGTGGTGGTGCACTCTCAGCGTAAGCAACAAAAATTCATTAGAAACAAATTAACGGAACTTGTAGAACTAACAGGTTAAATGTAATCTAATATTCTGCGTCACACAGTGTTGCAGCTACACGCAGTCCAGTAATCTTTATTGGTACTGGCGAGCATATCGATGATCTGGAACCATTCAAAACAAAACCGTTCATCAGTAAATTGCTCGGAATGGGAGACATAGAAGGCCTTATCGACAAAGTTAACGAACTCAATTTAGATGATAATGAAGTATTACTGGAGAAAATCAAGCACGGGCAATTTACACTGCGGGACATGTACGAGCAGTTCCAGAATATTATGAAAATGGGACCCTTTTCACAAATTATGGTAATAAGAATGAAAATAAAAAACCAACAAATCAATTCGTTGAACTGTTCATTTCTGAATGTTGTTTTGTAGGGAATGATACCTGGATTCAGCCAAGATTTCATGTCAAAAGGAACCGAGAAAGAATCTATGGCAAGACTCAAAAAATTGATGACAATGATGGATAGTATGAACGAAGCAGGTAAACAAACTTGATGAAAAATCAGTCATAAGATGTTGTTTTTTTGGTTAACATACATTAAAAATTATTTTAGAACTGGATAGTCGTGATGGAGCGAAACTGTTCAGCAAACAACCAGGCAGAATAATTAGGGTGGCTCGAGGCTCAGGCATGACTGAGAAAGAAGTCAAAGACTTGATTACACAGTACACAAAGTTCGCTGCTGTTGTGAAGAAAATGGGAGGAATCAAAGGATTATTCAAAGGCGGAGACATGACGAAAAATGTTAATCCTGCTCAAATGGCCAAACTTAATCAACAGATGGCTAAGATGATGGATCCAAGAGTGTTACATCAAATGGGTAAATGGATATATTTCTTATGAACTATCTATACCAGTCCTGAAATCAAAATTTTGTTACTTATAATTTTGGTTCTTATTTTCAGGTGGCATGTCTGGCCTCCAAAACATGATGAAACAACTCCAACAAGGAGCAGCGGGTGGTTTAGGCAATTTGATGGGTGGTTTCGGTGGAAAATCCTGAAGTTCTTAATTTCAAATATTATGGTCGTTCTTCCCACCAGTCGGGTCATAACCGCTGGTTAAAAGAAAGAAATTGGTTAAAAATTCCCACGTCCCATAAATATTCCAAACCCAAAATGTTTCTCGAATTATTTTTAACAATTCAAGCTCGTGGATCTGATCCGATCAGTCCTTCTGTGCTTTGAAATTTGTATACAACAAAAAATACATGCTGCTAAACAGAATGCGATCACTGCGTCCCTTGTTTTGTTTTGTTTACGTTACCGTTGTTTTTATTTAAAATATTATAGTTATGTGAAATGAATAGTGTTCATCAATTATTGCGGGAATGAATTTTTGTCACTCAGCCACTGGTGATCGACTTTTTTTTACATAAAACAGTGGATTTATCGGATTGTGTAATTTGTATCCATTATATTTTTGCAGTAAAAGTACTTTGACGTGAGAATGTAATTTCTTAGACAATTATGATTGTTTCGGATCGTTAAAAAATGTCTGCGAATCATGTTCCTTGCGAAGCTGTAATTATAATGATTATTACACGTTTTTGTAAAATTGAAAATAAATGAAAAATAACTTTATACTGTCTGTCATTTTATGTAGTTCTTTCTAGCTTTTAATTGATCTTTATTATTCTTAGTTTAAAACTTTTAAACAGTTTGAATTAGGCGCCAATGTTTTCGCACTAGATAGCAGAGAAAATACAAATGAACGGTGACTCTTATGAAGTCGGGGATTCCCCATGAGAGCAAGAAAGACAAGCGAAGTTACAAACCGCCGTTGTTGTCTAATTCCAAGAATAATACATCAATGAAATTCTAACTGAATTATGATAAATGAAATTAATTCTTTTCGTTGTGTAACATAAAGTCTCGTAGTTCGATTTTATAAACTATAATTATATCTGTGGTGAATTGCAATAATCAGTTAAGTATACATGTAATCCCTATGAAGTTAACTAATGGTTATTGCAATTCACCACAGATGTATAAATAATATAACAAACATAAGTTTTCATTTTAATCTTATATGATTAACATATATTATTATATATATATATATCATATATTATTACACATATATGTGTAATCAATGTTCTTAAACTAAAAATATTTTTCGATTTGAAAAAAAGAATTATTTTTGTACTTGTTTGAAAAAAACATGATCTTCACAAACCCGTAAAAAATTGTCAATGGTTTTATTCTTTTATGGAATCAATTTCTCAGTTTCCAAGTTAACATCAGGCAGTCTATTTTTTATTTCTTCAGATACTTTGGCCGCAACTCTCTGCACTCTACCTTCATTCTGAAGGTAATTATCTCCATTATAATAGCATCTGCAACAATCAAAAAGCAATATAAAAATATCTCATACTTGATATCAACTTAATTAGTTGATAATGTTGTTACAAATTAAATGTTTAACCTTCCAAAATGGCTTTTATCGCTAATTAATTTGTTGCACGAGTAACACATGGTTGCTCCGCAACTACATGTGACGTAATTACAACCTTGAACTTTGATGTAAGGCTTTTGACATCTGCCACATTTTCTTAACAATGCTCTTGTCATTTCCTCCTCTAAGTGATGCCGAGCTTTCTCTGGATCAACTTCTTCACACGTAAATGGAGTATGGTTGAGTTTTTTGCACAACCTGAAAAAAAATCCAAAATTATTAATTTCGTATCAAAAATGCAGTATGTATTATACAGTACTAAATGCAATATTATCATATAAAATTGTTATTGTATATTAAAATATAAACTATTCCTTTACCGACAAGAGATCTTTTTGCACTCAATATTTGCACACATAAAAAATTTTTCGTTTCTCGGTGGAATGCAGGAATAGGAACAAAAGGGACAGGAAATCAAATCTCCGATTCCTGCGGATTTCACTTCAGCTTCCTGGTACTTTTGGTAAAATTTGTTAAAGATTGTGGACTTGAGAAGATTTTTGACGTCCAACTCGTTGAATTTGCAACCTGCCTTTGAGATGCACTCAAAGGTATAAACTCCGTCTGCGATTTTAGTACGAACATCTCCTTCGATGCAATCTTTGCAAAATACATGTGCATCCGAACATGTAACCACTTTCAAAGGTATCGCATCTCCGAAGCAACACTCGCATTGAAAAAGCGTGTTTTTAGCCTGAAAGAAAAAAAAACGTAGACGAATGAAATTTCCAAAAACATCGTAATGTTTCAGTTTTAAAAGATATTAGATAAATGGATAAGAGACCATGCATTCGTCAAATTCTATCTGTTCGGCTTCTTCTTGTGTTCTCAAGTAATCTCTAAGCAAATCTTGATTTTTTATGAATGCGATTTCCTGCAACACTTCGATGTCAGCCGACTCAAAATTAGGCACAGGAAACGTTGTGGGTTCTTCATAGGTTTTCATATGCTCTAAGGCACGCACTGTCAAACTCACGTTGTGATTATTTGACTTATAAATCCTGCAGATCTCGTTTGCCTGAAGAGAAAATGAGAATCGTGTAATTAATTCAACATGAAAATCAAATTTTTCAAGAGTTGTTAATGCATTGCCCTCTGAACTGACTGGAACTTTATAGATGCTGTTCAAATAACCAAGGACCTGAGGACTAAATTCGCACTTTCTTTGAGGGTTCTCAAAATAATTGAACGGATCCGGGAAGAAATTCAAGAAAGTATCAATATTGAACTCATATATCAACTCTGATTTGGTCTGATATCTTTCCAAGCATTTCTCGTTGGTCGGATACTTCGGATTCTTCAAATTTTCTTCGATGAATTCGTTGATAGCAGTACTACTATCGTAATTTTCATTGGCAAAGGTGTAAATGAAATACGGATCTGCGTTTGGGAAAATTTCCTCCAGTTGTTTGCACACGTCGTCTATGTCGGGATTTTCTTTCAACATTTTTGGGATGTAGTCCTGGGCATCCTCGTTGATCTTCAGGTCCAGACAATATTTAGCGAAAACTTGAAGATAATCTTCCTCATCGATCGTATTTAAATCAAACGGTGGCTCACGCAACAGATTTTTTATTGCATTCTTGTCTGTGTAAGGGAACATGGTCAAGAGTTTGTAGTACAGATCGTCATGATTTCTGGTTTGAACAACTGGTTGTTGATTCTGTTCTTGATTGTATGCTGGTTGCAAATATGCTTGTTGGAATTGATTTCCCTAAAAAAATGGACAATAACATGAATTGAACAAAAACTTGACCGTTTAGTTTGAATTGAAGGTTAAGAAGTACAAACAAACACTAAAAATGTGTAAATAAATACTTACGTCCATAATGGTTTCTGAATGATGAACTGTTTATGAGCCAAACTCAAACTTGTTTTTCATTAATATTAAGCTCGATATTAAGCAAAATCTCGAGTATCGCTGATATTTATACACTTCGGTAAATGTGGTTGTGGCTTTGTGTTTACGTTTGAAAGAATATAAATAAAGTTTTACTTTTTCGCTGTTGGTAGGCTTTTGGTGTTTGGTGACGAAGTTAAGTGTCGCCACTCGCCCAAAATTGAAGTTTTCACTATTTCACTTACTTAGAAATTAGACTTTGGTTAAATGATTGATATTAATGAATATTGATGCACTTGCACACATTTGAAAAAATGCAAGACAAGAATCAAACTCTTGAAAGTCATCAAGACTGGTCTAAAATTCAGAAACTTTGAGTCTTCTACAGATTTCATTTGTTCCATTTCGATATAGAATTTAAATGGAATGAGCCCAAACCAAATATATTGATGTTTATTTAAATTAACTTATTATTTTGACAAGGATGAAATTAAGAATAAAAAATCACTTCCTTCTTTTTTACACAATATTTTATTCTTGCAGTGGATAAGAGAAATCTGTTGTTGTTTTTAAATGAAACTAAGAAAATCTATCGGTGGTCAATGATAAAACACATTAGAAATAATTTTATACCAGAAACAATCATCCAGTGAAACTGAATTGTAATGAACAAATAAATTCTTTTTTAAATCTGATCTGATGAAGTCTTTTAGTTGAAGTATTTTACATGATTAAACATTTTTTTGATGATGATTACATCAAAAGAATTTTTAACGATAGTACATAGGCTGCGAGGTAGGCTGGTAATACATGGTAGGTACTGGCATATAATACATGGTAGTTACTGGAGGCGAATATACAGACTGCATATATGGGGTCTGCGTTGAGGTTTGTGTATAAGGTGATGACATGTAGCTGGTTTGTGGGAAATGATTGGGTGGATGTACTGGGTTGGGTTGATAAACTGGCGGATTTACATATATGTACTGGCACATTTTGATAAGCTGGTTGATAATTGTTCTTGTTGATATCGGTTGATATTGCTTCTGGATATGCCAGCCCAGAAACGCAAGTAGGAAGGCGTTGGTACGGGCTACAACGGTTTCTCTGAAAAAAATAAACAATTTCGCTAAATCAGAAACTTTTGATAGAAAAAAATATGAAACAAACATTGTGAGAACAAACATGCGACACATAATGTAATTTAAAATAATAAAATATATGTATAACTTTTTATTATATTTCAAAAGGATCCTATACTTACTGTCTTAGTGATGATGATTGTTTCTGTATCATCATGATTAATTGTTCGCTTTTTTCCCATCGTGTTCTAAGCAAAAATCTCGAATATATCACCAATATTTCTACTTTATAGTAAGTAAATATAGTTTGGTTGTGACTCGGTGTTGTTGTACGTTTGAACTGCTATGAAGAATTGAAGATTTCTCCGTTAGCCACAACAAGTTGTGACACGCGTTACGTTTGAAATGATCAAAATATCAAACAAAGGTTTTTGCGTTTTGCTTTTTTGCTTTGCATTGGCTGTTGGCTGGTAACCTTATGGTGTTTAGTGACAAAGTGGTGTCACTACTCTCGCATGAAATTCAAATTGTCACTATTTTCTGATACCTTTTCTTTTCTTAGGTTTATAACCTTGATTATACGAATAAATAATACAATTGAATGAAATCAGCGATTTTCTCAATTTATGTTAACTCAATATGTTAACACATATTTCTAATAAAACCACAATTTTTTAATTATTAATACGAAAGAAATATATTCTTCAAGAAAAAAAAGTTATTATTTTAAAGCCCTTCTCCACCCCAAAAATTTTAACGACTCACTCGGTTCGGAGATCCAACGTTGAAGGTCGGCGAACCTTACCTTTCGATGATCCCGCGATGCGACCCTATATTTCCAACGTTGTCCAGGTTGACTTCTATGTGGTGTATATTCCATCAATGATTTTCACGAGCCACTGCTATCAAAGTAATCCTGATTGTATTGTCAAAGTTTTCGTGGAATTGAAAACCCCATCATCTCCGTTTAGGTTGTTTTTTACACTTTTTTTACACTAAAAAATTATACACTCAAAATTATATGCTACTTGAATTACAAAATTAAAAAAAAACACGCGATTCACTTTTTGTTAGATAACGATAGAATAGATATCTCCCTCACCAACAGCAAAATCTCTCATGTATTCTCTATTCATTCATTCATATTATATTATTTTATCACTTCACTGATACACGCGTAATAATCTTCACGTCACTATGGAAACACTTTTTTAGCGTTAGAACCACAATTTTCTGTACGAATTATAACAGAAGAGTTTGAAAAAAACGTAACGAACAATTTTTGTGCATCAAACATGCACAACACACCATCGAGTGTCGCGCCATCTTGGTTCAGTCGCACTTCATTCGAAATTTCTTGTGCTCTGGCATAATTACGAGGGCTGTCCAACTTGTTATGGTCGAATTACTTTCACGGATTGATAAAATTTGTAAAGATTGCAAAAAAACAACAAAACCTGTATAAAAACATTGACAATGGTTCGACCTTTTGATCAACAACGTCAATAATGTTATGTTTTATCATTTTACTTTGTTGAAAATAGTGGGATATTTAATAAGTATCATGTTATTCGCGAAAAGTGTAAAGATATCTCCCTCCTCCCTCCGAAATAGTGGCGCTATCCGGATAAACGGCGCTTCGAGCAATGTCCCGACTTGTTCCGACTGTTGTGAACGTTGTCGCGCATCGCGCACATTTCCGCGCAGCCTGTTCGTGCGCAGAACGCTCGGCTCTTCCGACTCCCGCTATTGTCGTTGCGCGCGGTCTGTGTATCTTTGTGCAAATTGCTCAGACGTTTCAATTGTTGAAAATGATTCGTACCCACTATCATGTACATTTACAAACAAAAACTACGTTTCAAAACTATAAAATAATATCGTTGATGTGGTTGATTCGGAAGAAAGGTCAAAATAATGTCATTAATATTTTTGCTCTGTTCGTTTTCGTTTTTGTATATCTTACTACATAGTCGGTACAACTCATTTTCGACAAGTAACATTCGCCGGTGAAACGTTCGATTGATCGGAAGGATCGCGAGTCGAATCACGAATGCGTGCGAAAAGGATCGTGGTGCGCGGCAGATCGTCCAGGTGTCCACGTAGGTTCTCCCCCACTGTTCGTGAAAATGTGCGAGGCTCAAACGCGTAAACAAACTGTGTTGTTGTTTTATCGTTGTTTTGCATAAAACGTGGATTCTATTTTTTTTCAATTTGGTGATTTAGTTAGTGATATAAAATATAATTTTGAAAGTGTGTTAGTGTTAGTGACATAAAATATAATTTTGATAGTGTTAGTGATATAACATATGATGCTGAAAGTGTAAAAAAGTGTGAAAAAACAACCTAAGGATGATCGGGTTATAATTCCAAGAAAACTTTGATAGCGCAGCGGTTTTTCAGAAACTCCGATGAGTTTTATTCAAAGGTGACCTTGGACATTATTGAAAAATAAACATCGACAACGCAGGCTCCTCGAAGAGAGTAAGTACCTTATTTTAATATATGAACTGCACCAAACTTCTATATCTTTCCAAAAAGATTTTAAAAATAAGAAAATGATAGTAAATACAATTAAAAACGATTATTATAATACATTTTAAAAGTAATCAATGTTAAGAAAGACTACTTTATTCTGCAAGAGTTAACCAAAAACATCGTTGTTTTCACTGTTTGATGAAATTTGATTGCAGCAATGAATTTTTGGAACAAATACTCGATTTCCACTATATATATTCATAGAAAACATGAATTAATAAACAAAAGTAGTGTATATATATTCGTATTTTGAGAATCTAAAACAACAATTTAATAGTGTAAAAGCGATGTGCAAACTTTTTTTAAAAGATCAAAAATGTTTCTGACAAGAATGTTTCAACATTTTAAATTTTCTACGACAGCTTCATATAAAGTTTAAGATGATTTAAAATTAACGTGCAAAAGTTTTGGTTTAATTTTATTTAAAAACTTTAATCTCTGAGCGCTACGCGACACATTGTCGCACATAAAAATGAACCTTAAAATTATCGTCGAGAGCGCCGTACGTCAACACAAGTGAAGTGTGGTTATGTTGTTGTTTGATCACAAGTGTCAAGGCATGTAAATCAGAAAAATAAAAGAAGTGAAATATTTATTATAAGTTCACATATTATTGCCATTAATTTTCATCATGCCTTCTCGTGGAGAAAAAATATTAGAAGGTTTTCAAATGTAAGTATATTTTTCATCTCAATGTTTAGTATATTTGTTAGGACATTTTTTTCGGTAGTTTAATTAGTTTAAACTATTATGACTTTTGAAGAAATTGAATGTCTTGATAAATTGTTACGTATTCTTTCAGTAATTGGATGAAATTAAGAGACGTTGACACAGGAGAAGTACTTTGGGGAGGCAATGAAGACTTGTAAGTTTGTATGAAATGAATGTGTATGTGTAAAATGAATAATACATTTTTATTAAGTTTTATTAATAAAGTCGTTCCTTTTTTTAGTTCCGTGGCTGAAGAAGAACACATAGCACGAGTACCAAAAAAGATTTTACAAAGTAGAGTAGTCAGTCGAGAAATAAACTTCAGTTCAGTGGAGCCTATGGAACGATTTCGATTGGAGCAAAAAGTTATGTTCAAAGGACGAAATCTCGAGGAATGGAATTTTGAATTCGGTTTTGTGATTCCTAATAGTACTAACACTTGGCAGAGTCAATTTCTGGCGGCTCCTGAAAGCCAGATGATGCCTGCAAACGTTTTAAAGTGAGCACAATTCTATAATCTTAAACTACTCATATATTTTGAAATGATATATTAATTTTTATAATTTAATTATAATAAAAATGACGTTAATCTTCTTCTTTCAGTGGAAACATAGTCATCGAAACTAAGTTCTTTGACGATGACACTTTCATTGCCAGTAGTCGAGTCAGACTGTATTATGTGTAAAATTCGCACATTTACACAATTTGTATATATATCTTTTTAACTTTTCAAACAAGTGCACCGAAATGAATGTTTGATATGTGTCGTGTACAGAATGTAAAAATCATGAAAATAATGTTACATATCAGCATTTCTTATCGAACATAATCTTATATTGGAATACCAAATGTCAAAGTGTCAATTCTTAGTTCTAAAAGGAAAATTGTAAAAAAAGCTTCAGACATGTTAATAAAATCAATTAACAAAGAAATAAATGTCCAGAACCACTTTTTTATTTCAAGTTATTTGCAATTTTGTTTCAATTATTTAGCTAATGGAAACAATACATTCAATAATTATTTTGAAACTCATCATATAATGTGATGGAATCAAAATATTATAAATAAGAATTTTTTGAATCCACCTTGACGAGTGAATTTTATTTTAAGTAAAAAGTGAAAGTGGAAAATAGGTTCAAACAAATGTCAGCGCCTGAAGATGTAAGTCGACGATTTGGCTGATGTAAATGCCAACACTTTAAATACAAAACGTGTTCCTTATATCTTCGCTTGTATAGCGATTATCGTAATTAATAAAAAAAAGGGGTATCAAATATTTATGATTTTGATTCCTTTGCGCTTTGCAAACTCTGAGTGATATACAGTTTAGCCAAACTTTGCGCGCAGAATTGCGAGATGTGTTGGCTGTAAGTGTTGATCTGACCAGCCAGGATCATCGGGTTGAGCCTAGGTGGTGCTGGCAGTGGTTTCATCATCTTATTGATATCGTCAAGTGGAAGTGGCGGCTCATCCTTGGCAGCTCTTGCCGCATTCTCCTGAGCTCTCTTCGCAAGTAGGCGATTCTTGTCCTGTTGTTGTCTGATAAACATGCTCTGGTAACGGTTGAACTTGATGGCTTCTTGGTTCAGTTCGTCTACGCGGTCCATCATGCATCTCAGTTGCGTCTCCAAGACACTTGCAGTGCCCAGATCCAAGTATTTCGTTCCCTCTTCCTCCGCAACCATTTCCTCCAACTCTGACATCATGATGTTCGTCAGGTTGCTGTTTTTGATGACAATCGGAAGTTCCACCAACAGACTCTCATAACCAACTTTGAGATTGCGCACAACTTCTGGCGTGAACTCGCCATCTTTGTACATGTGGATAGCTTGGGGAGTTAGTCGGTACGCCTTGAGGGTCAAAAAGCCTCGGGCGGTTTTCGCAGTGTCGTAGATGACTACGACAGACTCTTCGATGGAGGTCTGATAGTGGTACTGCGATTCCAGAAGTGGAAGATTCAAAAAGTTTCCTACGTCAGCGCTTTGGTACCAACCGACATGGAAATGATCAACGTTCACTCTAAAATTTATAAAATCATTTTATTAATTCAATTTTTTCTTCCGCATTTATTACACTGAGATAATTGTATTGTAATTACTAAATATGGTGCAATTGCATTTGCAATAAGTTTCAATAACAATTGTCAATTACCTTCGAAGTCTTCTCATCACAGATAACTGATATTCTTCCTCATCCTCGTCGTTTTTGGGGAACGGAAAACAGTTGGTGATTTCTAATCGGTTTTGAACAACCAACCCGAGCAGTGCACCCTGAGACACTTCCATATTTGTCAAAGATTCTTCGTGACAATGTTTGACCATTTTCATAACAACCAACCCATCGCACTGTACATAATCTATGCGGGACTCCATGGTGCTGAGTCAATTCAATTTCTTCCTGTAAAATTTTGTTCAAATTACAACATCGTTTGGTTACATGTTGCTTTAATCCATTTTGTGTGGTTTTGTAAAACAAAGTGTTTCTGGTGTTAGAAGAGTAACTACATGTGATTTACAAGTCGAACTGACGAATCAAACTCATTTAAGGACAGACCAATTTCATTTCAATCAGTAGAGTGATTTGTGTAGATTCGAAATTTTTTCAAGTCAAGGTGTATACTCACTTGATTGAATTCCAATTATAACAAAATCTTGTTCTGTAATTGTGACAATTTTCACCTACACACTCCTTTCGTTATAAGACAGGTTATGTTTGACATGGGAAACGTGGACGCCGTCTAGGATAATTTTCAGGCTTACTCACAGTCGGTACGGTAGATTGAAAAATATAAAAATAATTAATAATGATATAAAAAATTTGAATTTAAAAGAAACAATTTTGATGAAATGAAATTGAGAATAATTGAGAAATTAAGAAAGTTAAAGGATATTTTCTTTTGTAATAAATAACAGTTTTATTGAAATAAAATCATTTTTATTGTAATATAAAATGCATTGTTCAACGATATAGTCGTTAATTATTTTTCAATTCAACCTAAAATATGTATGTCTGTACAATGATATTTGGTAGTTTACAATTTGAGAAGAAAAACTGATTCAATTCGCTTTTTATCCTATTTATCAAAACATTATATCAATTGTATCACAATCGCTTTATGAAAAATACAATATAGGTTTCGCATTAACTATATACTTTTGAGCGTTGTTCACAAATTATAATGCTGAGTCTATTTTATGTAAGCCTAGAACAACAGAAATTTAACTGGTTTTTTAGCAAATAAATAACAATCTTTTGCGAATCGCTATTTACATTTTATTACACCGTTAACAATTGTATGGAATTGATTGTCGATGGAAATTCATTATCTTTTTTTAGAAACAAATCATCGAATAACATGTTTCATTATCAATTTTCTATTCACTTTTACTAACTACAACGTATTTTTGAAGGCGTTTTTAATAATTAAACGTTTCATTTTCGTTAATTAATTTTTTTTATGGAACTGGTGATTTATAAAATCATGAGTTCCAAATGAAAAACTAAGATATGATCTTAAAGAGTATCTTGTTTTACAAATCACACTTTGAATTGTCAACATTTTATGCAAGGCACGACTTATGATAGAAGCTAGAATACAGTAATTAAGTCGGTCTGACTATATTTATCCGTACTACTAGTTAAAAATCCATAAATCAGTATTATATAGTCCTTTGCTTTGTTCCCTACTGTCGAGCCAGTATTAATCGTACAATTCATAATTATGATATAGTTTTTCTTTGTCTCCTAAACAAACAATGCAGCAAAAAGGAGATAACTGGTGATACCAACCACGTTATCATTAACTAACAATTCCATTCACGCTTCTCGTATACGATGCATTGTATTGTGTTAAGTTACATCAAATATGGAAGATTTACAATTCGTGACGGTTTCACATGTTTCAAACTGTATGCGTAGCTTTTACTGAACTAAAATAAAAAAAAAACTATCATCAGAATGTTGACAACTTTGTATCAGAGTAGAGTCGAGTTCTTTTAGTGATGATTATCATTTTGTTACAATCATCACACGAATGGAAATCACTGTTGAATTTGTCTACAATTATCCTACTTGTGTTTCACATGCATTTAAGGCAACTTTGAACCAACATTTTCTATTTGTGATTTCAGTCTTGAAATATTGTCGAGTAACGATGATAAATAGTTACTATGCAATGATCGCAGTCAGTTTTTGAACAAACATTTTTGAACTTGGCGTAACGGTTATTTCCCAAAACAATTTAACAAAAACAAATGTCAACATTTTCAAATGACATAATCGTATCAGAAGATAATTAAATTAAAAATTATAATACTTCCGAACGCTCTCTAAACAAACGCACTTACAGTTTATATGTTATTTTATTATCTATCAAATTAGCTAATGTGATGAAATTATAATAAATAGTTTATAATCGGATGAACTGCAACTTTCATGATTTGTAGTATAACATGATTTTAACAATCGTTTTCTGTGATTAGTCGGTTATTTAAAATAAATGCTCTGGACAAGATAGAATACCTCAGCATAGCAAGTATTTGCTGTAAAATATTTTTTTTTTCGAAAATCTCAGTCAACCAGATTTAGTGCCTATAAAAGCAAAATTATATATCAGCGCACGCTGAATACACTGCATCAATCGAAAACTGAACAAATAAAAATTTGAAACGCACTCTAATTAATGTCTCGTTTTCGTTTGCTCACAGTATATACATATATATACAATCTTTCAATATCGTTAAATTATGTACAATGTATTATCATACGAAATATAACCATTCGAGTCTGGAGCAAATGTTTCAAACTTTTTACTGTAGATAAAAACAGTTGTTGTTTGCAAAAAAAATCTACAGCAGTATTACTTATACATTTAAAAAATCTATACAATTTTTATTGCACCTATACGTATTCGAATTGATTACTTAAAATATAAAAATTGTAATTGATGCATCGAGCATAACAAAACGATTTGGTAAACAATTCTGTACATAACAAATTGTCAAAGGAGTCGTTCGATGCGGATTTCATTTCAAATAATAAATGTACGTTTCATATTTATATACAAATATTAAAATTCATCAACGCTATGCTTTGACCTTATTTATCGTCGACATAGAATCATTTGAAATTCACGTCAATCTCATTGCATTGCTGTTATGAATTTGAATTCGATATATGAACTTTTTGGCAACTTTTTTTAGCATCGAGATATGTGTGCGCTAACTTTTCATTTATCTACGTCATTATTCAGTCTCTTTTATCTTCTTCTACACAAAGGAAGAGTTTCGAACAAAACATGTTGATGGAATCTGAAAATATAAAAACAACAATTTAGTCTATGAATGCAGGATGAAAAGTTTTTTTAATTAAAACTTTCAATTGTAATTTTAATTTTAAAAAAGCAGATAAAAATATCCCAACAAAAATCAGAACATCTCTCTGCTTAACATATTTTTATCAATGTTAATCAGAGAGATGATATATTAAATTGTTAATATAACACATCATACTTCATGCCCCCACGTTAAACAATACTTGAAATCACTGCGTGAAATTGATGCGTCACATTAATCTAAGCCCTCAGTCTGATAAAAACGCTTACTTTGACTACTGTTTAAAACTGGAATATAATCTCTATCTTTCTTTATCTTCAAACCAATTGTTCTGCTAGTAAAAAAATTCTATTAAGAAACAGAAAAAGTCCAGACAATTTTTCGAGCCTTTTGCAAATTTGAGAAACAAAAATGATATCTCCTATATGAAATAAAAATAAAAGTTTAAGTTAATTTCTTACGGGATCCTTGCACGAGCCATTTTGGCTTATTTTTCCAGGCTATACAAACATAGTAAACCGGCACTCCAGTTAAAATAAGTCCTGAAGCGATTCCAACTTCCCATGGAGACTCGAAACATGGCAGTATACATAAAAATATACAAATCGTGAAGAACAAAATTGGCACAACCATGTGAACCTGTAAATTAAAATTACTTTTTAACAAAACAAGTTAATTAAAAGTAAATTTAACATTGCTCACTGAAAACAAATTTCAAGTGTGAAAATATTTCAGTTGTCGAAACGGTAGATAATTACTTTGATTGGCCGAATAAGGTCTGGTTTTTTGTATCGCAGCCATAGCAGTCCAAATACAGAAGTCGTGGTGAACAACGATTCAGAGAATGTCACGTAATTGATCAATGAATAGATGTTGTCAATCCCCAGAAGTGCCAAAGTTAAGATACACTGAAATTAAAAAAAAACATATTGGCTATCGATATTTTAATACTTGATTATTATTATAAGCATTTAAAAACACAATGATACATTTGAAAGTATAAAGACCATTGGAAAATTTTTTGTTTTTTTATCAACACCGCGCTCGAAAGCACGTGTTTGCTCGCACATTTGTACAATTATCATATCTAACAATGCCTCGTTGTTATGTACGAGCAAGTAGACAACCATCTAGAGATACGATACCGAAAATTATAGCTTTCAAGATAGAGAAAGATTCAATAATTATAATTTTTCATAATACATCTCGAGTTTTTACACTTGGATATAGTTAATTCCGTTAAATAAAGTCATCGGTGCATTGTGAATTAATTTCTTGAATAAAATTACTCGAATGCTCAATAGATTCAACAATAATAAAATTCAATCAAACTTACTTGCACAATTATCTCAATAAGAACGTTGCGTAGATAAATAGCTAATCATTCATTGAAATCTTTTTAAATAAAAAATTTGAACATGTTGACGTTAGCCTTGTCAGGTGGCTATTGAGTAATAATAATAATTGACGTATAAGAAGTAAGTGCAACCATTAAATCAACTTTTTTTTCTCTCAAGTTAGTGAACAATAAATTATGTATCTAACCTTGTTTAGACCAGCGAAATTGCAAAAATGTATATCAAGTTGAGAATAATTTTTTTACATTTTATATTGTAAACTCTGTTTGTTTATAATCTTTGTAAAATATTTTTAAAATCTTACCAAAAAGATGAGGGAAGGCATCGGAGTTAAGTTGTAGATATTGATAAGAGCTATGGAAGTTGGTAAATGACCGTTTCTTGCACCAACAAAGAAAAGTCGGGCCGAAGCGAATATCGCACCGTTCAAGGCACCGAATGTCGAACAGGCTACAAAAAGTGGCATGAACCATGAAACGGCTCCCAACATTTTTTCACCAAATGTCTGTAAACAAATTCGTTATATACTTTTTTATCAGTAATTGAACTCAACCACTCGTTAATTGTAGCGTATCAGTTACTCACCACAGCCACTGCATTTGACGATAATATTTCAGATGGCTTCAAAACCGCAAAGTATGCAATGTTGGTCATCACATAAATGATAGTCACTACTGGCATGGAAATGCAGATGGCCTTTGGCAAATTTCTATAAAACAAAAAAAAGTCATCATACAACATTTAATTGAAATCCATTTTTTGTATTATTAATTTTCTATTGTTTGATGAAAATTTACTTGTAGGGATCTTTGAGTTCCTCGGTAACAAAATTCAGATAATTCCATCCGGCGTATGAAAATATTCCTGAGTACATGGCGAGAGCCATGCGGCTGATTAATTGCAATGTTGTGAGTTCAGATTGCGTCGACTCAAAAGGAGCTGCAAAATTTTCTGTATTACCTATAGCAAGCCAATAAATACCAGTGGCAATGATTATCACCAGGGCAAATACTTTGGTCAGGGTGAACGCGTCCATCAACCTCGTAGCGCATTTCACATTGTAACAGTTGATTGCCGTTAGAAAACCTAAAATAACAAATAATGATAACTTAATATTATAAACCGAGCGGAACAAGTTTTTAATCATCTTTGCATTAAAAAATGTATATTTTGTAGTTTGAATATTTGATTTGATAAATTGTGCGCTAAGTAGGTGTAAAATTAAGTGAGACCCACATGTGACAACTGCAGCTAGTAGCCGGATAGCGACGTACGGTGGTTGACAAGTACCCCAAATTGGTTGTAATACATATTGCGCAAACGTTAGTGCGGTGATGGCGTTCCCGGTTGGTACTATGATAAATAATGCCACCCATAAGTACAGAAAAGCCGGCAGTGGCCCAAAAGCATCGAGAATGTATGCGTAATCACCGCCAGACTTTGGGATCATTGTACCTGTAACATAATAAACGTTATAACAATTTGTTAGATAACAAATTTCAAATTGAACCACGATTTGTAACAAAAATTATCATTCTTAATCGTGTTTTAATTTCTTAAAAAATTTTTAGTTCTCAGTATGTTGGAACTGTAATTCTATTGGAACAAATTTAAATTATGTCCATTATAATGGACATTGATTTCAATTAATCAAATTGGATTAGGTATGCTGAGTTAGAATTTGTAGAATTAGTTCCAACTTGTCAAGTTGAAAATTTATTCAAAATTATTGTCAACTTTTTATAATTAAAGATAAATTTTTCATTAAGTAATGAACTATAAATTATATAATTTTTAATTTTTACGAAATCATTAGAAAAAATTCCGGAATCCAAAATATAATAGTTTATTTAATAAAATGAAATATTGTTTTATGTGAATTTTCCATCTTTTTTTGTACGTGACGATTAGTTTATTTTAATCAGATTATTCGTTTTTAGGATCACATCTGTTTTGCAAAAGAGCTTAAAATTAATCAAACAGTTGTTCAATGACTGCAGATAATTGTTAAAAGTCGGGTTTCTTTTCTTGTTTCTAAATGTGATAATCACAACAGTAGAAATCAGCATGTCACAGTTAAATGAGCACATTCTTTGTGAACTGATTATCATTATCGCTATTTTTCACAGACAATGTTGATAGTACTTGATTGTACCTTTAATTTAGATCGAGAATTACTTGCGCAATTTTATGGTTTATCTTTATATTCTTGTCATCAATAAAACAAAACTTCAGAGAGTAGATTTGTATATTAGTAAACAAGCAATTCGTATTCTTCAAAACTTGAAAAAAATTCATCCAAATGAAATCTGGGTAGAGTTGGAAATAGTAGAATGGAAAAAAACAATAACGATAAATGATTAAATCCATTGTGATGAAAAAAATAAATAAGAAAGTTTGATTTTTCATTTCAACATTTCTGTTTAATCATTCCAAGCACATCCACGTGTAAAATAAAAATTGTTACACTTTCTCATACCCCATTTCTATCTTTAAATCAATATTATCAGTGTGATTATAAACCCGATCATTGATACAATAATACTTAGTAAACATTTTACATAACCTTTTCTAAAAATTACATGACAAAATATATCAAACGCGATTACAAGTCGTCTAAACTTGTTTTTAACAATGATGTTTTAGATTAACATGTTATCTCTTTCAACCAAAATATTATTACAATTTCGTCAAGTAAATCTTACGTTTCAACTACTGTATATACGTTAATTGAAATTTGAATCTAAAAGACTAATTAGGACAAATGAAAAAATACAAAGCGAAACTTTTTAATACAGAAAAAACGTGACATAAAACTAAGAATTATAAAAGACAAATCTTTATTTAAAAGAGAACTAGGTTGGCGTATAAATTTCAAGTGATAAAATTTTTCGATTGCACAATTTATGATGCAGGTAATTAACGTAAGTCAGGAATAAACAAGGATCCGAAAAGAATCAGTGACAAGTTGACAACCCTGACCCAGAAAAATTATCGTGATAATCGTATCAGTAGTATTAATTAGAATCATCGTGTATCGCTATCCATTCAAATGACGATAGTTTCTTTTACGTCAATGACATTTTCACCGTAACATTTTTCTACCTAACAAAACTTTATCTCCGCACGTGATTAAATTGTTGCTAAAAAAAGGTTGTAAGAAAAGAGTTGTTTAGAAGTTGCTCTTTTTATTTCAGTTTTATTATCGTAAAACAAAACTAATCGATCCACAAATCAAATTCTTCGTTCATTTTTTTTTTCATTTTATTTTGTTTGTTAGTTTCTATTTTATTTTCTTTTTAGTATAAAATATTTATTTTTCTAATTTCATTCTTGAAGTAAGAATAAATTTTATTTTTGAACTGTTGAAATCTGACGCGATTGCCGTGACAAAATAAAACAAGATGCGCTAAGAACACGTGCTCCGGTGCATTCTCTGACTTTCAAAAATGTGCATGCTGCACACGTGGATGCAAATCACCCAGCTGGACTTTTTCCCCGTTTCCAAAGCTCACATCTGCGGTGCATCCACTTGCGAAATTGAAATAAAAGCCGTCGGAACAATGCATAAAGCCTCTTTCATTGTTCTTCCAAAAAATTCTTTGTTCACAATTTGCAATTAAAAAAAAATCAATCATTATCTTTCAGCCTGATTAAAAAACTTACAAGTTTAAATTATTTGATAAAAAATTTAAGCGTCACGATTAAATTTCAACAAAATTATAAATTCGCTTAAAATATTATGTAAAATTGAAGGGGGTGATTAAAGAAGTTTTAAATTCAAAGCGCTTACCAAGTTCGGCATAGCAAAGTGCACCCATGAGGGAGAGCACCCCTGACAGGCCCCAGATGACGAGCGCCTCGCCGGTGCTCTGGCTGTACTCGAGAACTCCCTTGGGGGAGACAAAAATACCCGCACCAACGATGACACCGACGATGATCGAGACAGCTTCGACGATGCCGATCTCCTTCTTCATCTTGACCCCGTCGGAGCTGTCGGATTCGGCGAGGGGTTGGTGATCCGGCGAGCCCGGCATCGGGCTCGCCTCGGTTGGTGCGACTTTTTGGCCCATCTTTCGTGACGGCTGAATTGAACTCGCGGTGTCAACGGCTCAGCACTCACAGAAAGCTCGCTACAATTTGGTCAATTCGGCGCCGTCAGCGCGTCGCCCGAGATGGCTCCGTTCGGCCAAACACGTGTTAAAACAGTGTGCCACTGTACCGTACACGCTGCTCGTTTTTCACGCAGTCCCACTCTATTTCACAACTTCCTTCTCTGTCTTTGGAGCGCCCCTCCATGTGCCTTCGCGCATCGAACCGTCTGCCGCAGTCTCGTCGTCGAAAAGGTGTTCTTACACAATCCCAACTACCGGTTTTTAACCCCTAACTCTGATGCGATGTCGCTCGCAATTTGCCAGCAGATTACATCACGCTGTCGCGAAATTCAATCGGCTTTGCAAATCAATCGATTAGGGCGATTTGATTGATATAAGCATTATTGCTTCTGTGCACGTTCACTTTCAGATCCAATTACACTTCAACTACCCCCTTTTGCAATATGGATCATTTTTTAGATGATTTTATGATCAAAATAAATTTACCTTTTATATTTCACCAAAAAATTGTTACGTGATTTTTAGCGTTTTAAATATAAGGTTTTTCTCAAGTTTTCTTATCTGCAGTTGGACGCAATTGCTATCTCTATTAATAACAGAGTGGTGATGCACTTTAGGTATGCAAATTTTAGAGTGGTTTTTTTATTGCCAGCAAAATGATGTTTGAATTCCTGCAGAGTATTTTCCAATTAAATGCAATTTCATGAAAGAAATGAAGTTCCGTTAGTTAGAAATAGGCTCTCGGTAAAAATGTCGTCTAATTATATGTATCGGAGATAGCTTTATCAGGAGAAAACGAGGTAACATGGAAGTTGCGATGATGATTCACAATCACGGATGATGGAATTGTATAGAGTAAACTTTTTTGCAAAACTTTGGTCTACACAAATTTATAAAAATGATTTTTTTTTCAATTGAAGAGACAGTTGATTCAGTTACATGGTGTTAATAAACATATTTTCCATAAATATTTATTTAAAACATCATATTCTCGTTTAGAATAGTTTAAAAATTGTTATTTTTTTAAGAAGAAATCCATCCTTATACTTTTTTACGCCTTACGCATTTTTTTTAATTCGCTCACGTCAACGGGAAATTGATTGCGTCATGTTTTTGTTCTCCTTAGAATCTAAGGCTTGCATTCTTTTAATTTAATTTGTCATCTAAAATATGATTACGTCAGTTTTTAAATTGCAAATATTTACAAAACTTTTATGCTTTCTGTTCATTTTTTAAATCAAAATGTGAAGAAAAAAATGTTGATTCAAAAAAAAGTAACTTCATATTTAGATAAATGGTGATATTTATATATAAAAATTTCTATTTTAAGTTTATCAATAAAAGATTATTTATCAATGGGTAAAGAATGTGCACTTGCAACTAAGTAGAGACACTTTATAAAACAAATAAATTTTAACAAGATAAATAAAGTTTTGTACTGAAGAATGTTTCCTTCTATATCTTTGGAACGAGATAATTTTTTTGTCTTTGATTTTGTCACCAGTTGTATCAATAAAGATGCAATCAACGATTCCTAGACCAGTTTTGAGAGCTCCCATTGCAATATACAATTAAGATTAAATAGAGTGAAAAAAGAATTAATTCAAACTGTCACTCATTATTATTTTTGAATATGAAATCATTGCATTAATATGAAGATATGTTTTGTGAGATGAGATGCAATGTATCAAACGTGATGTCACTTTGTCCTTGGTATATTATTTCATTGAAAAATTCATTAAGCAACAAGAACCAATAAATAAAAATTAATTAAACTAGTTTTTGTTTTCGTTTCAACCACGTGAAAATCATTTGTTATCTACCTTTTTGTAACTACCTTTTACTTGATCACTTTATAAAACTATTATAATTTTTATATTCAAACAAATTCCAATCGCGATCGAATTTTTAATATTTGAATCTGGTTTTTGTAATACGTTCTACAATTTCGTCACTGAATTTCGAGTCACGTAAACGAGTAAAAAGTACCGTGAAAAAATTTTATAATGACACGGCAATCTAGTTTTCTCAACAGAAATTGTAACCAACAAAAAATTATGAAACGGAGTGAAATGTAGCGATAAAAGTCATTTTTTTTCTAAAAAATTTCTCATTTCCCACAAATTATATTGTTAGCTTTATCCATATATGATATCTTATCAAACTTGTGTCCAACATTATAATTCAATTATTTGTCATTTCATAATTTTTTTTTTTTCATTTTTTTTCTGTAATATGAAAGTATAGAAACAGTTATCGCGACGAACAAGATACAAAATTGCAATTATTTGACGTTAAAACAAAAGTTTATTGAATTCTAATGAAGAAACTCAGTGATTGTGGTTGAATGGGTTCGTGAATTAAATGACAATTGTTCGGTTTTCTAATTTTAAGCTTCTTTTCGCATTTTTTAATATTATAATTATTCAAGTCAGTAAAAATGTCTCGAAAAATGTTTTTAATTGTGATAATATATGATGAAATTGAAAGCTTGTATTTTGTATAATTAATACTTATCAAAGTAGAACTTTAGTTGAGCAAGAAATAATATGGATAACTTTAAAAAATTTATTTTTAACATTCAACTCTGTTAAGTGTAAGTCAAATTACAAAAAATTGTTCCATTCGAAAGTTTGAAATTGGATTTGAAAATAATGAATTCAAAGCCGTACAAATTCGAGGTCTACTTTTGCAAAAACCTAATAAATCTCTGAGTGTCGAGCTAAGTGTGATATCTTGTATATTTTATAATTATAATCAAATAAATATCCTTTATCAACATACTTATTACAAAAAAAAATAAAATAAAAACAAAATAATATGATATAGAAATAGTTTTTTCACTGTGAAATAAAATTTTATTTCATTATTTTATTTATTCATACAACTTTATTTACAATTTTAATACAATTTTATTTATTTCATTTTAGTTTGTTTACATTGATACGATTGTGACGTAATCTTTTTGCGTTTGTGTTGACGAAAAAGAAAAAGAATATTTTTTTATTGTTGAATGTTTGTTGTTTATTCACTTTATTGATATTTGACATTGTATTGTTGTATAGTCAAACAAAGCTAAAACATGAACAACTTATTTATTTGATGTTAATATGACACCCGCGCAATTTTGACTCGAAGATCTCGAATTTCTGTAGTTGGCACTACAACGCCCTCTGTAAGTTGATTCAATTATCCTTGCGGAAATCTTCTTGAAGAAATAATGCTCTTTTTCTACACCCCTTTACCAAATTGCAAGATGTTAAGGAAAAAGATAGAATAAATTGACTTCCGGGTATTTATGAAAGTCGACACCGTGACGTCATTGAGGCAAACGGTTCAGTTTGCCGCGGGCCGCCACAGGAGTCAGACGCCTAATGCCTACGTCCTTTAATTTTCTAGCTTTTTAGCTTGCTTTGTAGAGTAAAACTTCACCTAAACTGGTAATATTAGTAGAGTATCTATAGTTCAATGTTGTTTATAATAAAATCAAAACAAATAAAAAACTAGCGTCAAAGAAAAGATTTGCAGAATCGAGTCACTCCATCGGGATGAAAATCGTGTTTACATTCAATCAAATTGTTTTTTGTTTTTTTTTTTTTTCATGGAATTTTAATTGTACTTTATGAAATCGAACTTTGTTTAACAAAATGACAAGATAAAATGTGCAAGTTCACTAAAAATATTCACATTTTACATCGATGTAAACATTGCATCATCTAAAACATTTTTTCCCTCGCAAAATTGTGTAACATGACACCAAACATTCTTTCTCGCCCTAAGCGTCATTTTTCCAGAAAAATGTTGTTCAAAAGCAACGAATACATTGCAACGGTTCATTATCTTGAAATATTTATCAATTCTTTCATACAATTATAGCTGTAAATTACTTAAAACAACGAATGACTTTCAAAGGCAAAGGGAGCAACATGGCGGCCATATTGTTTTGGCGTTCTTCGATCTATTCACTTTATTCGTTAATTCTTCAGATAATATTTGTGATTCTATACGAATATTCCGCATCGGGCATTATTATTGAACATTCGTGTTTATTTATTATTTATTAAATAATTAAATAATTGCTGAAAATAGTAAAAAAGAAAAAAAATAACATTGAAAATTGCGAAGCCGCGTTTGGCGTCACGTGGCCAGGGGTTGTTTACAAGTCAATGTTTCCGATATCAACGTCTCTTTTTTGTTGGTGTAAGGCTTGTGACTCCATGTGGACGTGCATCGGGAACGTGTGTACCATATTTTTGCGCATTTTTCAGCGTTTACCGCGAGTGCAATCAAAGTGAAACCGTAAAAGTAGTGCCGGGGTGTGTTCGCGAGTGTGTGCCAATTATGATGTCATCTTTTGCAAACCTTCCATGCTGCTCTGTCTGAACTGCTAAAAATCGGTAAAGTTTGCGAACCTCTCTATGATTTTAGTTTATTGTTATTTTGTAAAATATTGATACAAATTGAACAATTGCATCTACGATCTGAATCTGCGTGTTTGCTGATGATTAATTGTAAGCAATTTTGAATCATTTTTTAATTACGAAATTAATTGATCTTCATCAATTCTTTATTATTTATTATATTTAAAGTGATATGTCATTGAAATATTACAACAAATTGATTTGTGAAAACCCTTGCAATAAGAGGTAATCAAGAATAGAAAAACATGTTTGATTGTCAATTAATTAAGAAGGAATTTAGAAATTGCAATTTTGAAATTTTTAAAAACAAAACATTTTACAAGAATAGATAATTTGAAGTAGATTTTGCTACTTTTGTCGTATAATTTAGATAGGTTTAATTTTCATTATCACTGACAGTTTATTTAGTCAGAAACCCACACAGCCAACGATACTCGTAACGATAATAATAAGCTCAATGAAAGAAGTGGATCTGCCAGTTCTTCAGTCTTGTCTCAACTTCCCTCTCAAGATCGCGATTTTCTTACGTGTTATATTGACAACTTTCATTTATAAGCTTATTCACGCCAATCGTTTGGTTTTTTAAAACAAAACTGATCTTCAAATCGCGAATTCTAAATTGTCAAGTGAAAAGTTGTTCATTTGAAGATATACATTTCAAGCCAAGATGAATGCGATGAAACAAGGTTGGTTCAGTGAAATGATTGATCTCTGGCCTGGAATCGCACTGTCTCTAGAAGTGAATAAAATTTTGTACCAGAAAAAATCAAAATATCAAGATATCTTGGTTATTGAGACGTAAGTATTTGCTTATTAAGATAATTTTAAATGTTTAGATGCTTAAATTGTATTTTATCTTTAAACGCCATTTGAATATAAATTTTATTTTATTGATTTTCTATTAATGAGACGCTGCATTGTACATCTTTTGATTTGATAGACAAATTTATGCGGAAATAATATCTCAACACAATACATTTTGTTTGCTATTTTATAACGCGACTTTCATTTTGTTGTTCCAAGGTTGACGAGTTATCGTATTGTATAGAAATTAAAAAAAACACTATCAACAAACTTGCATCGTCACGTTTATAGAAATATATAGGTATAGATTTAATGAAATAGACACGAATAAAATTCAAGAACAATCATATTTATTAATTGGATAACAATGATCAAAATTACAATATGATTTTTAATTTCACAGAAAAAATTTTGGAAGAGCATTGATATTAGATGGTATTATACAGTGCACTGAGAGGGATGAATTTTCCTATCAAGAGATGATCTCTTTTTTACCCCTTTGCAGTCATCCAAATCCACAAAAAGCATGTATAAAAATAATAATTCAAGAATACACATGTAACTTTTGTTTATAAAATGACTCGTTCTTTTTCGATTATTTTTATTTATCTAAGAATGTATAATAATAAATGATAATAAATTATATATTCCTTTATAAATATTTACAAAGGAATTAACATTTTAGGTTCTAATAATTGGAGGTGGAGACGGAGGTGTTGCGCGCGAAGTCGCTAAACATCCATGTGTGACATCAATTGTGCAATGTGAAATTGACGCTTGTGTAATAGAAGCTAGCCGAAAGTACATACCATCGATGGCCAAAGGATTTGACAACCCGAAAGTCGAGCTGCACATTGGCGATGGTCTTGAATTTATGAAAAATCATACAAATGAGTTTGATGTTATCATCACGGACAGTAGTGACCCCGTTGGTAAAATTTGCAACAAATTGGAGTTTGAAAAAAATCTTATAAAAACTACAAAAACCACTATTATTATAATATGATTTGCACTAATTGTTGTAATCATTACTTTTTAAATTTTTCTTGAAAGGTCCTGCCGTGACTCTTTACCAACAATCTTACTTTGAGTTGATGCGATCTGCATTGAAATCAGATGGGATTGTGTGTAGTCAAGGTGGCACAGCTTGGGACAGTTTAAACGTTGTTTTGCAAACTATCGATTATTGCCGGAAAGTTTTTCCAGTTGTCAATTATGCGACTGTCTCAGTTCCAACTTATACAACAGGCCAGATTGGTTTTGTGATTGGTAGCTTAAATCAAGTATGTTACTAGCAAGTGCCAATATATAAATGAAATTAAATAATCACTATCTATATTACAATATCATTTTCTCAATGTATATTTCAAAAATGATATCTACTTTGTAAGTTTTATTTCTTACTCAATTACTGGATTCTAGGCTACTAACTTGAAAGAGCCAGTGAAAATTTTCAACGAGGAAGAAATGAATGAGATGTTTCTGAGATATTATAGTCCGGAAGTTCATCGAGCAGCTTTCGTGATGCCGCGTTTCATTGAAGTGGCAATCAGAACAGGTCACACTATCTGATAAATCGTTTCTTCAAAAGAATACACCTGCAATGAACAGTCATTAAACAATATTTTAATTATTAGAGATGTACTTAGTTCAGAATACATAGTGTCAAACAAAATCATGGTTTCATTGTACAAACAGACAAGTTAATAAAATTACAACTTTTTATGTTAGACATGTTTATTGTTTTTTAATGTTACAATAACCAGACGTTCAATACAACGATGGTATTAATAATAAAACAAAATAATACAGACATATGTTATCGGTATTGGCATGTTGTAAAGGTTATAATAAATCTATGATTATTTCAGTTGTAACTCTCCACGCTGAAATAATGATTGGGTTACAAGCACAAATATTCAGTTTGGCTGAAAATCGTTTTAAAAAATTATGTAAAACATTCACTGAAAACAAACGTCGTTAACGACTGCTGTTACTCAGAGTAGGATTATAACACTTCCTTGTTACGCATTAACAATGTAATAATTTATAAATTCGTATGTATATAGATTGTTCGTATATAGTTATAGGTATATATAATTTTTTTTTTCAAAATCTATATTATAATTTTGCAGTCTCACAATTTGACCGCTATTTTTGTTGCATCATTGTGTATAAAATAAAGATGCTTCTTTCGTTTTACGATTAATAAAGCATTCGATTTTTGGTCTTGCAGTGGGTCTAAAAACGCATGCTTACTCAATTAATTTGACCATAAAAGTTCGGTTTTCATTTGATATTTTTGATTTGACTTATCAATTTTTTTATTATAAATATATTATATCGTTTCATTTATAAAATGTAAAAAATAAATTTGATTGAACGCATGACTTCAGAGAGTACGGCTGAATTGTCAGCAACCGAACTTTTATTTAAAATTCCGTTTTTAAAACGCTTAATTGCACAAATTGATAAAGAACAGAGGGCACAGTGGATGTCACGTGCCGTTTGTTATAAAAAAAACTTAGAAAGTCGGTAGAAAGTTATTGTTAATAAAGAAATGGAAACGATTGTGAAGCCAGATTTGCGCCGATGATATATACGCAGTTCGTGCTCATTAGCACGAACGTTTTCACGTGTCTTTACTGTCGTTTATTGTCTAAGGTTGCAGATTTTTGTTTCATTCAATTTGAGAGCGCAAATTGCATAGGTGACGCTTTCTTGTTACGATCACGATATCAGAGTAGCTGGGATTAAATGTACTTTCAATGGAGATGTCTCAATATAAGATGTTAAATATAAATTATCTGATCGATAAATTTGGATTATATCTTACATTCTCACAAGCGATTGATTAAACAGTACGAGAACAAGTCTAAGTAAGCAAAAAGGGGGAAACAAAAAGTTGACTAAAAATAACGCCATCTGGCAACACTAGAGAAAAATGTTAAACGGATAGCCCGCGGGCCCTGATTACGAGCCGCGACGAGCAAAATGAATATAATTAAATGATATGTTGCTTTTCTTGTTAATTCGTGACCTTAAATTAAAAGTTAACATAAATTAAAAACTAAACTAAAATAATACGTGTGTTCTATACAAAAGAAATAAATAAAGAAAGATGCGATAAATTGGGTCGAGACAAAAAAGATAAAAGTGATCATTGAGATGTCAATTCAACTGACTGTGACAAAAAGTATCGATCAAGACGTCGATTGTCTGCAAACGTAATTATTTGACACAATCACGAAGAAGCATCGCTTAAGCATCGCGCGACGGCTATCTACATTGTCTCATTGCTAAGGAGTACGAATCTGTGTTCCACTGTGTTCTTGGAAGGCAATTTTTGCGTTTGTACAAGGCTCCTCGAAAGCACGTGTCATTCCTTTATCTAAAGGCACTTATCTATTTCTAATGTCTAAGGCCTCGCGGCTAGAAGCTTAATTTACATGTTCATATATATCAATTTTGTACGTATACATTCATAAATGTAAACACGTCAGTACAAAAGATATTCTGGCTGCGCATATAAAAATGCAAGAATTTTTTTTTTTTCGTTTTCGGCCAAAACAAATCTGCCTATCGACTTTGTATATAAAAATAAAATTTGCTCAAAAAATTTTGACGGTGTTTCGCAAAGCTCTCTCATGGATGGCTGTACAATAGCATAACCTACTAATTGCAATGTCGTTTCAAGTTTGGTGTGCTGGTTTGAAAAATGTTATTCCCTTCAAAAATAAGACATCTATTTGTTCAAGAAAACTGGCGATGATAATGGTATATTGTTGCGCATTTAGCAACGTATTTGATTGGTAAAACTCGTATAAAACTTCTTAGAGTATAAACATTTATCGAACTTTTATAAATGTGTCGGTCAATAATTGTAATCTTGTGCGTTGCAATAGCTTAAGACAATTGTTTTTTTTGTAAGAAACAAACCGTGAGGTATAAGAGATGTATTAGAAGTAGGGTCTCCGCTGTTTACATTCGTTTATCGATATCGATATCCATAGTTAGTAGTGTTTACAAAATCGAAATCGGAGTTTACAGGAAACACTTACTACAACTACATTGGACAAAGCTTGAAGGAGTAAAACTATAGTTTACAAGGTGCAAACCTTAAAATCAACAACTGAGGATACCAGTTACAAACTGATACAATTAAAACAAAACTTGAACATCAACAACTTCAGAAACATTGTCCAAAGATAATCCGTAACATTGAAACAAAAATCGAAACATTTACTTTGATTCCTCATATCGGATGGTTTTCGTGTTCGATTCCTGACGACTCGAGGTTGTCATCGTGATTGTTTTCTTCTCCGTTATTTTCTGCGTCATCGACTGTTTGAGCATCTTCTGCTCGAGCGTCTCGCCTTTAAAGGTGGACAATTCGTTACCACTCGAGAATTCCTTGGTCTCCTCGGTGGTTTCGTAATTCAAATTACTTTTCGGGCTCGATGTATAAACTTTGGTCGTAAT
Organism: Trissolcus japonicus; assembly: GCA_030522925.1. NCBI lineage: Eukaryota > Metazoa > Arthropoda > Insecta > Hymenoptera > Scelionidae > Trissolcus > Trissolcus japonicus. The sequence continues at coordinate 65,440 of JAPYZS010000059.1, forward strand.
GGTCTCAACCTTACCACCAGGCACGGTTGTGGTTTCTACACTTTTGACGGTCTGACTCTGAGGGTTGCTCGAACGAAAAGTGGTCATTGTGCTTGGCGTTGAGAAACGATCATTGCTCGCGCTGTAAAAACCCTCGGGATAACTTTGCTGCTCAACATGTTCCTCGGTGTACGATTTTTGTTGCTGCGAAGAAGCCTGTGGTTGAGAATCCTGGAAGGCTTGATAACTATCGCTGTAGCCAGGCGATTGCGTCGGCGATTTCGGTACGTTTTGGACTGTGGAATAGTGGACACTGCTTGGATACCGCGTTTCTTGGTTTATCCTTCGTTCAATCGAACTGTACTGGCATGGCAAACTTCTTTCCCCGTGTAACTCGGGGGTGTACTTTCTCTCGCCAGAATACTCGGATTCGGATTTACGTTCCACATAACCGTACAGACTTTCCACGTTCGTCCTAGGATAGAAAAAGAAATTCGTTAGTTCGTTCAGCAATTTGTTATCAGTCATGTTTAGTCACGCTGTAAAAGTTGCTCGATTTCAGTGTTTAATTCACATAATTAATCGAAACAACTTCTGCTTAATCTCAGAATGAAAATAATAATTTTCAGATAAAATCATTTATCAGAAAATTGTCATTTATTATAAAAACGTACTACTTCTTGTTATGGAAAAATGAAAGCTGAAGATTATTTTTTGCGCTAGACGATTAATTTGTAATGAAGCGTAATAACAAAATGTTGCTTGATTTTTTGTGACACAATTTCTCAGCCAACTCTTCAACCACAAACCTTCGGAATTAATTAAAAAAAAAAAAACAGACAATATTCGTTAAAGATATTTGTTACACATTTCTACCACGGTATGGCGTGGTGTATTATTCCCATCCATAACCGATCAATTATTTGATTAATAGAAAATAAAATTATTTTAAAATAAAGTATTAATTTTGTTACAGCGAACCGGTTTAAATAATAATTAGCTTTCTGTCAGCGTGATAAAAAAAATACATACGAATAATTTAGTCTAACACGGGGCTCGATCTATAGTCGATGTACCGGCCCGAGTAAGACGGTTTTCCATAGTAGTTTTCGCAAAGATTGTCGATGTATTCTCTGATGATTCGAGAATACACAATTAAAATGATTTCAACTTTGTTTTACATATAATAACAAACGTATACATATGTCACATACATATGAACACATGTATGTAACATATAAACTCTCTAAATTGGTTGATTATAGTAATTTGTTTGTCATTCGTCTATTAAACTGATGAATTAGCTTTAATCATAAATAATTGAAAAATGATATATGACTATGAAGCGATCTAATAAATGACAAAAATTACCTGTATTGACTATCCTTCATTTTTCTTTCCAAAGTACTTTGGGTAGAGTTCACTTTTTCTGGGCTCACCAAGTTCTGACGGTCGTTAACAATTTGATTAATGTGATGGGTGGAAGTTTGTAAATGGTCCAGTGACTGATTCATTGTATGCAACGGTGACGCGGACGTATGGTGCTGATCGTAACTTCTATTGTAACCGCTTTCATATCCGCTCTGATCAGCATCTGTGTCTGATTCAGAATAATCCCCACGGTTTTTGTATTTTGCCTGTCTGATTGCTGTCAATCTTCCTCGAGCCTCTTCTAATTCGCGCTCAATCCTCAATACCTCAGACCTGAAGAATAGAACATGTTGAATATATTTGTTGGAAATGGTAATGAACATAAGATAAGAACTTGACTAACAATAATAACAAATAGTTCTAATAATAATAATTGAAACAACATTAAAGACACAGAATAATAATAAAAATAATAGATATTCTCAGTACACCAGAAAAATGGTATAGTTTTAGAAACATTCAAACTAAACTATGCGTTTTATAAGAAAATTTCTTTAAATTAATATAATAAAATAAACCGGGGAGAACATGAAATTGAATAGTATTAATCAAAATTATCCAAAAAATTACATCAAAAGCAGATCATTTTATTTGAAAAAAATAGTTAATTTTCATGCGCGTTGATTAGACTACATATTGATACTAATAAAATACATTATTTTTATTTACACAAGCAGACCTAGTAAAAATTAATCGGGTAATTGTAAAGAAATGTAATACATTAAACCCCTATGCCCTACAATTGTCTGATCAATTTTTATTAGGAGTATGAAAATAATTTCGATTATTTACAAAACTATTTACAAAGTTGTGCCTGTTATTTACAGAATTATTTACAAAATTATTTTCTGCTATTTACAAAATTATTCCTGTTATTTACAGAATTATTTACAAAATTATTCTTACTATTTACAAAATTATTTTTGCTATTTACAAAAGTATTTACAAAATGATTTCTGTTATTTACAGAACTATTTACAAAATTATTTATGTTATTTACAAAATGAGAATAACTATGTACATTAATTAAAGCAATATAAAGTAACTTTTTTAAAGCTGATAAATTTTATTTTAAAATTATAATCGAGTTTTTAATTAAAACTAATTAAAAAAAGAAAAAATTATTATTAAAAAAAGTTATTGAAAGTTTCTATCTCTGAAATGAAGTTCGAAGTGTTGATTTATGAAGAAGATTCATGCATATTTTTCCAAAGATGAAAAAGTTGATAAAATAATGAAGTAAAAAATTATAATTGAAATATATTTACATAAATCCCAATAATTTGACATTTTTTGATTGACGTTCAAATACTTATGTGCATCAGTGAGAATATGTTTAGAACGAATAATTTTTTATAAGCCACAAAATCAGATAAAACAATTTAATGTAACAGAGTAAATAATGATTCATTTAAAACAGTTAATTTTTGTATTACAGATTACAGAGAAAGAGAGAAAGAGTGACATGCAGGGACTAGAAAAGATTGAAGTCTAAAAACCAGTTGAACGTAAGAATAAAAACTTTTCTTTTTTATATTAGTGAATAAATATTACAATATTATAATAATAATTTGTAAAATGTTAAGAAACAATCTCTAGAACCATCAAGAAAACAAATTTAAAATCAAATATACATTAAAAATGTTGTACAAAATACCTTTGAAGATTCGTTCACTTTTAGATGCCTAGATCTTTTGTAACAAAATTATAAGATACTCCAAATCTCAAATTATTATTATTGTCTCAATATTCAATCAAATAAGATTTTTCGTGGTATCAAAAGGGGGCCGACTGTTTAGATACACTATCATTAAAACCAAAAATGAAACATCGAACCAAAATGTGATTCTCATACCTTGCATTTATCTCTTGTGCAATGCCTCCAACCATTCTACGGTTGAGCACAAGCGAGCGATCCTCTTCTTGTTGGATCGCTTGTTGGGCAGCTCTAACCAAGTTGTCAGTCGCACGTTTGACAGCGTTACCCGCAGCCTGTAGTCGTTTGGTGCTCTCGCTTTCTGGATCGGCCTTGACCTTGCAGGCAACCAGGAGTTGTGCGGTGCTGCTAGCGACTTGTTTCGCACTCGAGATCAACTTCTCCTCGCTGCTGATTCCTTGGACCAATGCATTCGCGGATTCCACCAGGCTGTGCGTAGCAGCTGCTACCATTCTCGCTGCCGATATCAGACCCTCCGACCACTGGCCGTCGTCCGAGCTGGTCAACGGCGTCCTTGAAACCTTTCCACTGGCAATAAGCTCCTTTTGAGCTGCACTTGCTGCTTTGATTAACGCAGATGTTGCTGCAGCGATCGATTTTGCAGCCTCCAAGATCATCTCGTCGAAGTTCATATCTTCATTTGTCTCCTATGAAACAAGAGAACGAACAAAAATTGAGTTCAAACTTTAACACTGAAGTAATTTTTTTCTAAGATACTTTGAAGCTTACCCATGTATGTTGGATTGATACACCGCCATATTATATGTTTGATTCCTGGTCGATTTTTTATCAACAACCAAGAATATCAAACATATCTTACAGCAATGGATCCTAATTGTTGATGAAGAAACTCAGTTAGTTAATATATTTTAAATGAGAGACAATATTTACCTGAATACTTCTTCTTGGTCTCAAACTCGCTAGCTTCTTAGCAGCGGCATCAATGGAAGCAGCAGCTCCCAAAAGTTCATTCTCAGCAATGACCGTGGGGTCATCGGGGTCAACCCAGTCCGAACCCTTGAGCAATTCGGCAACAGCAACAAGTTCCGTGACGCTCTGTGCGATCTTTCTTGTGATTGGTACCAAGGTATGTTTGCTCTCTCCAGGCCTCGAGGTGATCTGCAAGATGGCCTGCAACAGTTCCCTGTAGTTGAGAGCCACGTCGTGTCCGGCTTGTAGTGTCCTGGTTCTCAGTTCCGCAGTCTCGGCGCAGTTGTACGCCGCGCCCTTGCAGATGCTCAGCATGTCGCTGATGGTTTTGCGACCCATGTTCGCAGCAGCGATTATGTCGTCCTGTTTGCAACTGTTGCCAGCGGCCGCGGCTTTGGCGGTGGCAGTGGTGATGCTCTTGGTGCAGCGCACCAGGTCCTCGGGGGTCACATTGTTTCGCTGGCTGTCCGGCGAGTTGAGAGCACGAATCTCTTGTCCAATGGCTTCGATGGTGGACTCCAAAGCTCGAGTTCCTCGTGTGTGTTCGTCCTCCACAGCTTTCACGGTTTTCAGAAGCGATGTTACGTTCGTGACCATTATCTATTCAACAATTCAGACGGTTTAACATTTCAAATATTGACACGAGAGGGATTACGTGATTCAGCCGACATGCACAGGGTTCACAATTGTATCCAAAAATGTCTCTCTGGATGGTAAAAATGTTAGGTACTCTTTGAAAGTTAATCAATTGTTTTCATCCTTACCTGATGGATGTATTGCAATTTCAGCGTGTCGTATATTTTATATTCATTTTTTTTTATTAAACAAAAATTTATTTCAAAATATATAGTGGGAGATTAGCTAAAATAATTTGTTTTCAAAACACACATTTCATATTAGTCATGCTGAAAAGGAACAAACATTACTGTTGTGCAAAACAGTAACAACATCATTATATTTCATTGGTTATTATCATTTTATTAAATATAAATTATTGATTGAACTGAAGTTTCAAACCAAAGAAACCGTGCGGTTAACGAAACTCCAAAGAAAGAAGGCTCAGCTGTGGCAAAAATAATGAACAAAATATCAAAGGGTTAATCAGGCGACCGCAACCATTTTTCTACCGAGCACAACAATTTCGCATGTGTGTAAAAGTTGTACATACCTATTGGCTTTTAGATTCGGGGACTGACAAGTGACGTTATTAAAACGAGGTTCTACAATATATTTGAAAAAAAAAAGAATCGTAAATTCTTTATTTGAACAATTGCATTATAGCACTGACACGAGCTCGCACATTCAGGCTCTCTCTCTGATGGAGTGTGTCTAAACAATTATAATGATTTGGCAGAGTAGTATTTCAAGAAATAACATATGTACTATAATACTATATAATATTTTTGTTTCATCTTGTAATCAACATGTAAATAATTGCTGGTTACAAAAAAAATAGAATACTATTGCAAGTTATCTTTGTTTTTAAATAATACAAAGCACATAGATGGGTAAATGTTTGATAATACTTGACGACAAATAAATGCGTTTTTCTAAATGCAAGAAGTAAAGAGAAAGATGAATTGATTATACTAACGGATATACTGCAAGTGATATATAATAATGTAAATACTATTAGAAGCCTTCTCAGTTTGTGAAATGACGTGTACGGTTACACAAGCGCAACGAGATCAGAAGTCGACTGGGCTGGTTGATTGCTCTCGCTGGTGGAGAGCAGTCGGATCAGCTCCTCTTCTTGATCGGACACAAGCCATTCGGAATCCGAGCCGGCCGCGTCGCTGGACATGAATTGTTGTTGCAGCTGACGCTCTAACACCTATCCGAGAATCGGCCAGACCAAAATCGTCAGTGAGACTCGTATCAAAGTCCACCCCCAATTTATATACACTAATTCATTGGACTTAGTTTTACCTTAGTTTGTTTTAACCGTTCTAAACATGCGGACTAATTAGAAACAATTTTCGGTGCAACAGATCCGGGAATTAACAACACTGGTCATTTGCCAATTGACACAGCACCAACATCGATAAGCTTCCATCCATTTGCCGAACCCAATTCAAATGTCTACATCGCATTCAAAAACAAATTTTTAATTGCCAGAAGATGAAATGTCTTTATTAACAATTTTGTTTCGGGTTATTTCATTTCTTTTTTTTTTTGTTTCTATTTACTTTTTTTGTATTAAAACCAAATTTTAAGTCTGGAACTTGATTTTTTAATTAAAATAACATTTCATCTTAATTACAGTACTTGAAGCTATTTAATCTATACATTTAATACAAAAGTGCGTTTTAATAAACATTTCATTTTACAATTCTGGATATTATGAACTGAATAAGATTGTTTTCAAAAGTAATAGAGTGAACAGTGAATGAACTGAGTCATATAGAAATGTTAGTTATGTACAATCTCAAAGAAAGAGCCAGCTAAGGAATCTGTCGGATACTTTGTGATAGAAGATGTAATAATAAAGTTATGAATAGATCAAGTACAGCACTGTAGCAGGCTCCAAGTACTATACTTTGTGTAATAGTAAGACGTGTTTGAAAATAAATTTAACTATATAGGCTTTGGAATATTCACACACATAGAACAAAGTGCCTAAGGCTGTACAATAGAGGGTGTAGTGTCAGGTGGACTTTAATAGTGTCATACGACTTGGGCGCTTTTGACATAGCTCGCATCCTTTTCGGCGTCAAAAATACTACTCTGCCATCGTACGATGTTACGTGAAACTGTGTAAACTTGCTTTCAATGTAAGAACGGTAGCCAATGGTTTAGTCGTAATAAAAGAAACGCCATGATAAACAACTCAGTGTCAATAATGTTAGCGATGAATGCTCAAAGTTCATAATCATTGATGTTTATTAATGTCAATTAAAGTCCACCCATAAAATCAATGAAAGGATACAAATGCACAACTGATTTCTCTCGGATATTTTTAGTTTCAAATTATTGCAGTTAGTTACAACAGGGTTGCGTTCGGGTTTGCTCTTCTTTTTTTTCTCTCTCTCCTAATGATGCGGGTTACCGATTACACAATCAGCATTACTCTGTCATGTTATTTGTTATTTCAGCAAGCCTAATTATGAAATGTTATTTCTGGGACACAAATTTAAACGAGATCCAATTTTTTTTACATCCAAAGTATTTAAACTTATATTAGGACGATAATACTATACTAAACTCAAAGTAGCAAATTAAGGATTCACAAAAACTTTGACCAAGCCAGACCGGAAATTATCTCTTTGCTACTTCGGTTTAGTAATTAATTAACAAACAACAAAGGAAACAGAAAGATTGAGTTTTACCTTGGCAGAATCCTTCAAATGAGCCATGCTCGGGTCATCGATAGGCTTTCCACTGGCAGCTTTGGTAGCGTGGATTAAATCTCCCAGAGCGGAAGCGACGTCTTTGACCGCGTTGATAAGCATGACCTGGGCCTCGGGATTGTGACTCCCAAGACTAGCCGCACCGTACTTGACGACCTCCGCGAGCTGCACGATGGTAGAGACGGCATTTTGTGCAGCCACTGCCAGTTGCTCCTGGGAGGAGGCCGCTCCAGCGACCAGTGTCTTGGTGTCCTCGACCAGAGCCTTGGCTGTTTTCAGAATGTTCTCGCGATGGTCGGCGAAAGTGTCACCCTCGTTTTCTGCGTGCAAGGTCCCAGCCGTGGCGAACATAATCGTCGTGTCCAGATCACCGATGATTCCGGACACCGTGCTCGCAGCATTGATGCAAGCCTGGGTACCTCGCGAACCTGCCTGAAGGGCCGCCAGCACTTGGGACACTTTCTCGGTCACGGTGCGACTGTGCTCGGCAATGTCGCGCTGGGCGTAGGCGTCGCCAGGAGACATCTGACAGACTCCAACAGAGCGGACCATGTCGATGCAGGCACGTCCCAGTTCCTGGACACCGGTTCGCAGCCGACATGAGACATCTGCGTTGGTCGTGGCTGCTGACGCACCGCAAGCGTCACGAGCAAGCTGCGTATACTTGTGTGACATGTCCACGGCAAGTGGTCCGAGCCTGGCGATGTCCGTGCTTGATTTCGCTGACTGCAAACATTGTTTTTTCTTGGTTTTGGGATATTTAGTTTTATGTCTAAGAAAATAATGATACAATTATTAAATTTAATCATGGGACAAAAGTGAACTGAAATTACCATTTCCTGTGCAAGTCTCGCAATCTCCTTAGCAGCCTCGACCATCCGCGTCTGATAATCAACATAGGGATCAACTGTCTCCACTGTCGACATCCTGCGATCTTCCAATCTCACCATTGATCGTGATATCGTATCAATCAACCCGGTAACGATTCCGTTCGACGTAGAAATATTCTCCAAAGTGTTTTGCAGTTCCTGCAAAGCGTCCTTCGTTGAGTCAACGGCATCGTCCACCTCAGCGTGCAGATTCACCGCATTTGGATTGCCACCGGACTCCTTGGTGATGTAAACAAGCTGCAACACACTCTCGGCCACGGTTTTGGTCTGGTCGAGCAGAACCATCTGTTGTTTGGTGTGCACCATGTTCGAGGCCGCTCCAATAGCAGCGGAAACCAGGGGCTCGCAATACTGCGCCACCTGGTTTACAGCATGGCCGACATTTTCAGCCTCGAATTTCGCAGCGTTCCTCAAGGGTTCCAATTTCTCTCGCAATTCACTCGCGCTGCTCTCCATCTGGTCTGTGAAACCTTGCATGGTGTTTTCGCGACGCGGACTTAGGGACTGCGAGACAGCGCTCAGAGAAGCCGCGTCCAGCTCGCGAATACGAGCTGAAATTTTTTCCGCGGCCGTGTCGCATTCCTTCTGACCGGGAGCTTTGTCGCGGATCGAAGCCACGAGCGATTTGATCGAGTCGCTCACGCTCTTGCTGTGATTTGCCAACAGTTGCCACGTGGGAGGATCTTTTGGGCTGACCGCGAGGCTTTTTGCGGCTTGCACCATCGCACAGGAGCCGTCGATGATGGCCTTGCCGGCGGATGTTATTGGTTCCTGGGCGGCTCGAGCTGCGATTGATATCTTTGCTGGTTGACTGGCAAATTCATGAGAACCAGCGAAGATACAGAAATTGTCAATGGCTTCGAGAAGTGGTCGAGTTGCTGCTGCACATTTCTCTCGGTTTGCATCTGAGTAGTCCACGTCAAGGAGCTTAATGTCTTCGACCTGAAAATAGGTTGAATAGGTTGTTATCAATGCTTTTTGTATTTGAAAAATATTTGACAGAATAAATGAAGTGGCATGATAAGGATATGTTCAGGTTGTTGAATCAATGAAGGCTTGTATCTAAAACTGTCAAGAAGTCGGAACAATTTGAAGAAATTCAAAGGCAAAATTGAAAAAAGTTTTTAAAGGAAAGTTTTATTTCACCGAACCAGTCAAATGAGTCCGAACAGAACTTCCTTTTCCATAGATGAACGAGCATGGCTTGAATACGTAAATATCCTCTTTTTACACGTTAAAAATAATTTTTCTTGTCATAGCTATTTTGTTTAATTCTAAAAATGATCGTTCTTATTGTGACGTATTGTTTTAACAGTTTTTCATAACTGAAGTTTACATGAAAAAAGTCGTCAAAAAAGCTCTGGAAAAAGCTAACGCAGAAGAAAAAATTCGCAAACAAAGAGCGGCAAATGCCAATCGAAATTTTATAAACGAGATGGCCAAAGAAGAAGAAAGCAAGTATGTAACTTGGGGAGATTGTACAGGGATGAAGCTTCTTTTTAAGACATTCGAGTACATCCCATATACAGAATGTTGGTCCTGCGGAGACCAATGTCAATGTGGTCTTGTTGGAAGCGTCTGGCTGGTAGTGATGAAGAGAGTCTTCAAAAATGGTCGACTTTATCATTTCGAATTTTAAAGGGCGATGCAATTCTTCTTACTCATTTTTTTCATATTAATTTTTAGTACCAATCAACTTTATTTTTCTTTCTTTTTAATTTTTTTAAAATTCTTTTCATTGTGGCACATTTATAGAGTTATTTAATTTCAAAAGATACGTTTTATTTAAACGGTACTGTAACAGACTCTAAGTCAGATGAACCAATTGCTATAATTTATCATGTCAAAGAATAATTTGAAATAAAATTTGAAATTAGAAAGCAACGTTTGTTGTTTTTTCATACGTTTCAAAAAACAATTCGGTAACATACCAAGCTGGCTGTTGAATTTGCCACGTCTTTGGCAAGCTGTACAAAATGCCTCTTAGCTACAGGGTTGTTCGTTTTGCTCGAGGCAACGCGGCAAGCGATGCACAGAGCACTTGTGTGTTTCGCGATGACAGTTGCAGCAGACAGCACCTGTCTGTGAGTGCTCGTAGGATTGCCCAAGTTTTGGCAAGCCGTATGGATGGCTTGAGCAGCTCGCAGAACGTGAGCCTGATCAACCAAGCCGGGTTTCCCAGCGACCGACGTTGGATCGCTGACCCCGACAAGGTACGCCGCCTGGGCTGTTGCCTCGATCAATCCGCAAACGCTTGAGGAAACTCCTCTGACCGCCACAGAGAACTGCTCGTGCTCCGATTTCTTAGCGTGGTTTGCTATTCCTGTCATCCCATCGCCCAAACTCTTGCTCTTTTCCATGACAGTTTCGAGACACTCGAAGTACGTGGCATCGGAAACGGGTTCGCTCGGGTGGTCCAGAAGCGATCGCATTGACTGAATGTTACGGATAGCGTTGTCGCACTCGTTTTGTCCAGGAGCCGCAGACGTGCATACATCCACGAGATAGTTGATGGAATCGGTGACTGCTCTGGCTGCTGCTGAGAGTTGATTTTTTGCATTGGGGGCGTTCGGATCGGCAGCCACAGCTTTGGCAGTAGTTAAAAGTTTGCTCGATGTAATGGATACATTTTTCAGAGATACCACCATCTGGGATCTGGTCTCGGTCGTGGTTTGTCCTGCCATTTCCATCCCAACATCCAAGACATCTCCAAAAGCGTTGGTGAATCTTTTTGTTGACGTTGCAAGCTGAACCGGAGATCGGATGGATGATACGACGTTAGATGAGGCGTCGTTCAGACTTGCTGCTGCGTTGCTCAAGTCGCTCTGAAGCTGACTGAAATTTGGAAATGAAAATTTAAAACATTATAATTTATTTGACTTCCTACTAGAGTAGAATAACCTTCGCTGTACAACTGATCAACGCACCCGTAACTCTTAGTTGTCTGTGGATATTCATTGCTGTTCAGAGCAACGCTCATAACATCGATGGTCTTGATTGCCTCTTCCACATCTCGTTGTCCAGGCAGAGAAGACACGCATTTATCAAGAGCATAAGAAACTTCCTTTGCAACGGCTTGCAAGTTTGCATCGTTGTTTGGGCCGTCGGGATTTTGCAGAGCGTATTTAGCTTCCTTAACAAGTTTTGCCGACTTTAAGATGACATCTTCTGCTGTCATGAGTACCTTCTTTTGAGTCTCTGGCTGGACGGTCGTTGCCGCGACGCCTCTCACTGCTGAAGTTAAATCTTTGAGCGAAGTGGCTGTTTCTCTGGCAGCACTTCCGGTGTAAGCATCATTTCCCTGTTTGGCAGCAGAAAGTAATTGAGCCATTGCGAAACCTACGCTTTTCGAGGTCCCCCCAAGACGCAAGGCAGTTGATTCGGCTGTCTCGCCAGGCAGTGGTCGCAAGTTTGAAGCTTCAACAGATCTGTAGAATTCGTTGATCTCTCCTTTTAAGCTGTAGAGAAAAAAAAGTAAAATTAAATATATATTTAATTTTTTGTTACATCTAAAACTTTAAATTCTAACTTGACAAACTGCACAAACCTATGAATCATTTCTTCAGCAGCGTCCAATTCCAAGCCACCGCAAGCTTCCCGAGCTCGCGTCACTGCAGACCTCAAATCAGCCAGTGACGATCCCAGTTGTTGGGAAGTATGATTTAATTGCATGGCCGAAGCTTGGTCAGTTACAGTTGGAATTACTGCTCTTGCGGCTTTAATAACCGCTGCTCCCGGTTGCAAGAACTGTTCCGAGGCGTTGATCAGATTTAACTGAGCCGTGGGATTGTCAGGTTGAGCCTGAGTTCCCTTAACACCCGAAACGAGGTTGGGGATGTGTTGGCCCATCATACGACACTCGGCATTGAGCTCTTCTTGACTGCTGATGTTGTTGTTGTGGGGTACGACTGAGGAAGATGCAGCCATACATTGTGTAGCATTAGAAGCAGCCTGCTTGGCACAAACTTCAAGACGACTAATCAGTTTTCGTCGCAAAGCAGGTGTCGCTGCTGCGGTTGTGGCTGCACGAAGTTCTTCGGCCGCTTGGCGAAGTTGGTCTTGCATCTGTGCGTTGTTGGGACTGCTGGCGCATTGGCGTGCGGCTTCAACCTAACATTATAAAATTCAATATCGTATCAAACAAAATGAATCAACGACAAAAGTAAATACATCCATGTAAAAATGAATATCTCATAAATGAAATTTTACCATCTTGGCAGTTGCATCAGCAAGAATCTTGGCAGCTGCCAATAATCGCTGTTGCTGTTTCAAGTCCGTTTGTTTCTCCGCCTCTCCCTTGATGCTTTGAATCAACTGAGCTGTCGCCTGACTGACAACCCTAGCCTGGCGTACCATCTCGCCTGTATCACCCGAGCTTGCGAACAGTTTGTCCGTAGCAACTAAGATGGTATCGACGGCACCCTCCTGGACGGTTTCCTTGGCCCTTTCTCCTCTGGTGGCAGTTTTGATGTGATTCAGCAGGTCGTTCAAGGTTCTCGTGACCTCGGCGGCAGCGGCACTCAGTTCTTTCAAAAGATTTTCACTGCCGCAATTATCGTTGCAAACTTGGACGAGATTTTCCACCGCCTTTGTGACTTCGCGCACGGCGTTCATCAGTTGGGTCTGGCAAGCCGGCGAGCTCAACGTCGGTGCTACGACTTTGGCACAGGCGACAAGCTGGGACGTCGCAAGTGCGCACTGCGTCGCTGCAGAGATCACTCGGTTCTGAGTCACGGAATCTTCGCAGGTTGCTGAGATGTTACGGCCTTTCAGTACAAGGGCAGCGGTTGTGTTGGCAACTGCCTTGGCAAGGGCAAGCAGCATGTCCTGAAGTTCGCGGTTCGAGTCGTCGTCCTCTCCGATTCGGGTCAGGACTTGGTGCGAAGCCTCGCCCACTCGCGATGCTGCATTCAGGAGATTTTGTCTTGGCTGAAAAAGAAAAACAACAGAGATTGGAAAAACTGTTTTTAAAATTTTTGAAATGTTAATCTCTAGTGTAAAGAAAAAGAAGGAAACTAAGAGCAACATTTTTGTTTTACTTTTCTTTTAAATAACTTAATGATGTACGCGATAGGATTTGCCATGATTGTTTGCCATGAATTTTTCAGTGACAGATTTTAAGTGATTCTTGATGACATGTGCAACAATCGTCACTGGCATATTATACTCTGATAATAAATTTGCACATAATGATACCAACTTTGCTAAACGACAAGTGTGCATGGACAAATTAAACTTTGTCTTCTTAGTATCTTGATTGATAACTAACTTATCAAGGTACTCTTCAGACCATTTTAAATTTTGAAGATTAGATAATCAAAATCATAACTTAGTCATATAAAGCAGAACATCGTAAACAGAATGTTGAATACGATGTCTTGTCTACCAAACAAGCCGTACTATGTTCAGCGTTATACTAATTGCACATTTTTTTTTCTACGGTGCTTACGTATTGTCCATAAAGAGTAGACGTTATATAAAAGGGCTGCAGAGAAAGGGAAATCATAGTGGATGTTAGAACGATGAGTAACTGATCAATTATAATTGGAGCAACTTTGTGATTTAAACTCTTTGAAAAACTCTTCAATAAACACGTGGAAAGTGTTTGACAAATTTGCTCCACTCTTTGTTGTTCTATTGACTTCACCTCTTTAGTTTCTGGTTCCGCAGCTTTGAGCAGATCTGAGAAAGCCGAGCACAATTTCCGGGCAGCATCCAAGAGTCGATCTCCGGATGAGTCGTCTTCCATCAGGGCGGCGATCATTCTGACTCCTTTGGTCATCTCAGGTAGATTCGAGGTGATGGTGGTGATAGCTGCACCAACAGCTGTGTGGTCGACATTGTCAGCTGGGCCGGATGTTAGCGTGACAACTTGAGCGGTCGCGGCGTTCATCGCTGCGATTTGTGAACCAACGCTCTGTTTGTGCGTGTCGATTGTCTGCTCGATCCATCTGAGTGAGGCAGCGTCGGTGCCGATTTCGGGTAACTGCGCTTTTGTCGTCAACTCGACTTCGGCATATTGGATCATCTCATGGCCGGCGGTAATGGTCGACAGTAAGGCACGTTGTGGCTCAGACAGCACGGATGTAACTCTAGTTTGTTGCACCTGGTGGTAAACGAGTTAAATATGGGATTAGTTTTCTATAAATAAGTTTCAGTCATCGGCATTTCAATATTTTTGAATTGAAACATTTTCAAAATATCCTCTTGTCGACTTTATTTCGTAGTTAGCATTTTTGAATGGTTTTTAATTTCGTTTGATTTTGAAAATTTTCCAATCTTTTGTTCTTCTACACAGATGAAGCTGAAGATACATAAATGGATGACTTTCTTCCAATTTCAAAAATATTCTTTCGAATTTAATAAACCGAAAATGAATTCAACTTTATACGACGATGCCAAATGAAAGAAATGTACTAATGAGTGCTCAATTACCAAATAACTGAATCATAAAATTTCAAGCGGTTCTCAAAGTCCGACGCAAATAATCCGAGGCAAATTATGAGAATTCCTTAATTTTAATAAAATGCAAATTTCTACATATTCTGTGACCGTTTTCGTAATACATCCTCATGTGAAATTATTTGCAGGGAAACATAAAAGAGCTTTATTTGATGAGAATTTTCCCCTTGAAATGTTTGTTAACGGAGCTCCCTTTCGCGCTTGAAAACAGAATTAAAAATGAATATCCACACTCGTGACAATGATTGATGTGAGGCAGAGAGTCTTATTGAAATCATAACCACTGTATGCAACACAGGAAAAACCAACGCAAAGAATTAAAATTAGCAATGATGTTCCACAAAAGAAGCCAAAGAATGAATTCTTCTTCCACCTGGTACCTACTCTGTGTCCGCAATAGAAGGCGCCTAGCATGAAAAAAAAATTTTTCAATCTATTATTCAATTTCTTTTCTTTTTTGTGTAAACATAATCTTGGCAAATACACAACGTTGATAAATAATCGCTGCGATCCCTGAGATAAATTTCTAAAAACTACTATTCATGACAGTGTCCAATTGGTAAAAAAAATCATAAACAATTCAAAACAACAAATTATTAACAACAAATTATTTAATGAAAAAATAACAATTGGCCACCATCATTATCTACTTGCGGTTTATCAACCCAAGTAAAAAATTGTACATGGCTCCATATATGGATGTAAAATGAATATATGACATACGTGAGTAAACATGTGATATAATATGGATGTATATATGGACGCAAGTACCAATTATAGTCCATATATGGCACATAAATGGAGCCATATATAAATTTTCAATTGGGAGTTTCTTACCATGGGTGAAGTATGTGCGATGTTGATTTGTCCACTGACGGTGGTGTACTGGGCACTGGCCATGTAGCCGGTTCCGTAAGGTCGGGCCCCTGAAAATTGGATCATGCAGTCTACCAGGTCTAGGTTTACAATGATAATTTATTATTTATATATATACACAAAAAAACGGTTGGCTCGTTCGATTCCTCGTGATGGTGTTTCTTCGATTCGTTTTCGAATGTTAGAGCAACAAAGTTTTCGATGAGGAATCGCTTTTAATTAAAAAGTCAAAGCAAACGAAACGAATGTTTGGCGTCGTGTTAATTCACTGCGCCAGCTGTTGGGTGCATCGATCTTTAATTAATTGATGAAAACTTGGTTGCAGAAACATGACGCTGAAAACTAGCTTTGTCCAATTATGATACTAAGCTCTTATACTGCTGTTCAACATTCAGAATTTATATACAAGTCTTGACGTTGTACGATTTTTGGAATATGTACAGAGAAACATCGAACACAACAAATACGAGGATTCAAGCGTGCATTACTCATGACATTCATGTTTTTGTCATTTTGTATTTCTTTTTTTGTTTCCGTGAATTGTAATTACTTTTTTTTAGTTTTTAGTTTGTAAACGAAGTATCCATGTAAAATGAATCATAAATGTAACATACATGTTGCATATATAACTTATTACATGGGTACACTGTGTGCATTGTGATGTAATGATTAATATTGTGGGTACAGGGTCAAGTCAGATGATTCGTTTTCAGTTTTAATCGAATGGCTGGCTGCTATTAATAAATTAAGGCAATTAAACAGATGCACCGGGAAGTCACGAATTTTGTACTGTTATCAAATGAAAAATCAGAGGCAAATCTACTAAATTTCTTTTTGTATTAATCATAAATAATTTTGCGTTGCAAAATATTTCATTAAATTTTCTAATGATTGTTATTCACTAGCGCAGCAGAATATTAAACAATTTATCATCCTGTAATAAAGGACTTTACTGAAATCAGTATTAACAACTGAATTAATTACTTCATAATTGTCCAAAAGTTATTTATGTATTAATTAGGAATGTTTGGTTGACATTTAATCGTTACATTTAGTTAGCCATTAGTAAAATGGTCAGTTTTATTGGGGGCTGTTTTTTACCATCATATGTGGTTTCTTCAGTCGTAGTCAGCCGTTCATATTCTTCGTGTACTATCACTGTAATTAAACTTACGATTAACATCAAATGAAAAGTGTATTATAATTTACAAAATGATGAAAACAAAATGAACCAAATACGTATCGAACGTATACGTTTCATGAAATACGTTTTTTTATGATGAATTTATTCAAGGATGGCTTTGGTTCATTTATTTTCTTGAATGATAACGTCAAAGAAAGAACAGATACATTGTTTCACAAATACCGAACATACGACTTCACAAGACACAGTACAAACATCTGTTATTACAAAAAATGTAATAATAATAAAAATAATAATAAGAACTTGTACAATAGCGACGCGTCAAAACACGAATACGAAAATGAAATATGCAAACAAATATTTTCTCTTTGCAAAATGCATATTAATTCAATATGCTTTTGATGTATCAAACAATCATTATGTTTAAATCTAACAAACAAAATTTATTGACTGTGAAAGAATTAAAATCAACTATCCGTACAAAAATTAAAATCAAAATGTAAAATCAACATTTCAACAATCAAATATCTACATGTCTATAACAAAAAAACTTCTGATAATTTCAAATTACATTGTCCATAAACAACTGACTTGATCCCACAGATAATACAAATGTAAGCTCACAATTTCAACACACCTTAATTGTGTGATTGAAATCGTCATTAAAACACGTCTGACAATTTGAATTAATTGAAAAAAAGCTACGAGAGAACTTACCATCTCCACCGGCTCTCATTACCGCTGGCATCGCGACGGAGACAGATTCGATATTACCTCTGCCAACGTTACTAGTCTCATGCTGCATGATTGTTGCTCTGCGAAACAAAATCCGTATGTTTATTAGCATCTAAAGAAAAAGAACGAGATATGTTGATCTAGTCTGTTATCTATTTTATGCCGAAACACCGTACGGATTGTCGCCGTTGAGAGCCGATAAAACGTATTTGTAAAGCAGTTCTCGGAGAAATCCTCCCATGACAGCTGTCCTGACACGACTCGGGAAATGTATCGACCTCGCGAGCACTGTGACAGATCAATTCGAGATATCGAACGATACTAATAAAATGCAACGAATGCACTCGGCGTGCATAACCGTGCTAATAATACGTTAATTGACGTTCGTGATCAGCGGTGTTTCGTTATACTAAAAACGGCCCATGAATTGAGTTAAACATCTTCTTTTCTTTTGCAGAACAAACGGGAATTTCAATCTTGTAAAATAAATTTGAGTTTGAACAGAATGAATTTCTCACTAAATATGTGTGTCTTACTTCAAAGGTGAAACACTATCTTCGACCATGGTGGATCCTTCGTCTCCCTCTATTCCGAAGTGATCCTTCGCTTTTTGCTTCTTCAGAATGATGTCAATATATCCAGCTATCAGTTGAAGAATTTGTTCGGCTTCGGTCGTTTGAACGCTATAATACTGATCGGAATAATCGCCAAAATCGAGTGTAAAGGTGTTGGGCGAGGCGCCCCAGCGTCGCACGGTAGTAAGCGGCCATGTTCGCAAGATTTCCTTGGTTTTCTCGTCGAGACGAAGTACGGAGTCCTTCGTGACTCCGAGAAGACGCGGCACCAACTTATTTTTGCCCTTCATTTTTTCCTTGACCAGGAAGAAAGTTACACCGTACGTGCTCAGCGATCGAGCTGTTTTCGTGTACAAGACTTTTGCATCGAGTTCGGACAAACCGGCGTGCTTTTTGTGTTCTGCGAAGACTTTCTTTTCGATGCCTTTGACTTTTAGATACGATTGTGGAAGAAATTCTTTCAAACTGAAATATGAAAACAAAAATGTTCATCAATAATTTTCATAGTTTGGATTTTTTTCTTTTAAAATGAAAATGCCAATTATATTGATATGAAAAAAAAAATGTTTATTTATTGTCACAAAATTGAACAATAAAAAAATTGTCTTAAATAATAAAAGTGGAATCAAAGCGTACTCTAAAAATCCAGGCTTGTGCTTATCCTCTTTATGATCTCCAAATTGAATTTGGCATTGGATTCCGGCGAAAATGCATGCTTTTTCCTGTGTGATAGGATGGGTACCATCGAGAATAGCGTCCCTCGCTTGGACATATAAAAGGGACAGCTGTACTGGATCGCGACTATCGATGTTCTGATCGGAGAAAAAAAACTTTCGTCGGAGCAACACCGTCTCGGACTCGTCTACGCCTTGCTCTCTCAGTGTCTTGCTTGGATCTATCCAGTTCACTGTCATACAAAACAAATCAAAAGTAATCAGTATCAGTTTTGAAGGGTCAGAAAAAAGGAAAAGTAAAAAATATGATCTTGAAATCATTGACAAATGATGAAACAAAGGATAAGTATACCCTCATCGTCAGTTTTGAGCTTCTTCCTCAATTGATCCATCTTAGCATCTCTCTCGCCCTTCTCCTCCTTCCTTCTCTTGAGCGTCAAGGTGCCGAAATTACTTGGCTTCTGATTTTCCATCTCCTCGTCCGGCAGTTCACGCACCAGAGAGTACTCGTCGTGGTTCGTAATGCCAATCTTTGTGCAGATCACTACCATAAGATTTGCCACCGGTTGACTGTCGTCGACCAGCATCGTTTTCAATGTTCCGTCCAGCATTCGCACTCGAAGTGTTCTGAGCTTGCGACGGTACTCGAGCAGGTCTCCGTTTCTCAATAAGTAATAGTCGAGGTTTCTGCCCGGCTCCAGCCAGACACCTTTCTTCGCGTCTTCATCCGACAGGAATAGACCGTAATCTTTTGCTGAAACCAATGGATTTTGAACTCGATTCTCTGATCGTACAAGATCATCGAAATTCCAAGATTTAGTCAAATTTATTGACATTATTACTGTTTTAAATAAAAAAAAAAAGAATTTTTTCTTGATTGCTAAACTTTGAGTCCATTCTATTTTTGAGATTTATCGTTTTCAAAAATATGTTTGATAACTACTTACGTTGTCCCATGTTGCTGGCTTCCACCAGCTTTTCTTTAATGATACGACAAGCATCGTAAATGGATGTGCTGGGATCAAACTGCATCATTTTTGTCAAGTTTTTCTCCGGAATGGAGATACGCAGCGAAAGCATAGCCATTGCGACTGTGGATGGTGTTCTTTTTCGTGCTCGAAAACCTCCAGAGTCACTCGACTAAAACATACAAATTAAAATAAATTATTAAACGTTGTTTGACAAAAAGAGAATAAACGAATGAATATAACTATAATCAACGACTCAACAATTAATTAGCATTTCTTATTTCTTATTTAAATAAACGAAATAAAAATAATACATTTGAATTACAATAATAACTAAAATATCAAGGAGAAATATTAAGCATCATAATCAAATTGTCTCTAGAATTAAGACGCCTTTTACTATTACGTACCAGCATTGAGATGCAACAAGTTGAGCCTGTGATATCATCTCATAGACTTAGAATATTACATCATATCTTAATCTACTATTAGACCCTTGTATAAAGCGACTTTGCTTCAAGATTTTTTCATTACAGACAAAATGTTAATAAAACTTTTTCTCTATCTTTTCAGGAGGGGCAGCCTGATTAACTCCCAGAGCCTAAGTGCGAGTTAGAAGATACTCAGTTTATCGACCACCTGCAGTATGGTACAATTTAGCTATACAGAGATTTACCACGGTACCTACGAGTGACAACAGGCCAATTCGATAAAAGTAAATAGTCTCGTTTGCTCCTAATTAAATTGATCGACGGACCCCAGTGATTTTGGGGGAAAAAGATAACAAAGTAGAAGCTCCACGATTGCTCTGCCAATCAGCACAGCTATTCAATCAAATCATCGCATTATTATCAATTAACGTCTCCTCCGTCATTAAGCCGACCACTTTACGCTACGATCGTTCCGTTTGGTCCCTTTGATTGAAACGTCTGCTACAGATACCTCTGTCGTTACTTTGTTTGATAAGCAACACCTTCTTTTTAATCAATGCCTGCCACTTTTTTTAAGCCTCCAAGATATTTTATACGCCAATGGCATTGAAATTCGTTTCACTATTGAATTTAAATCAATTGCCATAGAATACTTCAAATAGAAAAAAAATTAAATTTGATTTTTTTTCACTATTCGAATTTTTTTATTGACAGTGTATAGTAGCAGAAAATAAGTATATCACTATGAAACAAAGGGGAAAAAACGATTGTTCCCTTTTGAGTTGAAATGGACATTGGGTATGATCCTTGATGCGGACTGAAGTTCAAAATAAGTGCAATTAAATGCGAATTGTTTCGGTCGTTGACTTGTATTTGGTGTCCGGAGCCTCGGGACGGGGGAGAAACGTTTTACAAAGGATAAATTTGGTGCAAACATCCACGCCATTGGAGACTTCTGCTGGCGCGGAGGTTGCCAGGCAACGCCGGCTCTCACTGTGTCAAACTCGAGAAAGAGCGCGCGGCCCTCGCGAACTCATTCCCCAAAGACCCTTCTTACAAGCTCTCTCACTCAATTTTCACGCAATCCAGAGACACATGGTTATCGAGTCGGTCTCACGCTCAGAACTTTGCATTCGTCACTCCGTGCCGTCACGAGTCAAGTGAAATCAACATTAATCGAATCAGCCCTCCTTTTCGACAACGTTTATGCAAATTTTCGCATCGTTTCTTTCTCGTTGCTGATTAATCATTGACCTGTTTCTCTCCTCCCCTTTTTCTGGACCAAGTTGTGAAACAGTAAAAAAAAGCCCGTAAATGTCTTATTGTATAAAACGGTAGTATCAAAACAAGTGGATGATTAAAAAAAAACATTTTTCTAACAATGTTTTTCTTTTAATTTTATTTAATTTGTATTTTTCAAGTTTGAAAGGGAAGAAATTAACGACAAATTGAAATATTACCTTAAGTGAAAAGAAAGGGCCATCGGATAAGCTGGATAATTGAGACTTTCTTGTTGAGAAAAGTTTGAAATTGTAATTGCTGTACAAAATCAAGTTTGGTGATCAACGAAGACGTTGCAATCGATACAAGCTGAAGTGCAGGATTCATTATAAAACTACTTTGAATAAATTTAAATAATGAACGTTTTTTGTCGCGCTTAATGATTCGGGAATATTTAATCAATTCTGCATGAGTATCATTCATATAGGTACAGATTAAAGGAACAATAAATGGCATAACATCACGAATAAAGTGTGGCCATAATGATTTGCTTTAAATTAAATGATTTTATTTTAGAAAAAATATAAATCAATTTTTTGAAAACGAATGGATTACAAAAATAGGTTTTACTGGCATTGAAATAGAAAATTCAAGAAGGAGTGCAAGATAAATATATTATCTAGAAAGTGTAAGCGGGGCGCGTCGTAACACAAGAGTACTGCTCAAACAGCAGTAAGCTTAATGGTATCTTAAGCAAAATTGAATCACCGCCCGCAAACTAGCTCCATTCTCGATTGAGTTCGGCAACCTCGTTTCTTATTAATCCGATTCAGACAAACGTTTCTTATGCTACTGGTTGCTCTAACTGAAACAAGCTTTGTTGTTTCTAATTACTTCAAGAATCGCCTTTTGTTAACTCTGACTTTTGTTAACTAATCGCACTTTTTTAAAACATATTTTCATTTAAATTCAAAATCGTACAAAAAATTTTGTACTTAAAATACACAAAACTTGTTTCAATAAATTAAAATTGTGTGAAATGAAACTCCCAAAAATGACTATGCTAATTGTTATTTTTATAATTGTTTGTTTCAAATCAACTAAGTAAAAAAGTGTAATAGTTAATCAGTTCGTGAATTTCAGTCAACGTTGCGGTTATCGTCTATGCGGTACGAAAATCGCGACTGTGATAAGGCGAAAAAAAATCGCACGTGTTTATCGGACGCGAGTGAGCGGTATAGGTACACAATTCGATCGATGGCAGTTCAATGGCTAAATATAGTCGATACACTTCGGAAGCCTCTTCCTGCGCTGTTGACGCCTGACGCTGCCTAATTGAGGGCATTGATTGGTCAGGCTCCCGAAAGACACGATTATGCACGCTCTACGGCATCAGTAATCCGAATTCGACTTGCTAATCGATTTTCCCATCATCCCTCCCCCACCTTTTCTCACAACATTGTGGACTCCCCTTTTTTTCATTCTCGATCGATCACACAGCCTAAAACGTAAACAAGATTCATTTCCATCTCTGTAATTAAAAGACAAACTACTCAAATCAAGGTTGGAGATTAACCGATGAACCTTGTTTGATTTAATTCAAGGGGACATTTACTTAGAATTAACCAAGAATTTTGATTATATTCAAAATCTGTTTTCTCGGTTATTGACAGAAATGAAAAAATTATGTTGAACAAAATTTAACATAAAATGAAATTTTGTAAAAAATCTTGTAAAAGAAGATAAAAGAATGATAAAGCGCATATAAAATTGTTTAAATCTAAAAATGGTTTTAAATGCTTTTAATACTTCTTTATACAAGTTGCTTAGATTCATCTTCCAATAAGATTTTATTTTAACAAAAATAAAATGCAGCACTCGAAGCAATTAAACAACTGTAGAATAAAGTATTATACAAGATCGATCAGTTTTAATAGTTATAAAAGTTTTTGATGGTTTTGAGCACACTTGAAAGTCAGTCAATTCAAACAAATTAATTTGTCGTCACAAAAGCAGAGTTGACATGGTTCTTATTTTTTTCAAAGGGAGCTGGAATCACTTTGTTGGTCTCAATTGAAGCACGATATTAAGAGTTTTTATTTAAAACTGTTAATAAGTACATTGAACTGATGATTTTGTCTATTTGGATTTAAAATTGAACTGGATTGGAAGGAAATGTAAATATATGACAAGACTTTTACCGAGTTTTTGTAACCCTTGAAAACTGACACTTGGTGTGACGATAAAGATTTTATGACGATGCTATCCATCGTCGGTTACGTAACACAATTGCTATCACTAGCTACCTTTGAAGCGAGAAGCAGGTCTTCATTTCTTTTCTACAAAAGTGGCCGAAGAGAGGGCCACTCGCTATCTTGCGAAACTCAACTTGCAGGGTCCATAGTTGCGAAACGTGCCGCACAATTTAATAAGCCCGAGTGTGTACAAAATGCACCCCTTAGAAAATTACCTTCGCCTTCAAAAGATCCTGATGAAGTGTGCTTTTCTTTTAACGCGCATATAAACTTCTTACCATTTTTTTCTTGTTGTTTGTTCAAAGTTCAATAAAATACAACTCCGACAGTCTGAACTGTACTTTGTGATGTTCTACCTCAAACAGCCTGCAAGGTGAACAAACTTGAATCAAACATAACGCAAAATTTATTCAAGAAAATCGTGTGTATCTTATCTCGCACGTGTTGGCGCGAATCATGTAGACCGTCAGATCGCATTCAACTAACTTTGCCGCGCAACAACGTAACTATTAGTTGACGAACAAGCCGCGAATGTGCATAAACATATACATGTCAGTTTTTAGTCACCAAGTTTACGAAATGTTATTTTACTTCTGTTAAACATTGTTTTTTTATAAATTAACAAAATTAAAATACTTTATTAAAAGAATGAAGTTTTTGTGAAAAAAAAAGTTAAATAAAAACGTTGAAAATATAAAATTATAAATATAGATAGATAAAGATTGTAAGAAATCTATAACTTTTCCAATCCAGAAGTTCAATATTTAAAAAGTGAAATTTTTATATACGCGACAAGGATGATATCCAGCAGATCCAAGATTTCGAGACTTTCAGCGCTTTGTCTACACCTTGTATGACGTACTTAGCTAGCACTATCGAGGGAGCATACGGTGCAAGAGACTTCGTCAGCTTTTTCAGCCTCATCGAGGTCAACGTCTCGTGCGCTCCGAGAGTTAAGAAGAATCGTTTTCGCGCCACCCACTGCTCCAGCTCGCCCTATTCCCCCAGCATCACCATAAAGAATGGCCAGTCATACGTGTACACGTTTTACCTTGTTACACGAGCTCACTTATTAGACTCCCCCGGGACGTCGACTCGAGGATCCCCGGAAGCTTATGTTTTTAGTGTCACATCAATCTCCATTCTGCTTAATTGCACGGTCGCCGAAATGCTGATCGGATTCGTTTCAGGATTCAATTTCAAGTTTACAGTCAAATCTCTCTTTTGTAAACATCCAATTGTTTGTTCGCCGCATATAAATGTTTGTTTTTGATTTTCGCCAGGAAGAGCCGACAACAAAATCCGATTAAAACATTTTTTGAGTCGTATAATTGAACTGCCCTAGTAAAAAAGATCATATATTGCCCATATATTATCAATAGATTGACAATATATTATTTTCAGCAACCATATACGTTTGTATATTTTTCATATATGGACTATATATTGACAATGTATTAGTAATTTTTAAAAACAATTAATATATTGTGAATTTATGGTCAATATATGATTTCTGAAATAATATATTATCAATATATGTTTTATGTATGGACAATACATGGTCCTTTTTGCTAGGGCTGTGCGGTTTATTTCCGATAATTCGATCATATCTGAATATTCAAATAAACGACAACGAACTGAATGAAAAAAAAAAGACATTTTCTCGCTGGTACACTCTCGCGTCGTGTGACTTATCGATTTTGCGCGATGAAAACTTTGCGCTTCATTGTTTGATTCGTTGTTGATGGAAACAACATCAAGGCAACATTTATATTCGACGGGTGTCGCCGCGTTCGAACGAACATTTAATTGCCAGCAGCCCACTATGATACGCGAATCCGTCGGGCGTATCGCTAAATCCCGACGAGCGCTGTGTGTCGAATCGACAGAGCTCGATTAATGTTAAATGTTATGATTTTTGTTCGCCGCAAAAATCGCACGGGCGATCGATCGCGCGACTGATTAACGCGCGACTTGTCCTGGACTTTGAATTATTCAACTACTAAATTATTCCGCGCCGATGATAAATTGCCACCCCTTATAGTTTTTTCTACCCCTCATTCACGAACATTCTAAATAAGTTCAAAGTTTGCGCGACTTATCTTCTTATTACACAGTATAATAAATCCCAATTATTTCCCGTCTGACTATATTTTGCAGTTGCCATATAATCCTAACTTTCTCTTATGTGAGATAACATTGATTTTGAATTAGCGAGCGTGGGTGCATCAGTTTTGTACATCTTGCGCTTATTTCAGGGATCACCTGCTCGTCCAAAATTCAACAATGAATTAACGATTGTTATAGATTTTAATTTCGAACAAAAGCGTTACATTTTTCAAATGTATATCAATTTTGATCCATCAGTTCATAGATTCGTTGATTTTTTATTAGTTTGTTCATCTTTAATTGTTTCCGAAAAATAAATTATTTTCAGTTGCAAAAAAGCAATTTCATGTACGAAGTTTAAATTTTTTTTTTTCATTTAATCAAATCATCTCCGAAAGAAGAATTTATTGACGCGGAATTGCATATTTTCATCTATCGAAGTGGATATGTTGAAAAAATCCAATTAATTGAAAGTCATTTATATGCAATTTTTTGTTCAAGAATCGTTAAAATAAAGTCACAGTTGAGTTGAGGATACATTATCGCGAGAGTTTATAGCAATGTTTTCAATATATAGAACTTTGTTACGTGACCTGAAGTAGACCTAAAACTTTGCGGTCGACGATAATGCTTAATGTTTACTGAAATGGTTGTCACAAAGCTTGCTTGATTAGCAAAAAATAAAAAAATATATATAAAACAAATCAACGAAACTATTCAAAAGTAAAAGATTTTTCAAACAAAAAACTGTTTTTCAAACATTTTGGATTACTCACTTGTTCAACTTTACTTTTTTTTATTTGATTTTCGTCCGCTGAATTTTCATTCAAATCCCATTGTTTTAATTTGAAATAAAATTTTGACCGGCGACACATCGCGAATAAAGTAAAAACGCCACCCGCATAAGGGCGTTTGTTCAGCGAAGCCCACTCATTTCTCGTTTTTTGGATCCACGACAGCGTTTGCATCAAATTTATAACATGAGAATGCATTAAAACAAGACACGCAAAACTGAAAAAGCATAAACCGCAAAATAATAGTTGTCCGCGGAAATAGTTCTGCGATGCGTTAAGAAACCCATCAGTTTGCACCGTGCACGATGTCAAACATCTCAATCAATTTCATTCTCCGCATCGGTCGAACATCAAAACATTCCCCATCACATAATCAACAAAGCTATTAATTGTATATATAATCAAATTAACAAGTTGAACATTCCAATCATTATTTATCATTCATTCCAATTTTCAAATACAAATCATTTATCATGCACCTGTCTCAACCCTGCACAAATTGGGGTGCAAAATTACCTCATTTCAAGATTAGTCTAAAAAAGAGAACGTTTTAAAACTGTCACAGGACATATAATTCTTGAGCTATATATTCAAGTGAATGTAGGGTACGATTGCACCCTTTTTAAAAAGACTTAATTTGATTCACTATATACAAGTCTTCAAGTTCCATACCACTCCTTAAATCGAAATTTGTAAAGCGGATAAAGATAAAAATGATAAAAACGTCCATAAAATGATCAATTTTAAATTAATTTGAGCTCCTTTTTTTATTGTCGAATCAATTTTTGATAGTTTGATTTGAAACTAAAACGTTTAACTCTAAGATGTGAGTGCAACATTTATTTTGTGATCAATTGTACAATTGTTCAAAATTGAGGCAAGTTTGCCCCGCACTGTGCGCTTTAAAGTAAAAGAAATATATGGAATTAAAGTATAAATGTGTGCGTATATATTAGGGTTAACTTTTAACCTGCTGAGATTTACCTTGGGCATCGTGTCGCGTGTCATTAACTGCGCTGAGCTTCGGCCCTCTCTGGCTTTGGTTTTCGGGATTTAAAATGAAATGGAAGTCTTGTTTGGTGCGCGACTCGGCGATAATTTTGCCATTGTTTTGCGAGCGAGTGGCCGTGATGCGATTATTTCTTAACGGTTGACCGCGTCGGGTAATGAAATTTCGGGGAGACCGGGTCGCAATGGTCGTCGTCGATTACCGTCGAGATCGAAAAGACGAGCGCGTTGTGACGGGCCTAGTCAGTGACCAGCGACTGAGAGTGTTCCGAAGCCGAGAGAGCGATGTGCGTGCAAGTGTCGGGGAACCACCCCTGTTTTCGGCGGGGTGCCGTGCAATCGTGCTCGAGAACCTCGGGCTTCTGCGCACTAGTGCCCTAGTAACACACCCGCGAAATATGGCGACTAGTTGAAAGCGAGCGCTGTTATTCGTATGTCATTTAAGGGGGTCATTCTGATACACCCAATAAATTACACCAATTAGACCGTCCGAAATTTAACAATTTAAATAATTTTTTTTACTATTTCATTTTGTTGAGATTAGAATAATTATGCAATTTTGTTTGTTGATGTCTTAATCAAATTTTGTCGATAACAATCCATATGAATGAGACCTCGAGATTGCAAATTAAAAATTGAAAATATCATTCACTGAGAGGAAGATGAAAAGTCATAAATCTCGCACATCAATTCGCTGACTCATCAGCGACACTTGCGTAGACCGTAAGATCTGCACCATAAAAATATAATCTCATTTTATTAATCTTTTTATTGAATATCAACGAAAATTGATCGGTTCCAGTGTAATGCCACCAATTAAACTTAATTCACAAAATTGAAAAATGAGTTTAAAAATATAAAAATGGGATTAGATTTATAAAAAAATAAAAAAAAAGAAAGAAATCACACATTTTTATTAATTCAATACATTGAATCGGAAGTGAAACAATTTGATAACACGAGCATTACTCAGCCTGCATAGACCCTCGGCAAAGAAATATTGCTTCATTAAAATAATGCGGTATATAATGTAAAAGTTAAAACAGAGTTGAATTTCTCGAGTGTGCAATGGCACTCCCAGAACATGAAACTTTTATCCAAGTTTTCAACTTGTAACATTTGAATTTGGAAGATAAAAATGACGCGGAATTGAATTAATGTTTATATTCGTAAAAACGATAAGGGTTACTTGATGAGCGTCGGTCCAAAGTTTCTTTTTTTGTTTAACACTTTTAATTCTCATTTTAATCGCAATTTTTTATCAACTTTTTCAATTTGAATCCGTTTCGCTAAGTTTTTGTTTTCTTCATTTCATAGACCACTCGTTCATTTTATCATTTAAAAATTAATTGAATGTTGTAATTTGACGTTAATCGCATTATTTTATGAATAATAATCATAGGTTTCGCGTGGTGTATAAAATTTCAGAGTAAAATCGAGCTAGTTCGGTTGTACCTTCACCCTATGAAAAGATACTCAACTCCGAAATTACTGTGGTGTGGACTTAATTGACGCACCAGGAAAGTGATTTGCGGTGAGGCGCGGACTTTGAATTTCAATGCGTCCCCATGATGGATTATTATTGTCTTTTTTTATACTCTGTTAGATGAAACGTGAATTATTGACGGTTATTCCGAAATTGCAAAAATATCGATTCAAAATAATTAATATGACGATGTGTAATTTGAATGATGAGTCTAATTATTGTATTGGGATCATGTAAATCAACGCATTCATGAATTTCGAGAAAAGTAATCGTGAAAAGTAATGGAACGTTTATCGAGAAAATTGATTTACAGGCTTTTTTGTTCTTGCTATTACTCCAACTTTTATGAATGACAATTTACGACTAATTGCATGTAGCATTGTTCTTCAATTGGTGGATAAACCAAAGTGAAAGACAAAAAAAAAGAACAAATTGTGTCAAGGATTTTTTTCAAACATTTTAGCAAAACAAAATCTCAGCCGCGCACTTTCTTGAAATTCTATGAAAAATCGTTTGCTATCAATTCAGTCTGATACTTTACTTGCTTCGACAGTATACATATACTGAAAATTGGAACCGTCTGATACTCAAGAAAATTTAAGAGAAAAATTGCAAGTTACGTTCGAATCGTTTGAAGCTATTTTATTATTATTATTCTTTTTTTTTTTTTTTTTCAAAAAAATCACCCTAGTTTTATGAAATGGAAAAAGTTTCTACCATTTGAACGGTTATCAATGTTCAATATTAAAATTGTAGATTTTCAAACAAACAATATCAAAGTAACAAACTTTCAAGAATCTACGTGCTGAAACTTTTGTAATTTTTTTTATGTATTCTTGAGAATTACAGATGATCTATTTTTCGATTCAAACAAAAATAACAACAAATTAACAAAATTATAAATTTTATTTACAAAGTTTGACATACATTTTTTTAAATTTAATATACATTGCAAAGTGAACAATTAAAAAAAAAACAAGTTAGAAGCATGAATGAAAACATGAATCACAGACTCACCGGTTCGAAAGCATGTTGACTGGCGCGCTTTTTGGACGGTGGACCACGGTCCTTTACCACGTTAAAATTGTTGGCGAACGAAATGGTCGTGACTTATATCATAGACAAGAACTGAGGGGGCAACTTAAGCCCAATTGTTGGCCCCGGTGCAGAATGAACGAATCCATCAAGTTTGAAACTGGTAGCAGGCAACCGGGGAGGTTAAATAAGGCGCTAAGGACAAAAGGCACGGGACGGACGGAGAATCTTCTAAACCCGGGTAAAGGAAGGCGAAGCAAAAATGGGGCCGCCGAAACAGAAGTCGAGAATCACTAGAACGTAAAACTTTGGACGCGACTTTTATTGTCTGGACGAGTGGGACGGTTTTCTTAAGGCACGGATAGATTTCAGAGAACGACAACCCTGTACAAAAGTTATTCAAGCACCAAGTGCTGGGTGATGGCAAAGGATACAACAAAGGTGTTACCGAAGACGAATAATATATGATTTGTAAAATGAGGGATCAAACTTAACAACTCAGAGGGAATGATCGGATGGAACTTGGAACTTGAACTTGTACAGATCGGACGCTGGTTCGGGGTAAGGGGTGAGTTAGGTCGGAGAGAACAAGGATGCTACCCGGAAGGCTGCCGCCAAAGAAGTGACGCGTATGTGGCACAGCTTGTGGCACCCTAGGATGCGCCAAGTGCGCCCTGCGCTGGCGCAAATCGGCACCGGCAGCGGCGAGCGCGATTGGTCCATCGTCGCACGGCGCGATAATAACGCGCCCCCACCCACCCCACTGGCGCCCCCTGTCATCGAGCGTACCCCATAACTTTCTTTTCCATCTCCAACCCCTCTCGTTTCTTCCAGCTTGCGAATATCGCGTTGTATACAATAGTTCAAATTGGACCACTTGTTAATGTTCCCGAGAAAAGCCACAGGACGAGCCTGTCCGCGTAGCTTTTCAGTTTATTTTTGTTAATCGATTTACGCTGCAACGTGGCTTGCAGCGTAAGTTAACATTTTCAGTTAAAGGTATCGGGGTTAATCATGACTTGATGTTTCGTTCAGACTATTTTAAATGATGCTGTCGACAACTGTTGAACAAATAACTGGCCATGGGAAAAAATTCCCTTCAAAAGTTTCTGATTCATGTCTGATCATTTACATCTGGAAAATATTTTTGTTCGTTTCTTTTTGGTAATCTGTAAAATAAATTTATTTTATCAAAGTTGCTTCGATTCCAACAAATCGGACTTTGACTGTACTTTCGAGCTTGCTCATTTTTCATTGAAAATTTTTTAATAATTTAATACGGTTTTATGTATGCAGTTTTTTCTAACACATTTCTATGAGGTAATTTCTATATCAATTTTGTGAAAGAAATACAAATAGTGTTCTTTGACTCGTTGCCTCTGATTAATAATTTTTTTCACTATTATTCACTTGAATAATATAGTACATAAATATATTATAGATAAAAACTGAAAAATATTAAATTGAAAAACAAACAAATACATGGTTGTTTGTTGCATGCCTTTTTATTTAGTGAAAGAATCACATTTGATCACGAACGTAGGAGGAGTCCTAAGTTGAAAAGTTGTCTCGCGTAAAAGTCCAGACAACTCAATTTCGGGTAAACGAAATTATCATAACTAGATTGATGGGCATGAATAGCGGACGGTAATTTTCTACGATCAAATGGATACGCCTTTTGAAAAAGTCGCATCACCAACGGACAGATGCTAAATTATCGCTGTCTCTTCCCGATACGGGGGTGAATCGAGAAGCATGGACTATATTTATGCGTTATACTTTGTAGCCGGAAGCCGGAACCGGCTGACCGTAAGGGGCCAAAATTAAGGGGGGGGGAGGAGGGGGCAAGATCGACGCGTTTGACCCCGATGTGTGTTTGGCGCGTGCACCGAGCTGCCATCCTTTATCAGCGTCGCGTCAATCAGCGCGGACTTATCGCTTCGATTAATCGCCCCGACAGCGCCTGTCAATTTGAATCACGCTTCTGCATCCACAGATGTAAAGAACAGAATGGCCCAAGTTGACTCCTTCATTAAGTTGATTGAGATTGTTTCACGAAATTGTTGTGGGCGGTGAACAACCTTTTGGACTCTCTTCGCTGTTCGTTTTTTGCCGAGACAAGTGGTCCTTAATTGTAACAGATTTGAATTTAGATAAACATCGTGATTGGGCTTTTTGATTCGCATTTCAGTCCAAAAAGGGACGATCAGTTTTGCACGGAAATCCTGCGGCTACTTGAACCAGATGTGTAAAAAAAGATAATATTGCAATTCTATAGTGGGTTGAACTAAAAATGTTTTCAGGAAATATAAAAACTGCGCTGCTATATTTCGATTGTTATTTCTGGGCCACGTCTGAGATGATGCGGTGCCAAACTGTCTGAACATTGCGATTGGCTGATGACTAGACAATTCATCTTGTCGCAAACCTATCATGCAACAATCATCATAGGCCAATTCGTCGGTGAGGAGAACTGGACGAATTTGAATCTTGCAGTTCATTCCTTTTGGGTACTTTACCAACCACTCTATTAAAATAATTTGCATATTCGACTGTGGCATTCACATGCCAGGTCACGTAGCTTCGGTACCAACGATTCGGTTTTTAATGGTCAATATGATCCAGACCGAGGAACTCCTCGTGGACATGATCTACGACGAAGACCA
Source organism: Trissolcus japonicus (assembly GCA_030522925.1). Lineage (NCBI taxonomy): Eukaryota > Metazoa > Arthropoda > Insecta > Hymenoptera > Scelionidae > Trissolcus > Trissolcus japonicus. The sequence continues at coordinate 98,176 of JAPYZS010000059.1, forward strand.
TAAAACGAGGACCAAGTTCCGCACGCACAATTACAGCGCTATGCGAGGGGTCCGCGACAGATGCGCCCGGTCGAGGTGCAAATCTCCCTAGGCACCCCTCAAGATTGTAAGATAAAGGGCGAGTCTGGCCGATAACAATTGCGACTTTCAACGCCGCAGCACCCATTTGTCCAAGACGTTATCGCACTTATCAACGCACGATGCAATTTATCAGCAACATTACCTGTTTTTGCGGTAACGGTTCTTTGATGGATATAACTTTCTTAGTGGGGGGTGGTCACAAAACTCATCTTTATTTGCAAAAACAAACAAAATAAAATAATTTCACGGATTTGAATAGATGTACAAAAGCTGAATAACTTGACAATTGGATTCAAATGATAAATAAGAAAGCCTTGGGATGTTTGACCCTCGCAAAAGCTGCCTCTTATACCGTACGAAGGTTATTGGTTCATCACCGAGATGCCTATTCAAATTTTACGGGCCATATTTGTCGCAATTAAGTGTATTTTATATATTAAGGCGTACGAAATATTCCATATTGGAGCGTAGACTTGCGAAGGAAATAAAGATAAATGCGGGGGTGAGGTTAAAGTTTATGACATTATGGGATAGTGCACAAGGCCCTTGCCATTCGTCTGAGTCACGCAGCGTGAGATTGTTTTACGAGATTCCTCGGCCAACGAATGTTGGATCTACCGACGCAAAGTGCGTAACAGTCGTACCTAAGTCATACTCACTTTGTATCCGTTACCACTCGTCTCCTGATATCCTTGTCCTTCTTGTGCAATCGATACGCTAAAAAATGTGGACTCTCGTTTCTACCTAAGGCTCTCTCTTTCAGACGGCGGTCCTCTACATGACAATATCTGCAAATCAAAACAAATCGAACTCATTCATTTCTTCCTCCTTATGTTATAAGCAAATTTTTTTTCAATTTATAATATTAGGAACTGAATCGGGAGAAACGAAAATAAATCAATAAAATAATGATGGATTTACATAAATTTACAACATTGAATTGATTTTGACAGTGTAAATAAACTTGTAAAGAATTGGATTCTTTTTTTGCAAAAAAAAATTTATTCGTGATAATTATTCAGGTTAGCTGACGACTTATCAATGCCAGTCAATATTTCTACAATTTTCACACGATAAACACAAGTGCATGAAGATGCATAAATTATTTATTTAAATCCAATTGAAATTAATCAACAAAGTTTCTGCGTTCGCTTAATTGTGAAGACTGCGCGCTAAGTTCTCGCAGTCGAGTATTATTGTTTGACATCTTTCATTGCCAAACGAATCGCGAGTTAATGAGATGAATATATAGGTTATGACGGGCGAGGCGGACTTATTTTTGAGACGTTAGAAATAGCTATAATGAACGATCTTGTTTCAACCCGCGAGCACAGTCTATCGTACGATTTCCCTCGTAACAAAATGTGCACCGCGTTATTATCATCGATGACAAAGTTTCGGGGCATAAATTGTTGAACCAACTTCCACTGCCAGTTGTAATTGACAAAAGAAAAAAAAATTTTTTTTATTTATCACATCAAACAATTGGCGAGATTGGCTCCCAAAATTTAATCCACTTAACTTTTCTCAAAGTGATATCTCATTGTAACTTCGCATGTGGGAAAACACACCCAAATCTAATCACTCGCTTTCCAAATCGCCTCGAAAATACTCATTACTCGTGTAACAAATCTTGTAGTACCCTCCTTCCCTCCCCCTCCCCCTCCCCTTCGTCTCATCATGGAAAAAAACAAACAAACAAACTTCTCTCCCAAAAACAACCTTGTCGCATTTTCACCCTCGAATTTGGGTCACGATAAGCAAAAAGGGATTCCAAGGTGGATCGGATTTTTGGCGAATAATCGCGGCAGCGGTTGGGAGGGAGCTGCACAGGCATCCGGTGATTTTAGTGTGCAGGGATTCGGTGTCGGGATAGGTTATCGGCGGCGCGGGGTGCGGCCGGAGCGTTCGCGAGGATGGGGTTGGCGTCACGACGGCGGGCGCCGGGGGTGGCGCCGCGACGCTCTGGCGTCGCCGATCCGAGACGCTCTGCTGATGCTGGCTCCGCGTGGACACCTATACCTGCATCGACCTATCTCCACCGGGCCGCGGCTTGCGACTTGAATTTTGCGCCCAGCGAGATATACAGCTCCACAACTCAAGACATAAATTTCGTTTCAGTTGCAGAATAATTTCCCTCCGAATAGTTTTGCAGAGAAAAAGATTGACAAAAAAGAATTGCCCGCGTTATTTTGCAGATCACGCCAGGCAAATAGTCATCGACTTTTGTGATACGGCATTGAATTGTTTATTATTTATTTTGCATTTGTTTGTTGAATTTCTGAAGGTGGTTAGGAATATTGTATTTATGTTGAAGGTGGGCCTCGCTTTCAGTGCGAAAAATTGGGTAATCATCTATCTATTCTAAGTTCTAGGCACGTTTGTTTACGTTTTGAAAATAACATTATAATTTTAGCATTAGACGTTTTTTGAATGTTACGTCACTGTTCAACTCTGAATTCCGCTGGGCAGCTAACGCCCTGACTTTTCTTTCAAACGCAGCTTTAGCCCGAAAACCAGTTCGGCGTCGCGTGAAAACCAGGCGAGGTCAATGCAGCTTGAGATGCAGCCGGTGCTTTGTATTTGAAGTTTCATCAATTCTAACTAATTGTAACTTGATGACGTTTCGTCATATTATGGATGTATATAAACAAAATTGAAGTACTTGTCTTAATCATAAAATCTTTAAATCATGAGCTATTGATTTTCGTTTAAAAATATAATTCAGGATAGTTTTCGTAAAAAATTGTATTTAAAGGTGTAAAACAATATAATAGAAATTCAGACTGAAAAGAGAAATATTAAAAAAATTGAGTTCATACATTAATTGCAAAAAATTAGTACAAGAAATGTTAATTAAACAAAGTTATTGAAATAAGTCGCTGGTTTATGATAGGATTTTAAACTTTATTAATATAGTAACTATGTTAACGAATTAGTTTTTCCTTGTATGTATTCAGATTGGATTAAGGCTGAAAAGACGTTTTATATCTTGTTCATGATAGATTTACAAGTTCCTAACCGGATAAAAATGTCGACCTCTCGATTCTTCGTTCAGTCATGGAATCCGCAAGGGAGGACACCGGAGCCTATCATTTATCCTTTTTTGAATTCTTATTGACTCTTTTATTGCTTCCAAAAGATCCCGTCAGATTTATAAAATCTATCCAGTCATTTTCCAGCTTGGACAAATTACTCCATCAGAACCTTCAGCAGAGGATCTACCAGTTTCATTAAGCCAATTATTTTTCCACCTTTGAGTCTCTACGAAAAATAAAAAAAATAAAATAAAGACAATCTTTTTAGTGCAAAAAATGATTCTTACAGTATTATTTCATTTTTCATCTGGCTATCCATCATGACCTGCAATTCACACTTATCTGTTAAATTTTATGATTCTGAAAAACACAATACGATGACGAAACAATGATTGATCGGGGCTCTTTTGCTCGGCAATATAATAGAAAATCAATGCCCAAGCGAATCAAAGCCGTCTTGTCTTTGGTGCGTCACGAATGATAGGGATGGACAAAGTTCTAATAAGTTGGACAAATATGGAATCATGGTTGTTTTTATACGCGCGGTAAGAGAATATAAGGATAATCCATTAGACGAGTTGTAACCGAAAACTGCGCAAACAAGGGTGTCCTTCAGGATTAAATATGATGGAGAATAGACGTCGGCCGCGAACGGTTTGAGGGCGAGATCTGACACGAAACACGCTCCAGAGACACAGGTGCATTCGACGAAACGTCTCCAATGGGAAAACACTTTGCAAATAAAACGGACAAATCTTGTTCGACGACAAGACAACAGTTTTCGTCCGATCCTCAGACTTAAAACGTTTGTTCAACTTGGGTTTTTTTTTCCTGTCAATTGAAATAAAGTCGCCGAGTGCGCTCTGATCTGTTCCTATTTTATGGTCAAACTTTTTTTCCACCAACGGGTGAAAACTTTTTCTCCGACTTTTATTTTTGTAACCGTGAATTGGTCTGTGCAACAACATCGGATGCCCAAATCAATTAGTTTTGAAATAAAATTTCTCGTAATTATTTATCAAAGTATTTTTGATAATTAAGAAAGTAAAAGAAGCATTGAAATCGATTAATTGCAAACAGCCAGCCGCAACGACTCATCGACGAGTTCGCGCGCATTACAAGTCTGAGTAAAAAGTTTATCCAGTCAAGCAGAGAGTAAAGGCAGCGAATAAGTATCCAGGCACGTTTTGTCCTCGGCGGATGTGCATGGCGAATTGGAAGTGCCTTGCTGGTGTGACTTCTTGGCACGTGATAACTATAAGTGTTTACGTGGAATAAAACGAGCTGCGCCCATACGTGTGGTTTATGAAAAGTGCAACAACTTGGCAGATCCTGCAGGACAAATTTAGTGACAAAACGCCCCCGACCCTAATCAAATTTTATGGATTCATTTTTCTATCTGCAAATTGTTTTATATATGAACTATGTGTCATATCACAAAATATAGAGCCATATATGGACTAATGTATAAAGCCATATATGAAATTATAAATTTATACAAAGGTTTGACATGGGTTAATCTGAAATATATTGATTTCTGATTAGAAATTTATTTTGAATTTATTAAATGTGGGGTCATGTTGTGTGTTAATTTTTAATTATTTTCAGAAATTGAATTTCAATTTTAGCACATTATCGTTAATAAAATTAACTCAAAGCCACCAGGAGCATGTCAATTCTGAAGTTATGCCTTTGAAATTGTGTGCGGACTATCTTTCTTTGAATGAATGGGAAAGGGTTAGGTCTAGGGACACCTAATTGTGCCGTCTCTGGATCCCGGCAAGCAATCATCATAACGATTCTGTAACGAAGCCATTTGTTTCCTTCAAGAGTGCTATGAAAGACGTCAGAAGTGCGCGCGCGAATGCGTTAAGCACATACACGAGACGCAATTGGATGATTGCTTCAGATTACTTTGATTTTCCTTGGTCATGAAATACATCATTTCAAGCATAAGAAACTGCACGTCCACCAATTCCATCATCAGTCTCTTTTTGAATTTGCATAATCTTATTTATAAAGTCGGTTTTATCTCAAAAAATAATCCGCTTTCAAATGAAGTAATTTTTGTTTTAATTTAAATTCTGAGTTGAATTAATTAATCATTTGAAAACATTGTCCAATCGTTCGAATGAGATTAAGAAATTCGGTTTCAATCAATATGGTTAAATTCGGTAGAGAAAAACCTCTGACAAAATATTGAACACGTACTGAGCTGAAACTAAAATGGAACTTGAACTCGTGAGGGGCACAACCCTCCAAGCCATGATTATGCAAATATTCAGAAAAGTCGTATGAATTCAAGACATTATTTAGCATAACCAAATTTTTTTTATTGTTGTTTGTGCATTAATGCACAATACATTTTTCGTCGCAACAATATTCAGTTAAAATATTTTTCTACGCTCGTATTTGCGAGAGTAAAAATAAAGCATTTTACGCGCTTTATCACGTGGCTTCGAACACGATCTTTGTCATATCGCCTGACAAGGAACCTTCTGCACAAGTTGCAGCGCGGAGTCGCGTTAATAAAACGTAACAACGCGGCCAAAAATGCGCACACACCGCCGCATCATAATAAACTCTATTGAGTAGCCAGGCGCGTTCAAATGTACACAACATATATCGAATCTTCGAATCTATTTATAAGACTTAACCGGAACTTGACTTTTTGTTTCAGAAAACCGTGACTAAGATGGACCCCCTTCAATACGTAAGTCCTAAGCCATCCAACATTTGGAATAATATTTATTTTTATAAATTAAACAAACAGGCACAAATTAGAAAAAAAGACAGAAAAAATTATTAAAATGTGTTCTGAAGTATAGAGTTTTGACAACTCATATTAATATTAATGTCGAGTTTATTACATAAAACAATGAAATTATACACTGCGATGTATGAATATTTAAATTCTGATTCTAAAAAATAGACCTTATACCTTAAACAGTATTATTATGGGTATCAGAAAGCGAGGAGGTTGCAAATGGTGATTTCATAAACGGATATAACGTGAACGCTAATCGTGGGTGTAGGTGAATTCTTGAATGATATATAAACACGAGATCGGCTTCACGCACAAGTATCAGCTCATCGATTATGGGATTACACAAGAGGCGAGATGTTATGGTAAAGATTTGCTGAGATTTGTCAATTCCTCTGAGGTATGACACAGATTTCAACGAGCGACCTCAGCCTGCGTGTAACGCGCGTCAGATATTGTTTTCCTTTTATTTTTACATACAGACGCTACAGATGTGGAATTGATCACACGTGTGTCTCCATGATTAGTGTGTCGGGCAACACTTTAATCGTCTCACAATGAGTTGCCAATTGTCGTCAGTTGCCGGCCAAGTAAATTTTAATACTAAATGAAAAAAAAGAACACCGTTAAATTGATTCCCACTGGTTGAACGAAGTATTTAATTAAATGCAATGAGCAATTGACAATTACGTAAGATAAATTAAAAGACTCGATGAAAAATCCACACGATGAACAATTAATTTGGCTTGAATTTGTTTGTCTTTACGTTTATTAGTGAATTTAGGGATGATAAAAATAGTGAATCAGATATAGATATGGGTCAAATGACTATGCCATGATAAGTTAAATTTAAACCATAAAACCGAATGATGATGGTGATGAAATTAACTCTTAATTGATAACAAAATTAAATCACGATAACGTTGTAAAATTGAATCAAATAGATAGATAATTACATTTTCGAAATTTGATACTACCGGCTGTACTAATTGGAAAGCACCTGTCGTAAATTCAAAACAAACGTACAACTTGGAAAGTAAACTCGGCTTGCGAATTGGAAAAACCTGAACGACCGGATGACAACCGTAAATGTTTACAAAATGTTTTTACAAATGTTTACTAAATGTTACGTGTGACTCAGTGACAGCCTCACTTGTGGGTGATTCAGTTTCAAAACGAACCTCAATAATCAATTACAATAGCTCCCAAGGTTTTTGCCCGACATAAATCACTATCCAGAAAAGGAAAAAAAACACGCGCGTGCAAATAAAAGCGAGTTTGCGAAAAGCGTCACTTTGTCAATTACACACACGCCTCCCTCCCTGACCCCTAAATAATAATTAACGATACGAAAATGCAAACTTGTCAAACAGCACTTCACAAGTCACAAGTCCACTGTCAAAACATGATTATTTGTATTGCAACAATCGGCACCTGTCAATGTTGTCAAGGCACTGTCAAAATCAGCGATAACGAGTTATATATATTTTTTTCGCACGGAAAAAGGATGCAGGCTCCCCGAGGAGCAAAGCCCGCAATATTGCTCCTTATTTAATCCCTCGCAGCCTATCTATTGATTTTCCACGGGCCGCGATTGTTTTCGTCGCAAGACCGGGGGGAAAAGCTTGCCCAGCGAAGCCGAGCCAGACGAGTCACACGGTCAGCGGCGCAGCTTCGCCTCGCGAGCCGCAAACTGTCAATTGTTTCCGGCGCGTGAATCATCGCTATTTTTGTAGACACATCCCTTAAGCCCCCGTGTTTGAGGTTAGGTCTCGCGTTTGTTGTTTTTTGTTCCTGTCTCGCGCCAAACGGCGACTTGCTAGGGCGCCCCGGAACGCCCAAGGTACTATGCGCCCGACCGGAATCTGCAGCTTTTTTGCTTGCGTCCGCATCTCCGCTTGTTACTCACCGTTAAAAACTATCGTCCATAGGCCTCGTCAAATCGCTGCGACGACACTTTTTCTTGCCACAACCGTACGTTTATCACTTCTCGGTTCTCTCTCACAGGGACACAACACCAGACCGACTCCCGACACCGGTTCTGTTCCGCTGTTTCGCCTGTCAGACAGACTCCCAACACGGTACCGTGTCGAACTTGGGCCCCGCTTTTTTCAACCAAAATCTCTCCTATTACACTTTCATTTTTCTTCTTCGACTTTTGATATATTTTGGTGTCTACCCGGTTCGGTAGTTTTATTCGTTAAATTTTTTTTGTTTATGATTTATTTAATTTGATTTTGAATGACATTTTCTGATGATTAACGAAAATATAATTAAACGGATGTTTATTAATAATATTTTTCCGTCTTCTTCAAATTTAGTGATTTTAGGTTCGAATATTTTTTTAATATTCCGATTAGAGCTAGTGTGAATTCTTGCTTAAAACATCACGTTTAAAAAGGGGCTTTTAAGATAAGAGGAATGAACCGAAACGTGATTATACTCCCCCCACGATTGTTTCTCAATTATAAATACGAATTTTAATTTGATTGATTCGCAACGACATTGATTTTGATCGATTTCATCAACAATTTTTTGTTATTGCAACATGAGTGTTGTATTTACAATAAATTGAATGATCCTGAAATCCCAAAATTACTGATTAGTGAAAAATTTATTGTGTATTAAAAATGATTCGAACTTATCATGTTATCATATAGACTATGAATTTTAAAGAAATTTATATCACAATGATTTATCATTTATATGCAGGTGTGATGATACAAACGTATTTTTGTGTTATTAAAAAGAAACTTTTTCCTGTTTTTCTTTTAACATGGAGAGTAAATGTTTAAAAAGACTTCAAATATGTATAAATTCAAAGTTTCCTACAACAATTTTCAGTTATTTATAAATTCGATTTGAATTGACAGAAAGCAGAAAGGAATGAGGAAAATGAAGTATCACGAAGATGGTACGATGAAAAAGCATTGGTACGTCACTGAACCGCCACAAATAGCGAATTAAAACAAACAGATTTCCTCTAAAAATATAGTTCCCACTTACGATTCGTGTGAAAATAATAATCGCGATACAACGGGAGTGCTTTAAACAAATCACTGTTGGCAATTTTGCAATGTGTAAATGAATCATTGAACTTGATATCTCGTCATGCTTTGAAAACAATAAGTATGTTTATTGTGCATCTTGCAGAGTGTGGCGAAAAATTATCATTTAGTTGAAAAACTGAGAACAATTAGTTTGTTATCATTCCGTGTTTCGTCATATTACGAATTTCATATTATGAAATTATAACGTAACAAGCATTTTCTCTCGTAACAAAATTTTTATTTCGGACAGGTAAAATTATTATCATGAAAAATGTCATAATATTACATAAAATTATATTTGTTTTTGATTACAATAATTAGTTGAGAATATACATTTCTAATCATTTGTCACAGAATGGGCACATATAGTTTTTTTTGCAATTTTTAATAGGAAATAGAAATTTGCTAAGAGTTAAATGTAGTATGATATATATACGTACATAGACATACATATATTTCACATATGCGTTTGCTATATATACGACACATATTTTTTTAAATAAGTAAAAATATTTATTTGATAAAATGAAATTTTTTTCGGGTAGTGACATTGTGCAGACGAGACTACGAGACCGAACCAAATTTGGTCATGGTTTCATTCAATGGGACGCTCGTATGAGCGGGCAATGATGTAACTCGCGTTATTGCACGCGAGTATGTTATCTTTTTATTTCGCCGCCTAAGGCATTTCGAAAAACTTTTCGCGTCATCCAGTTATCGAGACATTAACTCTTTTTGCATCAGCTGGAATTTATATCTTTCCCGTTTGCAGTTCTCATCAACATTCACATAAATGTGTTCCCTACTCCGCCGAGGTTTCCCTCTACATCTCAGAGAGCGGACGTTTGATTTTTCAGTCGGGGCTAAGTTTCTCTGAGGGGTAGTGGAGGGTGAAAAAGCAGCCCCCTGTGTATTTAAATGAATAAATACAACGAATAAATGGTCGATTTATGGGATACATTTATGGTTCTTTATATGGTTCCATATATAACATATATGAAATTGTCATCGCTGCCATATTTGCAACTTCAGTCAGACATATATGAAGCCATATATGGAGGGACATTTACGGTACATCAGTATGTCATATATAGTATTATGCATGAGACATAATCTCTAATTAGGCTCATATATAAAAAACAACATTATCTGGCATTCATAGATATGCCATGGAAAACAAACATTATGTAAATTTTCATTTCAAAATCTAATGAAAATTATAGCCGCAGACAAAACTGTACCAGTTTGAGATAAAACAGGTAATTTTGTTTGTGTTCATGCTGATATGTTATATCTAAATATAACAAGGAAGTGCTCGTGCATTTCCTCTCGTGCGTGAAGGCCATCCGTGTATCACAGCAATTCGGTCACCTTATGGGACTGGAGAATGGCCCGTTCCCTGACGCCTACTACAGTTTATGTCGCACTCAGTATTTCATCGACACAATTACGAAATTTCGTATCGATCAACCAAAATTTAACTTTAATCCTCGCTTCATTGCCACTCTTAACAGTCTTTTTGGGAGTACGTTCTTCAATTAATTAACAAATTGTCGTAAGGACGTGTGCGATAAACGGCGTTATAAAATCTCGATAAGAATTGTTATATATCCATTTGATAAAATTTCATTGCATGATTGTGAATCACTGGACACCGAGCATTGACAGTATTGAACTGCGATAATGAGTTCGCACAAGACATTCTTTGAATATTTTATGAAATACAGTTAGCAGCCGCTGGTGTGGGCGAATTGATCAAGTTAAAAGGCTGCGATAGATGCAGCGCCCTGGACATTGCGACACGCTGGAGGAGCGACTGGTTAGTCAAGATAAGTTAGACGAGCCGGTTGAACGACGTGTGGGCCATGACTTATTCTTTACTATAATCGGACATTTGAAACCCACACTTTTTTTACGTTATGAACCTTGTTATGAACAGTTCTATTTACTCTCCAATGTTGTACAAATAATTATGCTCAATAGATCTAAAAATAATAAAAAACCAAATTTTAAATATTATTTTGTAGAGCCAACTATTATTTTTTAGAATCAACTTTGAATTGAGAACTTTATTATTCAGTAATTTGTGCATCTGAACTGAAAAAAATATGGTTGTTTTTTTTATAAAATGTGTACAGATCTAAAGAAATGTTAAGAGATAAAAAAAGAGGTTTTTCACAGAAAAAGGTTTATATTTCTAACTTTGCACGTAATCTGGTTTGTTGGTTCATAGTAACTCGGACAAAAAAGCTGGTGTTAATTTGTCTTGAAATGATATATAGTAGAGAACGCGCCAGTTTCTGTTTTACCGATGTTCTGTTTCATATTTGAACCTGGAGATGGAAGTAGCGGCAAGCAACATATGGGGTTACAAAAAGTGAATGAGTTTTGAAACCGTTTGAAATCGCTCAGCAACGTGATTTCAAGTTCGAACTAGATTTGCCATAAAGGAATTCATTTCCGGTCGAAGTGTCCCAGATGATTCCAATAAAGATTGTTTACACTTGTAATTATATTTGAGATCGTTAAATGTAAACTATTTTTTATAATTTTTCATTTCTTAATTGAAAATATAATCGTATTATTTTATCTCTAAAAAAAAATTACAAAATCTTATGGTACATTTTAAGTACCTCTACTTGCAATTTCGTTTGCTATTTGTCGACGAAATAATTGGTAGATAAAAATCGACTAGATTGAGGAGCAAATAAAGCGATATCGTAGTTCCCTTGCGCAGCAATAAATACAAAAACAGCGTCCCTTTTCGCTTTAATTCCTATATTCCATAGAAAACATCCCTTTTTGTTTCCGCTTGCCTATCTGACACGCGCGATATCGTTTCATCTTGCCAAGTGAAGAAACTTTTCCTATTAATTCTATGGGAAATTTTATTGCAGTTGGTGCTGGGATTCATATCACTTTCATAAGAACATTTCACCTATCTTCTGATCCGAAATACAACTAGTTTTCTGGTTACGAAATTGAACCGTTACGAGAGCGGACGTTGATCAGAGGGTGAATATAATTCGCCAACAATTTTTATACCAAGCAAGTCAGATACATTTTTATCAAAAATAAGTGTTATTGAAAATGCCCATTATATTATAATGTTATGAATATTTATTGATTTTTAAATATTAAATGGAAAGTATAAAATTGGAAAGTATAAAATTCATATATTTATACTTTCCATCTATTTTGGCTCATTTGAAGCAGTGAATTCAAAAGTATAACAATGAGCGCAACTATATAATTGAAAAATTTTCATTTAATAAGAATAATTAGAAGGTTTTTGTAAATTCAAATTTATTTTGGTGGAGGTATTTTTAGAATTTTCGACAATTTCTTTCATTAGTTTTTAAGTTCAATAATTTTGTTGGTTTTAAAGGATGACAATTTGAATGGTACAAAAAAACTTTGGCAAATGGTTACACTCAAAGTGACCGCTGATGGGTACACATGATACTGTGGGTTGTATGATACACCCCCGCCCCCTCCAGACCTTTAAAAGACAACTTTATGCGCACAATGATTCTGAGCGTGAACAATAAAGCAGCAGATTTACACCGCCCACGTCAGAGAATAATACAAGCAAAAATACAAGAAAGTATATATATATGTTTGACTGTCAGTGTATACTGCGGGCAAAATCGAAAGACGGGTCTTGAAGGAAAAGGAAGTGGTAGAGGAAACAGGGGTAACACGGCGAGCAGAGATGGAAGCTGGTCTGACAGGAGCAAAGAATGCAGAGGGCATTTTATGCGAAAACCGGGGTAAGACCAGTTTCAGCGTTGGTAGCTATAAAAAAGCTCAACGCCCGTTCTCCGGGTCGCTTTCATTGGGGATGTTTTGCCAAAAGCTGGGCGAGCGCCGCGACGGCGCCAGGGGGTCTGGAGCCAAGCTCAAACTCGCCCTTGTCATTTTAGCAAACTTTCATCTCTTACGAATAAACCGCTGTATAAACCCAAGCTTCTGCTCCCACGCCTTTTCTTACTTCATTCAATAAAAACTCCCGCGCGTGCACTAATATTTCTCAAATAAACTTTATTCTTATCTAAAAGCCTTTTTATATCATTTTGTGATCGATTTCACCGCCTCAAGAATTTTCGAAATTAATTCCAACCAAGGTATTAAACTTTACGACATTGTGCAAGCGTAAAATCTCCCCGGACGAGGGTGTGGGTTGTCATTCGAGGTTTTGATGTATACGAACGTACTTACGAGAGTGATGATCACTCTTTTTTCTTTTTATTTTGTTCTCATCAATTAATATACTTTCCGTTGCGAAAACAATTTTTTGACATGCTCGTTTCAATTTATTGGTAAAGTTGGCTGGCGATATTATTTTGAAATCACATTGTGCTTTCGAAAAGTTAATCTCTGGAAACGTGTCGCTTGAACATTTCGGAAAATCATCCAACTCTTCTTGCTTCCAACAAACTGGTTTTCAACAAGATGATTTACGAGCAAAATAACGTCATCTTTGCCCATAAATCCTCAAATAAATTCATTTTGTTAAAAGGTTTCCTGACGGCTTCACTGCGCCATGTGGTTGTGTCCTATTTTCAAACGTTACAATCATCCTCTTTTGTCGTTCACCAATCATATATTTTTAATTCTAATCATTTTGGTTCCATGACGTAAATGAAGTAAACAAAAAATTCAATTTAAACTTACTAAAAACCTTTTACAAAAATCTATCCTTTTGATTCACAAGATCCCTGATATCCTGAAATTGATTATTAATTATTTAAACTACAAAAGAAAAATCCAGAAAAACTTGTAAACGCTACATTTTTATTTGAACATTTATTTTTGATCAATTTTAATCGTCCACTATTTTGTTGTTTACACAATGTATAATTGTTTAATCACATTCACATTGTGTGCTCAATGACCAATTAAAATCTGCTTATCTCCGGTCTGATCGAGGTCTCATTGTCATTTACGGACCTCAAAACTTACATGAGTCAGATTCAATGGGGTTCCTTCTAAAAAAAGTCAAAACGTTTTATTGTCAATTTTTCCGACCCCGGATGACATTTATTTTTTCCACACGCATATATTTAATTCTAATGTTTCTACCTCATGTAGTTTACGATTCCCGATCTCGCTCTGCGCAAGAGTAAACATGCAGATACATCATGTACGACTTACGCCTCTCGGAGAGCACAATAGAACGAAAAGATGAGTGCACAGACAAGGATGATTTGATGAAATTTCTATTGCAAGGGACGCATCGTCGCACTGGGGAGCGAAAAGAGCGCCGGCATTGAAATCTCCATAAAAAATAACTTCGCTGCAGAGGAAGACCCGTGAGACATGCAATTTCGATAATTTATCATGTACCAAAAATGATTTATTGCTATTGTATTCATCAGTCAGTCTTTTAAACCAAGCCGATATGAATGATTATTTTAAGAAAAGTTAAAAATTGAATGAGATAAAGCTAAATTTGGATAAGAAAAAAATTTTTTTCTACAAAAAGTGATTTTATTTACTTATTCGAATTTAAAAAATCTTAAATCTTACTTTTTTGTCTACTTGAACAAAAATGTCTAATTAGGTTCAACTTATTAATTACAATTATAATTAAATCAAAACGCGGATACAAATAATTATGTTTTTTGTTATTATAAAATCATATATGATCCTGTCTATAAATAATCTTGTATGATTCTGCGAAAGTTTATTCAATTATTTATGTTCAATTTTGCTTCCCGGCGAGGGAATTACGAATAATTTTTTACTCAATTTATGGCAAATAAATCATTACAGTCGTGATTAATTTCGAGATAACAATCGATTAAATGAGTCAATTTATAGATCGGGAAGATTGAAGCCGAGATGGGAAAAGTGCTCTCTTACAAATGGCAAGCTTCCGCAAAACTTTCCGCCAGTCTCTCGATTGACATTACAGTCGAGAAGAGAAAAGAGCGATGCATCTCTCCCCCGGGTTGACAAATGACGCGTCGTGATTTTCGCTTTGGCGGATGTGACGACATCGGCAATTCTTTTCTCCACCCCTTATAAGTGTGGCGCGTCCCTCCGCTTTTCGGTTCGCTGACTTTTCAGATTCTTAAGAATCATCGGTCCCGATGTCTTGCTAGCGCGTGTACACGTCGTACGCATAAAAATCACTGCCGGAAGCGGATGCCGGAAGTTGAAACACGAACAGAGCTATCGGGGTCGGCAGGAGTCATTTTTTTCATCGCGACGTTAGATTTTATGGGGGTTTTATATTCATAATGCTCAGCTTTGCAATAAAAATGTTCCAAGTTTATGAGGGCATAAAATTTTGCATGCATTCTCGTATAAAAAAAAGAGAATTTCACTGTAAAATATGAAATTTCTAATAATATAACTCGATCAAGTCGTCCGCGTCATAAAAATTAACTCTCATCGATGTCGAACAACTTCATCCCCCCAAGTTTAATTATATAACCCACAATATTTCACCTTTTTTAAATTCATGCCAATTGGCAGACTATAAAGTCCGCAAATTATCTCGAACAAAATTGCACCCTCGAGTCGAATTGTGTTAACGTTTATAGTAACTTGTATTTCATCATGACACTCAAAATCATACATGACGAGTCGTCAGTGATATCGTCCCTCGGAAAATGAGTCGCCAAGACAATGGGATGTGCCGTAAAGTGTCAAAGGGAAAGACAAAAAAAATAGAATCTGCAATGTTATGAAACGGTTAAATGGCCGCGATAAAACATTAGGTAACAAGTCCGGCGGGAGGTCGCGGTGCATAAACGAGGGTGTTAACTAGCGTGGCATGCTGATGTACTTAACTTACCCCGGCATTTAAATCGACTCGAACATTTGGCCGCGCGGCACATTAGTCCTGGTAGGCTGATCACGGTAACGCGACGCTCAAAGGGGAAAGCCGAATGTGGATTTAAGTAATGAATGTTCCGTGGGTCGAATATTAAATTCATGTGCAGATGAAACGCAGTCTAGGTCTCAATGCATCTCGCTCCTGTCCATCTGCGAATTTTCATCGCACAATTAAATCTTGATGCGCCATACGAATAACACCGAACAAACAAAAAAAAACATTTTTTTTAACACTTTCTTATCCAATTTTTTTTCTTCTGAAACATTTTGTTAAAAGAAATAATAATCAGGGATAAAAAGAAAACCTCGTATAATTGTGTGACAGATATTTGTTATCACAATGCATTTGCTCTTTGATTCCTTATCTCAAATATATACCCAATCATTTTTCAAGTAAATAATGTAAAAAAAACATACAACGAAGTTGTAGAAAAAAATTGAGCAACCACTTAGAAGCTCGACAGTCATGGAGCACTTAGGTAGTAATCTGTCGTTGACAATTGACAAGAAATAGTCGGAGCGGTTGCACTCTCAACACGATGACCCTAGGGGCGTATTTCGGTAGCAGGATAAATAACTCATATAGAAATAAAGTGTACCATTACGATGTTGTATACTTATAGAGCGATGCATTGGCATTAACGTGCACGTGCACATATCTTTTTGTACAGTGATGAACACAACTTCAACGAAGAACACGGATTTGGCGGTCAGTCTTTGTGGTTTTCCAGTTATTTGTGTGAATTCTATACGAATGACAGGGTGGCCATTTAGAAAATTCAATGTTTAACGAATTGGACGTACGAACGATGGGATAGTGTCCTAAATAGAAGAACTCGGTCTCGTTAAAGTTCACTTCAATGATAAATTTATATTCATGGGTATAAGAATATAATTTCAATAAAGATTTTGAATATTCAAAAACTTTTCTTAAGGGGCATTTGAATTGAGAAATAAATCATTTGATTCGATTCGTATAATTCTGCAAACGAGGTTAGCAACAAAAAGGTCCGTAAATGTTTCCAGCATCTAATTAGGTAAGCGCACTTAAGTTACTGAGAGGGAGGGTCAGGCAAATTTACTGTCCGCACAAGATCGTTAAGGGCAAGTCAACAAGAGACAATTAATAATAATTAAAATCGAATTTTGTGTCGCTGCTACACACCCCTATCACTCAAGCAAAAAGTATCGTTGATCTATGCTCCGTCAAGGATTATAAATATTGCGAACATCGTTTGTAAAGCGCACGTAGCTCATTGTTTTACTTACCAAACTTACAGCGTCACGACATTATTTGTTTTTTTTTTTGAGAAGCTGCTTGTTTTTTTTCTTCTTCTACGGACGATGCTTTGTCTTCGTTGATGTTAATTTATCCAGTCATTTACTCAAGATGATTGCCAGATGACTTGTAACTCTCCTTCTTCTTTTATTTCATTATTATATTTTGCATAGAAAAAATTTATGAAGATGAATTCGTTCCTTGTGAACATTTGTAAAATGGAAACAAATCCATAAAAAATATATTCGAATAATAATATGATACAAAAACAGAAAAATTTGGATGTTATGATAATAAAACAATTTTGAATTGCATTCTATTCTCATGCTGTTCATTCATGATATTATTATAGAAAAGAGCATCACTTACTGTTCCCCCGCATGAATAAATAGTAAATACATAACAGATAAATTCGCACGTGTTTACTCGTATTTCATAAATTCATGTACCGAAGCACCCCAATTCGAATGACTTTCAATCGGGCGTGCCTGCTTCCCCTTTCCCCTCGAGTTTTAATCAATGCAATCGATACGCGCCAATTCGATCTACCAAATCGCTTGTGGAATTGCATATCCGAAACTCTGGTACCCTGCTCTGCTTATAATATTAATGCACGCGCTAAGTCGTACGTGTACGTACATACAGCTATGTGTATATACGCTTGTATTTATACATGTCTGAATCTATTAGGCGATTTTATTTGCCACCGAATTGAACCCCTTACGAGATATACGCCTGTGATAAAATATATATTTTGATTTGTCGCAGCCGATGAAATAAATTCAAGTCGATCTCACACTATCGATGATTAGACACACTTTTTCATCTGTGATTTCATATCGACCAGATACTGGCGCTGTTGCAACATGATTAATCGAAAAAAATTATCTTTGGACTCTTCAATTTGCGAACAATGAGAAAGTCATGACACAATTAAAAAATTATTTAGAATTCTTACAGTTGTATACTAAACATAATAACCAATACAAGAATCTTATAAAATTCTTTCGTTGCAAGTAACTGAAGAAAATCATCAAGTGCCTATTTTTATTTTTTAACTCTTTTAACAATTTATAAAGTTTAGCATGCTTTATACTCCTCTAAACTCCCTTAAATACTAGACAATTATTCATAATAAATACATATTATGTACCTTATATTTTAACCCATTATTTTCAAAATTACTTCTGTTATTTTAATGATAGAAAATTGAAGCTGGGAAAAAACATATGTCAGAAGAGTGCAATTCTATGTAACTTTTTGCAGCACTCCACACAACCATTGTGCGCCGAGATTCATTATACTTTTTTGTGATTGTTTTCTTAAACGACTTCTCACTTAATATTTTAGTTAGTCAAAATACAAGTCCCTTTGTCAGTGTATAAATTATGAAAACCTATAAATTGAAGGAATACAATTTATGTGACAATGCGCAAAAAATGCTAAAGAAAAACATTCACTTGTAATTTTTGTTTAAAAAAGCATAATTTTCTTCACGAAAGTATACAAAAGAAATCTCTTCTTGAATTAGCGAATCATTTATTTAAAAAAAAATTGAATTTCTATTCAAGATATTATGATTTATTTAAATAATACCATTTGTGGTGGTCTTTAGAGTGAAATTTTATTACATCTTTTATGTGTCAAACAATTGTTGTCAATCGTAATAACTCGTAGTTGCCATAACGTGTTATAGTCCCTCTTATTCACTCATGAGACATTTTACAATTGGACCAATAAAAAATTGCAACATTTCGCAGTTTCGAAGATCAATATTGCACAGTTTCTCATTGGGTAACATCACGCCAATGGTGTTAGTTTTGAGCAAAGAGCGCAGTTTGCGGATTCTGCGCCATTATCCGCTTGATTCCATTGGTTGAATGTTTGCCAAGGGGCTGGAAATGTTTTATCAAGACACTAGAAACTGCAATGGATGTTTGTCACAGATAAAAAAAATCAGTGATACACCCCTCTGTCGTATTTCTTTACGAAATACGCATCATGACGACCAAGATTTTAAACAATATTAAATTTATAAGTTCAATTTTTTCTTAAAAGGAAAAATATATTTTGGTTCCCATTCATCTTTTCTTCTGATACCTTTATTGTAATGTATAAAATGGTGTTATAATTTTTGAAATTCAATCAGTTATGCAATACGGCCATTTTTTATTGCAGTCTCGATGAATCGGGGAGCAACAAATGCAGCTCGATGAACTTCTGGGCTATAATAATTTAAATTCATCTTGTTCATCTCCTCGTTTGTCAGTATCCTTGATGGTTCTTTGAAATTCGTTTGCTAAAATCATCAGTAGTAAATTTTGAATTGTAGGACAGTATATATAAAAGTTTTTCATATTATACATAAAATTCATAAAAAGATTTTACATGATTTAGGCTGCCGAGAACGAAACCAATTTGTCCGGTTGGATATGTTGGAACCGTAGTGATACCGTAACTTGTAACTGGAAAGGCTTTTTTACAGTGGTCCATTGTTTTTAAAACATGATCTAAATTAGCCCAAGCAGTGCCACCTTGGCTGCAAACAATCCCTCCTGGTTTTAGCGCAGACTTCATTAGCTCGAAATATGACTGTTGGTAAAGACTTTCTGCTGGACCTACAAGAAAAAATCATCCGTCTTAATTTGAATTTGTGATGACTAAAAAATGTTGTTTTCTAATGTTAAAGCGATTGTCATGTTTTAACATTTGTCAAAGTAAGATTTTGTCATGTTTTTACCAACGGGATCACTGCTGTCTGTAATGATAACATCAAATTCGTCTTGATGATTTTTCATAAACTCAAAACCGTCGCCAACGTGTAGGTCGACCTTGGGATTGTCAAATCCTTTTGCCATCGACGGCATATATTTTCGGCATGCCTCTATGACCGATGCATCAATTTCACATTGTACAATTGATTTTACATCTGGGTGTTTTTCAACTTCGCGAGCGACGCCACCGTCTCCGCCACCAATGATTAGTACCTACTCAATAATGGACAACAAAAATATTATTTTGAACATTTTATTTTTTAAATAATTTTGTTTCTCATTTTTCATTTTTTTAATGTTCATAGCTATATCTTATTTAAAAAGGGGGTTTTACCTTTTGCGGGTTCGGATGACTACAAAGTGGTAAAAACGAGATCATCTCTTGATAAGAAAATTCATCATTTTCAGTGCACTGAATTATTCCATCCAAAATCAAAGCTTTTCCATGTGCTTTTCTGTAAAAAAGTGTATCAAAATTACTACCATCGAAAAATTTTATTTGGGATGTATAATATGAATTATGAAGAGCTTCTTAATTTGATTCTGCAATGTCATCGTAATATCGTGTAGCATGTATTTTCGAGTCGTATTTCAATCAGTGCAGCATTCACTTATCTTACACGCGCATACGTGAATTTCAAGTAACTTTTCAGCTAAAATGTTCAAGGACGTGCCAAACGCGTATAATCTGAATTTGTTTAGATTGATATCATTGATACCATCGTACGTAATTTTTTTTCGATTTTAGTAAGAACAATTTTATATTTAATATTTTTATTATTTTCATTTAACATTTAAAGCAAGATAAAACATTTGACGAATTTCATAAGAAGAATAAAAATTGCATTTGGTTAATAAAAAATTGAAACAGCAATATAATTTTTATCTGGAAAACAATCAGATATGAAATATCGGTCTTTTACGGCACTGTGCTGCCTCGACCAAAATGAAACGTCGTTATTGCCATGTTTTACTATTTCAAAATTGAATCGTTTTTCGATATGTCCAGTTAGTTTATCAGATTTTAATTTAAATGGATTTAGTTTTCTACCAAATTCTAATTATTAGTTTGTTTACAGTAATGAAATATGGTGTTTTTTCGACGTTCTCTATAAGACATCTTTTATAATAATCAGTTTTAAAAAAAAATTAACTTAATTTTAACGCTGATACTGAACATGTGTACAATATTTAAATAAAATCTATTTCGTGAAATTGCACGATGAATCTTAGTAATACGTGAGCACTTCTGTCGAGTTCAAGGTCAACCAGTTAAATCGACGGACGGCAAATTCTCATTAATTCGTGATAGAACAGAAACTACTTACATTTACTTACGTTTCAACGATTAAAATGTCCTGGTACTTTGATTTTTCCTGGTGTAGAATATTTTTGACTTCCAAGGATAAAGCCACTCCTGGCCAGAGATCGTTGATTTCGGAAAACCATCCTTGTTTCATAGCATTCATCTACAAAATGACACGATTTAGGAATAATTTTCATGAAAAGTAAAGAAACAGCTTGGCATTAGAATTATAAAAATTATTAACCAGTTTTTCTGTGTCAACAGAATAAAATAGCATCGATATTCAAAAAGTTGTTTCAGAATCATAACTAATATCTTAATTTCATCTAATGCTTTTCTAAACTCGAAGACGAATTAGTTTAAATTAAAAATATATAAATAAAAAGTTAAAGGAATATTATCAATAAGATATTGAGATTGTTATTCCTAGTGATTACTACAATCAACTAATTCTTAAAAATATTATACACTGATGTACAAATTTAAAAAAAAATTTAAAATATTCTTTTTGAATAAAAAACTAATAAATACTTACAGTTATTAAAATAATTGATTTCGTAAACGCAGAAACCAAGAAAAGACGACTGGAAGAGTTCGAATGATACTGATGAACTGACATCATAAGTGTTTCTAGTTATTGGTATACTTTTTTTTGTTATCGCATTCTCTGCAGATTTCAGATAATGTTAAACCGCAGATTCGCATGCGGTTTAAGATGCAGTTGTATGAACAAAAATGAATTCATAACTTTTTATAAATCATAAAATATCATCATAAATATAAAATTAAATTATAATAAATAATTTATTCAATAATAATAAAATATAAATTGAAAGGCAAGGGTATTCAATAACAATTAAAAGATCATATTCAAAATCATTAAATTCATTAAAATCTTAATCCAAATATATTACATATAAAAATATTATTTCCATTTCTTTTATTAATCAGAAAAAAATATCAACTATTATTTACATCATCCACTTCATCTTCCTTGACAATCGCTTTTCTTTTAATTTCAAATAATTTTAAATGTTGAAACTTGAGTACTTCTAATCCTAGGCTGTGCCATCCAGGTAATAAATATCGGGCAAAAATCTCAAGACATTTTGGGTTTTCCGGAAGGTATGATCTAAACATATCTGCGAATAATGAAAAATTAAACATTGTTATTTAAAAGTTTGATCTGACGTAAAATTTATTATTGAATATTTAACATATTTATATAAATGCCATACATGAGACATGTATGCATGTCATATGTAATTAAAATTCACATGTATGGTAAATAAATGTAACCATACATGAATCAAAATTAATTTCGTTATATCTACCTGTCAAGGGAGGCTTATTAGAATGAATAGCACTTGGCACGCTTAAAAATATTTTATCATTTGGAATATTGTTTGTTGCGTTAGATCCTATTACAAGAATTTCATATGGTTGCTTGTTGTGTATCTCATTGAAATCACAGATCACATCGCCTGTTTTAGTTACCTGTATATAAATAACCAATTTGATTAAGTAAAATAAAGGTAACAAAAAATTGATCATTTTATGAAATTAACATACTTTGATCCAATACCACTTTGATCTGTACTCTACACCCCAAGATGGAAACATATCATCTAAAATACTTTCCATACAACTTTTCGAGTTTGTGCACCAAATGCCAATGATTCCATTGGGCTTTAAAAGTTTCTTGATTGGGATAGTTTTTAAGTCAGCATTATACAGCATAGAGTAACTGAAATAATGAGTACATATATATTATACAAGAAATTTAATTTAAAACTATAAATTTATAATTTAACTTAATTTTTCAATGGAAAGAACAAAAACAATTTACCTGTCATTTAACTTTTTGGCTTTTTTTCTCCTCACGGATTTGTTCCACCAAGGAGGATCCATTATAATCAAGTCAAATTGCTCGTCAATCAGAGACATTTTCTCAGAATTAGTCACATCGTAACAATAAAAAGTAGAATTTTGTGGAACCACATATTCTCTGTTTTCTAATTTTATAATTCGTGCATATTCACTACAATTGGAACCTTTCAAATTTTTCAAACTCTCGCAATCTGTGTCGCAAAAAAATTGTTGACTCAAAGACCGGGCAGCATCATTGAAATCATTTCTAGATTTGTCTTCAAATATTGATTGAGATTTAACAACAGCAATCAGTTCCTCATACAATTTTTTTACTTTCTGAATCTGAAAAAAGAAAAAACAACAAGTTAATACAAATTCTGTGGGTAACAGGCAAAACGAGTTAAGTGTATAGGGATTACGTATACACTTACCTCGTTTTGCCTGTTACCCACAGAATTGTAAGTACTACATTTTCATAACTTACATTTTTTGCATCGTCTTATGAAATAATTATTTTAAACAAATTATTCACCTCTTCCAAATTGTCTAAAACTGTGTGATTATGTTTCCTTTTTTTCTTTTGCCTGCAACGATCTGAATTCTCCGTCAACGCAATCCTTTGATTTTGGCGCACAAACTTTGAATTGATGTCAAACATAGAATCGTCGTATTTTAAAGCAAAATGCTCCCCGTCTTTTATCCTTACGACATTCTGATATAAGTTTCTTAATAAAATTTCGTGGGAAATTACCCAACCCTTGTCATTAGAAAACAGCACACTCATTTTTTTGTCAATTTCATGCGAACCAAAGTCATACCACATGTTTGATTTTCTATATGTAAACTAAATTTGACATAAGTACACAAGTTTGCGAGATATCCGAAAGAAAACATTTTAGCAATGAAAACAGATGTTTCTTTAGGGTTTGTTTTCATATCTGAAGTAACACTCTGCGCGCCAATGTTTGAAATAAAATGTTGTCAAAAATTAGACAACATTTGAAAATGAAAAAAAAATTGTTTGAAATTTTAAAATGAATAAAAAAAGAGAACGCGTCATAAAAGGATATTTAATGGTATTTAAAGGGTGCAATAATAAATGTAAATATATATAATAATTCTCAAGTTTTATATTTATTTTGTTATAATTATAATTACAATAGCAATAACGACTTACAGTAATTGTTAAAATACGCTTTTACAGTATTGACTATTCACACAAACCCCTAAAAGTAAAACCCACCAGAATCTTAATTTTTAAAACAATTATAATATTAGTATTCGCACACGTTATAAAATTTATTATCTTACGATTAAGCATTTATAATGTAACAAATTCAACATATTTTCTACTTTTTGTTTTCAGAACAACTGTGGATAAGGGACTGGTGTGAAGTCACAATTCGTAAAGGAATTCGGCTGTCGGCAAAAAGGTAAGTGCATAAGTTTATAATTCGGTCAAAATCCTATTATCAAGAAATGCATATACATATTTTGCGGAAAAACAATCTATTTAAACAGTGTTCTTATAGTTGAATCTGATAGTTTTACTCTAACACGAAGTTAATTAAAATACATTATGACAACATAAAGTTTGATCATAAAAGTCAATTTTGACTTGTAGAAGTAAAGTCAAAATTATTTAATTTTTGGTTGAACTTATATTTAATAATGCAAATTATTTCATTTGCAATTAAAAGTAACGATAATTAAAATTAAAATAATTTGAAATGAATTCAAAACTTTTTAAACGTATTTATTGTTTATCATGAATAATCAATTTGAGGATTGAAAGCAAGTTCGTTATACATACAATAAAACAATTAGATAAATTTTAATATGAAATAGAAACATTTCGAACATAAAAACTGAAACTAGAGAATGATTAGGAAAAGGTGGATGCAACTCTACTACTCGTTGCAAAAATTGTTGACTTTGT
Organism: Trissolcus japonicus; assembly: GCA_030522925.1. NCBI lineage: Eukaryota > Metazoa > Arthropoda > Insecta > Hymenoptera > Scelionidae > Trissolcus > Trissolcus japonicus. Next base: position 123,128 of record JAPYZS010000059.1, read on the forward strand.
TGTTTTGCATGAAGAAGAAAAGATAAAGATGCTATGCAATGGATCGTGGGAAAATCAATTGTTCACCGAGAAAATAGATTGTCGATAATGTTAAATATTTTATTAGAGGTATACAAACGAACAAAATATATATTCGATTTGAAATAAATTTTGATAAACGCAACATAAAATCTGTTCGAATTTCGTACCACCGTATCAACTCTCAATCAACTGTTAAGAGCTTACATAAGTATATAAATATTCCTATTATAAAAACATGCACTGACTCGCGCTCAGGATTTCGAATCAATTATTATAAATAGAAACGTTGACAATAAGCGACAGCCACATAGCGGCAACTCGGCAAAACAAACTTTGCATATATTATTTATATTCTGCATAATCTATGAATCGTTTATCATAGCGGTTATCACATATACTTAAAGGAAAAAGATCAACTCTTAATAATAATGATAGTAATTATAATAATAATAATAATAATAATAATAATAATTAGAACTACAGTTGTCGTTACCAGGCGCTAATCGATCGCTGAACATAAATCCCCATACAAAACCGAATGCGAGTGAGGGCACTTTTACATTAGGACACCAACGGATGCGCAGGGAATTGTAAAAAGTCAGCGTCTTTTATCTTATAACAACATCAAGCGCCATTTATCTGATTATACATTAATAATATTCATATTCATAGTTTGTCTGCATTTATCCGTCGTATTTACAATCGTGTGTTTATTCTCGCAACACCAGAGTGGTCTTCTTTAGAGTTCAACTTGCACGAAACTACTTCTTTAGTCTCAAGTAACTATAGGTTCTTTCATCTTATTCGTGTGCTGTAGGGATGACGTATGTATGCAGATGTGCGCTCATTAAACTGATACAAAAATTAATCTTCCAGGAGTGATTTTGGTGTTGCTTACGAATTATTTATTGGTTAAAGTTACTTCTAAACTTAGGCTGAGATCTAGTAGGTTACACGTTCTATTCCTGCCTCCATTATATCGTTACAAATTCTTATCACATACATAGAGGTGTTACACGCCTGTAATTTTTGTTGTTGTATCCGTGTACGTGTGTGCTTGTGTTAATGTATCTCTGTTGTATCTGTATAGATATACCTATTAGTTGCTTTGTTTTTACATACAATAATTCTCTTATAAACTACCGATGATAAACTCCTCATATATTCACAATTATAAATCGCATATCTTTACATCATGTGGTATTTCTAAACGCATATACAATGTCTGGCTCATCTTTTCGATTTTCATGCGCGCCCGCTCAGGTAAGAGAATCGTGAGTTGTGCTGCAATTCGATAACCAGTACCATTTTATCGGTCCATTTGTGTTTTTTCATATTCAAATTCATTTCCCTGTTTCCGATAAGCTAGGTGGCACTGCTTTCAATTTGCATTTCAGCGCCACCTATAACCAAGTGTCGAGATGCACGGTAGGTGGCGCTATAGCAAAAACTTTGTTTTTTTTCTTTATGGAATTATATATTTCTGTTAGATGATTTTTCATAAATTTGATTCGACTTTCTTCTAAGCTTATAACAACTTGGAAATAATAGACGGAAGCGAGAATCTTGGAAGAGCACGAAAGACTCGACACGTTGCGAGGCATTGTGCAATTGGAACAACCGTGGGATCCAACTTGTTATGCGATTTCTTTTGCTTTCAGGACTGGGTTTACGTTCTCTTCTTTTGGTGAAAGAGAAGAGATCAACTTAGCAGATCCCCGTGAATTTTAAATCAAAATCAAGGGCAAAATTCGATTGAAAAATAATAGTGTTTGCTATTAGATTGTTGCTAATGAAGAAATAAGGAAAACAAATTTTTCGTTTTTTTGAACGTTCGTGTATTGTCTGACGTTTTTATTGTAAAAAGAAATAATTTGGTATAAATATAAAAATTAAGGTACAGTATACAAAATATACAGAATGTACAGCAAATGTTTTTTATTGACACCAAAAGAAGAGACATATTTTACACAGCAACCGAACAAAACATTCGAATTGCACACCGTAACATTACAATTCCCAAGTCTGAATTAGGGACACGCTTGTCCCATGATCATCACGTGAGAGCAACTTATCGAGGGAACAAACTGTATATAAATGTATCAACATAACAAAGAACGTTAGGATAGCGCAACAAAATCGTGTACAGCTACAAATAATAGAAAAGTTTACCACTTTTTTTATTTTTCAAAATTGTATAAAGGTATTATTATCATTATAAATATCTTCTTCTATTTTCTTTTTTACTTTTTCTTTACATTGTACCGTCTTGTAATGAGCTGAACATTTTTATTTCACTGATTTCAATATGTACATTCAAAATCCTAAACAAAAAATTTTAGATTTTAATTATATTCAGTGTTTCATTTCATTGAGTTAATTTGAAACCATATTTATATATTTACATTTGATATAACTTTTTTTTATCAGATTTTTCAATTTTTTGACAATGTTAATCTCTTATTTATATTTGAATAATATTGAACTCAAACAACGAAGAGATGATGAATAAATTATTTACATTCTATACAAAATAAATCTTAGTGTAATGGTTCTAAAAAAATATATATGTATTACTGAAACATGTTATCGATAATGTTCGATAAAATAATTTATTGTAAGTTCAACTAGCTTCTAAATAAATAATTTAATGCGAAAAAAAGAGTCAATTGAAGTTACCGGTAACATGCCATGTACAGTTTTATTTACACTAGAAAATTTTGAATATCCGAAATACTCAATGATTAATCGGCCATGACGGTACATTTGTACTTTAAATCCCACTTTTCTGCCCCTCATGACACCCCCCATCGTGGATACCATTTGAATCAATCCGATTTGTAAACATTTCATGATCATATCTACCAATACAATACGCTTTGTTAGAATATGGTATCATTACATGACATCTTCAAGACTTAGGACGAAAATTCGAAACATTTATAACCTTAATGTTATGTTTAATAATTGACGTTTGTTGCTAATATGGATTTGTCTTATGAACAATTACGATTAAATTTGTTCGTAATTTTTTGTTTCTTCTGATGTGATTTGCCAAACTTACATAGAAAAAGAAATCAACTACTAATCATAACTTTTCCAATTTTATAGAAACACTAATTTAAATGAATTTCATTACAATTTATTCATATTTTTTTATTTGATTTTTTTAAATTCTTTTTTTCATTTTTTCTTTGTCCATATCAATCCAATGTTTCAACTCAAATTTAAATTCATCTAGTTATCTTAAAAAAAGTAACTAACAAGTTTTCGCGTACACGACTTAACATTTGTTTACTAGAGTTTTCTATGAATGGGCCAAAAAAAAAGTAAAGAAAAAAAAACGAAATTTAATTTTGATTAGAATAAAATAACGTATCATTGCTCGGCAAATCAATCATTATATAACTATTTATATAACCATTTTTGTAACTTTTTAATCTATGCGGTGATCGAAACGTGGAAAAATACAAAACTTAACTAAACGTACACAACGTTTGCGCCACCCACGCCTCTCTTACCGCCCGAAAAAGTGACAGCTCTCAACTATTTACACAAGTCTCTCTCACGTTGGTAATGAACTTTCGTTTGCCTACGCTTGCTTCGAACATACCCTTAGCTCTCAGCGTCTCGTGTATACACGCGCACGAGACTATTTGTTTCTTTCAAATCGCAAATGTACATAAATTACAAAGTTACGAAAAATCGGAATAACGTAACGGTCAGCGTGTTGTTGGGCACCCGACGATCCCAGGATCATGTTTATCATAGCATAGTCTACTTACAATAGTCACACACTCGAGTGTCCGTCAATTGTACAGATTGTTATGTCAACTCGCAGCCAACCCGTTGCACCAAACTGTACAGTTGCCCTAATTTTTCCTGAACAAGAATTCAGTCGCGCATCGAGTCATTTCTCTTGAACAAATTCAATGTTACTTTGTTTTTTTTATATATATTTCAATCAGTGGCTTATTGCATCGATCAAACGCGCAACTGCGATTTCCGTTCCTTGCCGACTGCGCAATATCGACAGCACTTTGTGACATTACAAAGATTCCTCGAACGCTGCCATCAAATCGCTCTGCAAATTCATGTCTATTTGGCCAGCCATCTGAAAATCATAAAAGTCCCTTGTTCTTCAGTTTCTGATCATCGGGATGATCATTTGATGATTAGAATTAAAAAGAAACAAAGCAAACACTTACAGCTTCCCTTCGGCGTCGTTCTTGTTCCCGTAGCCTCTGACGTTCACGCTCTGCTGCGGATTTATCCTGGCCGTGATTAGGGCTGCTACCATCGTTGCTATCAGAAGCCTTGACTTCCTCGGTCCTGGGTACAGGTGCCATTGAACCGCTCTGTTCGACCATCGACTTCCTTGCTTTCTCCAGTCCATCGTCTTCATCACGATCTCTTCTCTTGTCACTGTTCTGTCTCATCTTTTCCCTCTCGGCCTGTTCCTTTTGTTTCCTTTGTTGCTCCAGCAACTGTGCTCTTTGCTATAAAAACAAATCAACCATTAGACACCATTCCATTTCAAATGTAAATCCGTCCTTAGAGAAAAATTATAACACATCTTTTACTTTGATTATCCATATTTTTATGTACTAATCAAATATATATCATTCATATTATATTAATTAATTAAATTAATTAAAAATATATTAATTAAACTTACTCTATCTTGCTGTTGTTTCTCTTTCGCCAATTTCTGGAAAGCTTGGAAAGAGTCTCTCGTGGAAGTACTCTTCATACTGCTTCCAGCGGCCGACTGCGGACTAGAAGCCTGGGCCAGCGAGGACCACGAGGACGCGTTTTTCACGCTGGGCTCATTATTCTGCAACGAAGCAGAATTGTTCGCGTTAGTCGACCAATTACTTATACCGTCGGCAGGAGGCGCGGTCGACGTCGCCGGCCCATTCGTTTGTTCTACCTTATTATTGCTCTTGAAAGCTGAGGCAAAATTTGCTGCCGGATTTTTCAGCTCTGGCGGGGTCAATCGCTTTTCAACCAGAGCGTGTTGCTGTGCCGGCTGCTGCTGTTGCTGCTGTTGCACGACCGGTTGGGGTGCCGGTTGCTGAGTGTTCGTGTGGTTTGGCATTGATGGAATCCCTAGAACGCTCATGTCGCTATATCCTCCTACTAAAGCATCACAATTAGACATATTGCAAAGTAACACTAATTTTCAAATAAATTATCCAGAAATCAAAGATTCCTGTCTGACTTGTGAAAGAATTTATTTTGTTCGTTACACAATATTGTTCACAATTTTGATCTGACATCAATTTTTTATGAAGTTTTTATATGAACCAGACAGAAAACTTTTTCATTTACTCGTACAAATAGATAAATTACCATCTATCTTCTGTGGCATCGGAGTTTGTTGCATGGCAACGGGCTTCTCCTCTTTTTTGTTGATCTGTGCCATCGGAGGGATCTGCATCGTTGCCGAAGAGACCGGCAACGCATCAAAGATAGACATGTTCGGGATGTTGAGTCCGACCATGCTAGAAATTCCGTTGTTGTTGAGCATGCTCTGTGGCGAAACGGTGTCTCGTTTCATGTTGGCGAACCCGTTGGAATGTTGCTGCTGGGGCTGCTGTACCAAGGGAAGGTGCGAATTTGAAACCCCGGTGAGTGCCGTCGTACTTGCCATGCTTTCGAACTGATTGTGCATCCCTTGGATGTGCGCGAGACTCTGGTGCAGGTTGAGGTTCAAGTTGCCGAGATTGCCAAGACTCATCCCCTGACTCATTATGGGCATCATGCTCGTCGTATTTTTAACGTCCGTCAGCATGTTCATAGTCGCGTTGTTTGTCGTAGGATGTGACGTCTGGATCATCGGAGGAATGTGCGAGTCCTTTTTCAAAGCAGCCAAACTCTGCTCGAGCGTCGTCTGCGGCTGGGCTTGCGGGGCAGCTGGTCTTGTTATGGGTTCTATACGGGGAAAAAAAGAAAATCAAAAGATATTAGTAACGTTCATGTGGTTCATCCCTTTCGCATCTGTTTTTGTTAATTTTTGTTAGTGGTTTTAGTATAATTGAAATCATTTGATTTCAATTGAAAACAATTTTGAATTAATAAAATAAAAACAATTAATGAATGTTAATAAAGTGAGTTACTTTTGCAGCAGACATACAAATTTTGCTATAAATAAAAAAGTAAGCAATTTCAATTCCATTTCACAGAAAAAAACAGCATTCAAATTACTATTAGCAACTATTTGTTTAGCAACAACAAAAATTCAAGCAAGTATATGTCTACAAGATAAAGGTTTATTAGTACTTGCGATCATCTACCACTTTTGAAGCATTTGACTTAGATAAAAAACATCAATTTAAAGGCACCAAAATAAAATAATTCACCTCGTAAGAAAAATAAATTCTAATTTCTACTTTGAACTAAATAACATTCAAGTTAAAAAAAACTTGATGAAAAGTGCAAAGAAGTGATTATTAAAAATTAAATCAAAGAAAAAAATCCATATGAAAATTAAATGTCACAAAAGTGTACACAAATTTTGCGTGTGATAGAACTTTGAGATAAACTAAAATAAGTTAAACAAGCAGATGGAAGCGTGTGCGAAGAGAAGCCCAATGTGCAATTTACAAAATGTTGTAAAATAGGTTGTACCTAGAGCATTAAAGGGCTGCATAATGTCAGGCGATTGACTGATCGCTGTTGCGTCGGTGTTCGCGTTTGGGAAAGAGCTAACGGGAGTCGGGGCTTTGGGGATTTGCGTCACGATTGGCGATGGTACCATCGTGCTCGTCGGCGTGACACTTGGAGGAGGCGTTGGGACGGATACTGACGGTGTCGGGGGATTCGACGTACTGGGTGTCGCCGCCGCTGGTGGTGGTTTCTTAACCGGGGCTGCTACCAAAGGTGGCGCACGCTGCGCCGGTTGCGCCGGCATCGACGCGTGACTAGTTATACCGCTCACTGGTTGGGGACCATTCCCACCTGGTGCAGCGACTATTACAAAAGGATTCGCATTAATTCACAAACAATTTTACACAACACATACCATATTTAATTTTTATTCCAACTGTCAACAACAACTGACTTGACAACAAAACACAAATTTTGCAAATTCAACAATTTTTACTGAGTTATAACAATTTTTTAGTTGAAATTTACACATAACAAAACATTGTAACTGAACTTCTTTTTTAATCTCCCAAAAAAGTTATGGAAACAGAAACAAGGAAGTTCTTTTAGTGTGTGTAGAAAAATCTACACGAAATCACATTTTGTGCAGATTTTTTTTCTTCAAGGAAGGGGTAAAAAGTAAGAAGTCCAGTTACAAGATCATCACAAAACGTTACATACCTTGTTCGGCTGGTACACTTGCGGCCTGTGTCGTAGGTTTGGCAACCGCAGCCGTGTTGTTTGATTGATTGTTCATAAGTAGACCGCCCGTGTGATTTAAATTACTTGTCTATGCAAGAACAAACAATTTGTTTAAATTTTTTTCTTACGCACCCCAAATTTGTTATTTTACATAAACATGCTGACGAAACACAAAAGTATAATTGCGAAAATTATGTTTTCTTTTTATAAAATTCTTTTTACCATATAACTAGTTTCAACGTTAAACAATAAACAACTAAGTTTCAATTTAAAGGGACATTCTTGCGAATAAATAATTCATCATTTTAGGCTTCATAATTTAATTATAGGCTACATCTGTGCAGAAGAATCAAGAACTATATTTCTTTTTGTTTCAATTCTAATCCCATTTAATAGTAAAATGAAGATTTTTCATACAGAAAATAAAAATTTTTTGTAAATTATTAACAAATTGAAAAAAAATGTTAAACGTTAACTATTTTCTTCTCTTCAAGAATTGAAATAAAAAAAACAAACATTGAAATCGGTTCATCCTTACGGACTTTAACAACTTCATTTGTAGAATATCCCTTTAAAGTTATTAAATAAATAACAACTTTTTCAATAATATTATCTAAATCGTTAAAATAAAGACAAAAAATGAACAGAGACAGTGATTAAAAGTGATTGCAAAAGTAATGAAGGACTAATTGAATTCACCATGCATGGTTAAAAAAGGTCTTACCGGTGGCACCGTGGTGGCGTTGCTGACCGGGACCGCAGGTGGCGCTGGATTGGACAAAGACTTCTTTTTCTTGCGAGGCGGTCGATTCGTGGTTGGTTCGTTGCCTGCAATATACAACGTAACAGCGTGCATGCGGGACATGAGACTTTGAACATGACCATCGGGGACATTACACTAGAGAGACAATGGTCAGAGGATACGACCCAGCCATGAAACGAAAGAAACAAAGATCGTCTTGTCGACGAATAACAACAGCCTTCGAGTTATTTTCTAATAGATTTTATTCATATACTTATATTATAATTGTATCACTGTGTACAACAATGTTAAATTAAATATCTCCATTGATGCTTGCTTTCTTTTCATTTTGTTATTTTTTTTCATTTTTATTTTATGTTATTTCTTCTGCAATTCTTCTTTTTTTGTTTCTTTTTCATATTCATAATTTGTTTTATGAACTCTCATTTATAATCAAGACCCACTCTCTTCCCTCTTATTCGTCATTATACATCTCGTAATTGTTTGTGTCATCTTCATGCTTCTTCTTTTTTGTGTATTTGATGGTTTTCTTTTTGAATAGAAGAAAAAGAATTTTGCAAACGTCGAACAATCGTTTCCTTGTCCATACACAAAGTCAATTACGTCGTTCGTCATTGCGAATAATTATGTGTGTATAATAATATTTATATATTCTTCATATATTTGAAATCTTTTGGATATAGATACATATACACGCTTCTTCATCCCTCCTGTCTCAGTTACGTTTTTGCTTGTGAGTGTATACATATTTATATATATAAACTTTAAGTATACACATCTAAATACAGACAATCCTCCACGCATACAAGCAGACTCGCAAAACGTCGCATCACCCGCGCACACGCATTCATAGCTCGCAAGCACGTCAAAATGCGTCTGCGCGTGAGAACTTTTTTTTTCCAAAAAATCGTTTAGTCTCTATAATCATAAGCTTACCTTTAATAATAATATAATATAATATAATTAACCAATTGCTCGTTTGATTATAACGAATAATCATCGTAATTGTCGAATCAGAAGAAAAAGTAATAATAAAATAAAAATAAACAATTTGTCTGTGAGTAATCATGTTGGTAATTATACAAGAATGCTTTTTTTTTTAGTTTCTCTCATCGACTATACCAAACTGCGCTTTTTTGTGGCTAAGAGTACACTTAAAGTAATAGTATATAGAATTATATTCCTAAATAAACGTTATAAATGGTACAGTATGATTTCAACGTTGTACAAATTACTTTCGTCAACGTGAAAAGCAGAATGTACGTTTGAAATAAAAAAAAAAAAAAAAACAAACAAACAAATGAAAAAAATATTTATATTCAACAGTTTGTAAAAAACTTGGCGCGCAATTCTACAATTGAGATCGGCAAACTTTCCTGCTCAATGTTCCTTCTAGTTTACATTAGTCCGCGAGTTCGTGCAAAACGTCGTTTCTCTCTTTTTTATGGAAAATATAGGTTTCTCTGTGGTAGAAAATACATGTCGACTGTGGGATAATGACAGTGTGGAAGAATCGAAGGGTCCAAGCAGGAACTCGATAGAACGACAAGTTAAATAATCGAAACGATCCGAGGAAGGTGAATATCGAAGACAACGACGAAATGCCCTGGCTAAATTATTGCAGTTTCTCTTGTGGAACTGAAAATGTCCGAAGTGGAGCTTCTTCGATTAGAAGATTTGAGATGATCGCATGGCTGGCCCTTGTGTGAGTTTTAGACATTACTTAGCCAGATACTAGAAGCAGATCAACGACATGTGAAACAACAAAAAAATAAATCGTCAACTTATTAAAATCACAATGTCAAGGATGTTTGTAGCAAAATAGTGAATGGTACAGATATTTGAACATTCTCTGTAATGATTTCTCACAAACGAAATTGCAAAAACTGCAAAACACTAAATAAGGTCCCAACCAAATGTGAATGCCGGTGAAAAAATACTCGACAACAAAAAAAAATGTTTGAGAAAAAACATTTAAACAGTCTGCATTTTAGTTTTCAAACCGTTATTTTTTCTCAGTACATGCATGCGTTTAAAAAATCAAAACACAAAATTAAAAACTTAACAATTTGCAACTTGTGCCGACTGCTACAACATCCTTAAAAAAGAGAGTTTTCAATGAAAGGCAAATGATAATTTTGTCACACCTGGGGATGGCAATTGTGCCAAGTGACCAGAAACAGGAATTTCCTCCATCGAAGTAGGAAGAGATAAGAGAGGAACAAAGAACTGAGAAACTTTTGTCAGAGAATAGATGAACTAATATTAAGTACTGCTGGATGTGCACGATTAATGATACTATGTAGTTGTACTGGAGTGCAACGTGGAAAAAAGTAGACACCCTCGACAATCTCGATTTTTATGTCTTAATTTACATGATATCTCAACAAAAGGCCGCGTTACACCGCGGAGCAGACATTTACACAGATAAAAAATATAAAAACAAAAATATTCCCTTAAAATTAAATATATCCTTGCAACTTGTATCAAAAATTGTTTCGTCTAATCGTTACGATGGTTTGTTTTGTTTCAAGTTAACTTGCATTATTATCAAATCATTTATTTAGGTAGAAAGGTATGAGCGTAATTGTGATAGAGCAGGTGATTTTACTCATTTACATGGCAATTGCAAAAGTGACACAGTCCGAGGCTCGACTAATTTTACATCTCATGATAATTACAGAACAGCGATTATTATTTAATCGGTAGTCATGTTACAGTTGTTTATACATCTTTCTTTTTTTCTGTTTTTTTTTGTTATCAACATTTACATTTATATGCATACATCACATATGCATATAAACGTACGCATTCTAATTCACGAAAAATCGTTATTCAGACATCGACGCAAACATCGATTATACAAACTTTCCTAGTCGGCGGAAAATGGTTCTGTACATAATTTTCATCAAAACAAATTTCATCTTTTAGTTTGACATTTTTTTTCTTTTCGGCGGAAATCAAAAGTTCAAGAGTTGTTGAATTTCAGAGACGGAGCTTCTTGGTATCATTTTGTATCAGTCTGTTTTACTTTTTTTTTTCAAGTGCTTTCCATTTATTTTATTACTATGAATTATTTTTGATTATTAAGAAAACAAATAGTGTACAATCAAAGCTTAGCGGAGTGCAAACAATGTGTTTGGAGGCCTGTGGATGAACTTGCGCGACGCCACGATCATTCATAACAGATCTCAACTTTGCCTCGCCATTCTGACTTGCTTCTTGCTCCGTCGTTCGCTGCTCTGATAAGCCCTCAATTGTCGTCAAGGTGGCGCGCGCATCTCGATTGCTCATTCTCTCCTTCAACATAAAGCCTATCACGACTGACTGGACTTTCACTCTTTCAACTTGGGAAATGCCATTTAGTAATGCTCGTACTTTTTTTCTCTCTCTCGTTCTCAACTTGCACACAGTCCAATTGAAAATTTTCGTTTGGAACAACAATGTGAATAAAAAAAAGAAAAAAAGCACAAAAGTCTACCTATCAGAACGATGGAACTCATAAACAAAGATGAGAAAATCCAACTGTGTACAAATCACAGAGCGTCCCAAAGCAAAGTGATTACTTTTCGGAGCAGCTTTGAGAAAAGCGGTTAAGCACGATCCACCTGAGAACGTGTTCCTGAGCCACCAATACACATTGTCTGCATTTCTTGCCTAAGCGCGTTTGGTCGTCGTTTCACTTTACGATTTCTAAGATTACTCTTCATGAGCTTTATAATAATAAATTCTAAATCTAAAATCTGTTTGATTGTGTCGGCGCACAAAAGTGATTAACAAAATTACTCTTTAGCCAAAAACGTGTAAATATATATAGCTCTCTATATATATCTACGAAGATGTCGTAGAATATAAAAAAAAGAACAGCGACATCTTAGTTAGTATAAATTAAAAAAAAAATTTTTTTGGTTGAGTCAAAACGAAAAAAAGTGATACGATGAGACAGGAAGGACTTCTGTGTCGCAGAATGAATGTACCAATCGGGCCGCGCCTTTTCTCACCGCAGTCGTTGCTCGAATCGTTTATCTGTTGAACCGCGACATGCTCTGCAACGACTGTCGTGAAAAAACGCGACTTGACTCTCGAGCAGAACGACGTAACTTCGACTTTTAACAGAGCAAGAGAAAGAATTGATCAAAATTACCTACTTTAACTTTGTGTTTACGTTTGGTATCTTTTCTTTTTTTTTTTTTGTCAATTTTTTGTTTACAGTATAAATTTCATTTAGATTTTACCCCGAACTGATATTTACACTTGGAGACGTATAAGCTGTTGCTGTTGTTCATGGCATATTTTTGTATCCTCTAAACACAGTCTGCACTCCACTTAGCTCTCACCTTGTTCTTAGCTTACAATTCACAAACGTCGGACAACAAAAGGATCACAGAGAGTCTGCGATTAATTGAGTTTCAATGTAACAATTCGCATTGGAACTCAAAATAAAAAAAAAACGCTGCGATCACGTCATTTTTTATCTTTTTTTGAACTTTTAAATAACTTTTAGTTTGTTGCTTGACCGTGAATTATGGCAACAAATTTGTGCAGTTTTAAATCGTACCGGTCAAAAGGATTGAATCGTTGCGCGTTTTACTACCGATGCATCGGTTCTTCGTTCAAAATTGTCAGTTTGTTAATTGAAAGTTTATTGCTTTTATGATACAGAATGTAAGATCGATTTCAAAGCAACCACCAGACCATGGCCAACGAAATGTTCTTTTGACTTATCTACAATTCAAGAGATCAAAGTTTTATTGCAAATCAATTCATTGAAATAAAGTCATTTCGTTTGGTACTAGATTTCAAAAGTCTCTTTAGTGGTTGCAATTAGTATCATTAATTTTTTTTTTTTTTTTTTTCATTTAAATAAATCATTTCATTAATAATGTTCATGCTATCACTCAAGAGTATAAAATTGTTTAAATACTATAAAATGTCTATAGTATCCAAGATATACATGCTTACAATCGTTATGTACAAATATATAAAATCTATATAAATCGACAATTTTCTTTTCAATTATAATACAATTGCATGGTTTGGTGTGTTACTCGAAGTTATAAAATGATCACCGCACGATAATATTCATCAAAGTTGCTTAGGAAAAAAACAAAACAAAAAAAAATAATAAAATAAATTTCCGAGATGTGAGATGCATGAAAATGTACGCGATCGTGATGGAATCAGTTTGGACTTCTATGTGGTTCAATGAGCTTGTTATTTACAAAAGTATCAAAAATACAACGAATTACCGATGCTTAGTTTAATTGCTCATTAAAAAACTTTACACACACTGTTATGTCCGTATGAAAAGTGAATAACTCAATAACAAACAAAGTTAATTGAAAAGAAAAATATGAAAAAAAATTTTTTATCTTCAAGTGCAAAACAATGCGTGAATAAATTCATCTAGTCATAGACATTGGTCTGTTTTGTAATTCAATTCATTGTGGTGATTCGAAGATCGCAGTACCGTCAACCGGAGTTGCATCTTTGTTCTTAGGAACAAAGTCATGGAGCGTACATTATGTTTTCTTTTGATTCCGGAATTGGATCTGCTTATCAGTTTCTTTTTGAGGAGTAGATAACAGTTAGATTAGATGAGTGGTCTAACCTGCTTCACTGTCGCTTGTATCGCTGGAACTCGACGATAGGGAGCTGCTGCTGGAGTCGCTGTCGCTGCTACTACTGCTTGAAGCGGACAATCGCGGCCCACTCGTGCCACCAGTTCCAACGACGTCTACAGATTTACTGCTATCGTCTGTAAAATTTTCAAATATAAATATTTTAATTACCGTTACAAAAAAAAGAACACCTGAATGAAAGTCAAATCATCTAAATTAATTAAAATAAATTTGCTGCTAAACACTTTAAGGGGATGATTTAAGCCTTGTGATATCTTCTAAACGAGTTTAGTTTGTGAACCAACATTTGATAAATTTGTACAACAAAAAATTATCAAATGTTGGCTCACAAACTGAACTAGTTTTGAACGTATCACAAGGCTTCAGCCCTCCCCTTAAGCTGCTACCTTTTTTTTAATATTTCTAGTTTTATTGCTCGATGAAAGTTTCAATTCAATGTAACATTGGACGGTTAGTTATTTATTTGTTTAATTTGTTAATTAAAACGTGGAAGTTTTAAAATATTTATGTTATGATTGTTTGATTTTAATTTAAAAAAGTGATTTTAATCAATGATAGTTTTCCGATCCGATCGATTTATATGGTGATTTAATGAAAAATAATGAAAATCTTAACTCACCCTTTTTAGCAGTCTTTTTGGAGTTCCCTAACTGGCCGGTAACATCTTGCAATCGCTTCTCCAATTCCTGTTTCTTCTCAGCGATTTGTTCGTCCTTTGATTTACCACTAATTTTTTTGTCTGTAAAAGAAACAGCAAAAGATTAATCAACAATTCGTTTTCCCGAAACATCCAAAAACAATTGTCTTTCAACGTGAAAGAAGCAGAATCTTACGTGGCTTTTTTCTTAAACAGGAAGCGACGTAGCTCTCGAGCTCACGCAGCGTAGACGGCTTGAGAGTTTCGAAATCAATTTCGATCTCGTCTGGGTTGGAGTCCCTGAGCGAAGGTTCGCGCGACTGAATGATGTGGACAACTCGTCCGAGTTTGTCGCCCGGCAGTTTGTTGATGTCGAGGCTCAATTGTCTCTTCTCGTCGTAGGACATGGGCTTAGCATTGTCCTCGTCTTCAGAGTCAAAGATAATCTGCGGGGGCTGATTGCTCGCACTCTTCTTTTTACCGCTGTTGGAGCGGCTGTTGGCCTTGGGCCTCTTGGTCGCGGCGTTGGGCGCCGCAGCAGCCACGGCCGTGGCCGTCGCCTTGTTCGGGCCTCGTTTCGCCTTGGCCTGCTTCGCATTCGCCGTCGGTCCACCGAGATGGTGACCGAGGGCCGCTGCCGCGTGAGCCTTGTTGCTCGCGACTCCGGACATCGCACCTGGATGGTGCAGCTCGGCTCCCGGCATCGCTCCCGGCATTTTGACGTCGCCGGTGCTCATCGCCATGCTTCCTATGCCCGCGCCAACACCGTCGCCGACATTCGGCAAAGTCGACTTCATCAGCTCCTTCATCGCACTGCCGTGCGCACCGACCATACTCGCTGCGTTTTTATTGCTCATCGGCTTTGCCTTGGGTTTCTCAATCTTCTTCTTTTTGTTCTTCTTTTTGCCGCTCTCTTCGACGAGCTTCTTCATCTGCTCCTGCATCGATTTGAGCTCCTGCTGTAAGGCAACAAGTTTCTCGCGGCGTTCCTCTTCCGAGTCGTCGCTTTCCGACGAACTGTCCGAGCCGGAGCTGCTGCCACTGCTGCTCGTGCTTTTCATCGCAACCATCCCACTCATCGGTTCGTCTGGGATCTTCGCGTACCTCATCTCGAACACGTCCTGCAGTTTGCGAGCCATGGCGACGACGTCGTGATCTGGCGGATTGTACTTGTAGCAGTTTGTGAATATGAGTCGAACGTCCGTGGCGAACTCTTGAGCGGTCTTGTACTCTCGGTTGTCCATTTTCGTTTTCACCGTTCCCAGATCCATCGGCTTCTTGATTATGTCGTGGTAATCGTGCAGGCCTAACAATTCGGCGTCTACAGGCTTGTAGAAAGGCCACGCGTAGCCCTGGAACATTCGATTCATTAAACACCCGTTCAACCGATATCTTCAATAAAAAATATCTACAGTTGATTGATCTAAAATTTGTTCTGTGTATATTCAATTGAACTTTAAAAATAAGTCTAAGGTGTTTTAATATACAAACGAAATTCCTAGTCAATCCAACTGAGAAATACAAGTACAATTTAATATTACTTTTACTGTGTGAATGAATTAAAAAACAAACATCATTAGTTGATAGTTGATTTTTGTAAAATAACGAAGCCAACTTACTGAATGTTTCTTGGAGAACAGCTCTTTGAGTATCTCGTTGCATGATTTCAACGATTCAGACAGTTTGTCCTTCGACTTGCCAGCTGGATGCTGTGACTGCAATAGTTAGCGTCTTGTTTAGACATCAAATTTTTTTGCGCGCTTTAATTTTATAGATCATACAGATGAAAGATGATATAGCCAATTAGACAATTGATGATAGTCAAGAGAGCAGTGAACATCTGTTCTAATCTAACAGGTAGCGTTTCTTCGATAATTGTTAATATTTAATATACCTGTTGAGCCATTGATGCCATCAGCGGCATAGTTCCTTGATGGAACGGCACAAGTCCATCTTCCGCTGGTCTCGTTGGCTAAAATTACGTACAGGTCATTGTGATGTGATCGTTCAACGTGTACAAAGCATTTAGAAACAAAAATTCAGTATAAAACGTAAACTTGTTGCATCTTTCATGCATGAAAGTGAATCGCGTAGATGACTCGTTACGAGATGTAACAATTTATTTATCAAATGCTGAATATTGATTTCGCATGAATAATAAGGGTAGACAAACCTTCTTAATTTGTCTTCCAGACTCCCGTCTCGTGGAAATTTTGGGGTTCTTTGCTTCGATTGGCTGGTAGAGTGGCTCAAAAGAATTGGCGGTAGGTGTAGTCGTGTCAGCCTTTCTTTTAACACCCTTTTTGGACTTCGCAGGGGTCGAGGGCATGACTGCAGGTGCAGCGGGTACCTGAGGCGGTGGCGGAGCTGTGACAGCAGTTGGCGCCGGACCGTCGAGCGTTGGCTGAGAGTGATAGCTCGTCGGGGGTGGGACCACCTGTGGTGGAAGCGAATTGTGCGTCGTTGCGAGAGGCGCGACGTTCAAGTTCGCAGGTGGCGCGATCGTCGTTGTGTTGGTGCTGCCGGGCACGGAAACTGGTGCCTGCGTGGCCAGGGGTGGCATTGGCATTACTCCCGTGGTGCCAGCCGTGGGCGCCAAGTTGTTCGGCATGATAGAGGTCACTGCACTCGCAGCTGACGATGGTCTTCCACGTCCCGCACCCGTTCCTCCGACACCACCTACACCACCTACACGCGCTGCTTTCTTACCCTTCGGGCCCTTCTGCATCGGAGGGTCCAGTTCTACCTCTTCCTTTGGCATTTGTGCAACCTGATGAATGTCCACAATTCGTTAGACTTGTCACTTACTAATCTAAATTTTGATGCTCCTTTTTTTCTTTTCAATGAATGTTCAATGATAATATTAAAATCTACAGTTGATAGAAGAAATATGTTCTTCATATAATTTATGTTAACATAGATTTTTCTGAAGGTAAACTTTTGCAACTTCTCAATCAAGCTTAAAGTCAATACAACCGTGTTTATTAAAAAATTTAAAAAAAGAATGACTGTCAGATGAGATGACTTAAAACGTGACTTTATTTTGTCAATTACAAAAACAATGATATAAAGAGACTACATTAATTTTGAGAGAGAACAAAAAAAACGGTCACCTTTAGAGACCAATGAGAATATGACTTTTCTTTATTTTTATAAATTTGTATATCTAATAAGTTGGATGCTACAAGGTATGATAAATATGTGTTAAGAACCTTTGTTAAAAACAATTTCTCGAGCGCTTGTGCCATAACAACAACGTCCTCGCCAGGTTTGTTGTAAACGTAACAGTTCGTGAACATGGTATTGAAATCTTGTATGCATTCTCGACCGCTCCAATAGTAACAATTTTCCAGACGCTTTTTGATTGTACCCAAATCCATGGGCTGTTTGATGATCTTGTGATAGTCCTGCGAGCAAAACACAATGAATTAGCTCGCTCTTAGATTCAATTTTTTTTTTCATTAAAAAAAGAAAAAGAAAAGAATTAGTACCGGAAGATTGAGCTTCTTCGCGTCGACAGGCTGCTGGAAGGGCCAAGCAAATTGGTGCTTCCATACTGGCTTGAAAACGCTCTTCAACAGGAACTGAATCTGATTAGTTGTCCGACCCGGCCTGTTCGGCGGCGGATAGACCGGCGGTTGTACGATGCCATTCACTGGCTCCACTGCCGGCTCTTCTCTAGGCGGGGGCTCTTTCGGCGGTGCAGCCGGAGTTGGTGTCTTGCCGGGTGCACTCGTCTGATGATTGTTATAATCAGTTATTGTTGTCGATATCTTAACATTTTTATCAAGTACAATGGAAAAAAAGAAAGAAACAAAAATTAATTCAGTCCATACAGCCAGTTTATATTCAATCAATAGTTACAATCATGTTTACAATCATTTCTTTTTCATCATTCATTCAAACTTACGGAGTTGTTTTGTTGGATATTGTCAACCTGCTGCATCTTGACGTCGATACTGCACAAAAAAAGAAAAACAATTCATTAACAATGATCATAAGAAACTGACAATAAACAAACAAACATTCAGAAAAGTTTCAAGAGTAATTAGTTTCTTTAACTTTAGAGACTCGCCAAGTTTTTACAAAGTGTTTATTCTTTCAATTTTTTTCACAAACAAAATATTTTGGTTTGTTCAAGATGTTAGTCAATCCAGATGTATGAAATAAAAGTGTAAGATACCTCTCCGACATGAATGGTACATAAATGCTATGTGTAGCACGTAGCTGGATTCTGCGAAAATACGCCGCTACGAAGCTTCATCAACGAGTGAACTGTCCAGGGTGAAGCTTGATTTAAACATTGTAGTTCGTCAAAGCCTTGCTCAAATGATCAAGACGACCAACAACACAGTCGGCATGACGATACTCGCATCCAATGTCCGATGTTTTTCTAATGTCAGCCTTCTATCGTTTTCGAATTCTCCTCACTTCTGACCGACACTTTTGACAACTGCAACATCTGTCAAAACAAAAACAACCGTCCTTTTAATAAGAAATCTACCAATATTTTTGTAATGTGAAAATTAAAATCTTGACTGTTATGAAAGTAGCCTTTTTCCAGTTCGCCTTTTTGAGACCAAGATATTTATAAAGCAATTTAGAAAAAGAGTTTTCGACGAACAAAAAATTACTTTCCACATTACAGTTTATTGATTGCCTTTTTTATCGATGGATTTGCTTTCAGTTTTCATGCATCTTACTTCTCGTAACCCTCAAGAAATATCGCATACGAATGATTTTTGCAGAATTCTACTTAATGTTCTAATTCTCATTTCCCAAAAAACCGGAAAATTGTGCTTCTAATGGACAAAAATTTACTTTCGAGAGCGAGGAAAATAAGAATTTAAGATATTTTTTTTAGAACCAAGATCTAAGTGATGAATGGAGATAAGAGAGAAAGAGACGAGAAGAGGAAAAAAAGTGAAAAGAAAATAAAAGCGCGTACGTGGATTGCTCGAAAAAGCCGCTAAAGTTATGGGGACAGTGGCCGCGGTGTGGGACACGAGTCAAAAACTCGTTTCACTCGTGAACCGCGCCTGATCGAGTGAAAAGTGATTTCACATCCAAAAAGCCGCGAAAAAGTTAACCTCTGTATGAAAAATGACGGTAGGAACGGAATAAAAATTGACAAAATATGTTTTATCTGATGAGAAATAAGAGCGAAGGAAGAGAAGAGGAGGGAGGGGGGAGGGGAGAGAAGAGTGAAAAAAACGGGACGAGAAGGTTGGACTGAAAAGCGCGGTTGCGGTGGTGGCGCGAGAATGGAGCACGCGTCTGTTGGTATGCGGGGGCGCGTAAGTGCAGGCAGGGTGATTTGACGCTGGTTGCAAAAGCTGCTTGGGTTCCGCGGCCGCAGCCCATCCACGGAGCGCAGTTGGCTTGGCGCATCGGTGTGGATGTCGCGCGCTCCACGCAACATGGCGGCGGGGCTGTTGGTGTGTATCGGGCCGATCGGTTGGTAGTCGGCGGGTGGGGGGGAAGTTTCGCGCGTCGGCTAGCACTTACGCACCTGCTTGGCTGTTCCTGAGGGCTTCGACAAGACGCAAGCCGGGTCGCGGTTCAGCGCGATGCCAATTCGCGGCGGCTGCGTTGCCTCGGTTGCTTTCTCTATCGCCTGGTCGCTGTTATGGCGGACAGTGTCGGGCACACGATCTACCCCACTTTCGGTCGGTATCGGCGCGCGCCGACACGCGCAGCGTACACTCGCTTTTAGCGCGACGTTTCGCGATCAGATCAATCCGCTTGGATCCGATGCGGCCGTCGGCGCGAACGCGCCAACTCGACACAAACCCGCTGCAACAACACCTTTTGGCCGCGCAAACAATGGCCGCGCGCGCTCAAAAAAGCCAACTTGCAATCACTACGCGCACCAGTATCGCTGCTCGGCCCCGTACCAACGCCACTCGACGCACGACTCGACGCACAACCCACAACTAGAAGGCACAACCCAACATCCAACCGTTTTATGCCGTGTCTGCGACGATGGCGCCCCCACTCGATACGACAAACACCTAACGTCAATTGGGCGGGAGTTCGCGCTCTTTCTCGCTCTCATTGCTAACCCCGGCGCACCGACAAGGACCGATACATCGCGCTCGTTTACCCGCGCTATTTGAATTCACAGTTTCACCCTTTACGTCTTTCATTTTATTTTGAAGAATTTCATTCAAAAGACAATTTGGCAAGTAATAAACAATAGGACTCGGTGAGTTTTTGTTTCGATTTTTGTTTCAATAACAATGAATATCTGTTTTGTACATTTTTGTGGTCGATTTTTACTGTGCCAATGAGTTCAAAATTTTGGGTTGGAAACTAAAATTATAGTTTAGGTGTTTGTCTTGATTAGTTTTTGCGAATTTCATTTTTATTACTGTTTTTAAAGCAAACAAATCTATAGTTGTTGGAAACTACTTTTTTTTCCATCATTTTTAGTAGAAATTTTGTTGTTTATTGTTGACCTAACTTTACCTTGACATAATTTGAGTGCTAATCTTTGCATTCCATATACTTATTTTGTAACACAGTAAATTTTTTTTTTCAAACTAAAATTATTAAGAACTACCAGAAGTTACAAATACATTTATCTTATATATTTTTCTTAAAAAATAAAAGTAAATCAATTCTTAGACTAAAATTAAAGTTTAAATAAAATACATTTTAGGTTTGGAATTCTTTTTTTACCAAGTAGAAAGAAACAGAGATTTTTGGAATAAAAATACATTATCCGAAGATGAAAAATTTAGATATCAGTGATTTCAATTGAAGATGATCCTATAGACATAATGAAAATTTAGAAATGATAATAGTTCCTGATACTTGGAATTCGTAGAATTTTTTTGTATCTAATCGTATACCTTTAGTGATAATACAATAGATCCTTTAAGAGTTGTTGGCATCAATTAAAAAAGAATCAAGCGACCCAACGATTATTACAGCGGACATTGAAACGTAACAATTTTCTATACAATAAAATAAAAATAATCTCAAAGTAAAATATTTAACATCATCCCAGAGAAGAAGCAGAAGAAAAAATTAAAAGTAAACAATCTTGGGTTTTTCTAATCCCATCAGGCATAACCGATGTGTATGAATATAAAAGGTTGTAAACAGACAAACAATGGTAATAATCCATGAATCATAACATTGAAAAGTAATAATATTTTCGTGTTATTTTATTATTATTAAAAGTGGTAACAGTTTAAGAACCGAGCCACAAATAAATAATTATTAGTGAATCATACACGTGCAAAGTATATTCTTAAACCAATTAACTCATTAATTTAAGGATATTAAGTGGAAAAAATTTTGTAATCTTTAAATTTGTTTCAAATCAGTTAATGACTTTAAGTTAATCTGGTATCACTGAATTCCAGCTTAACAAATCTGAATTTTTTTCTTAATGAAAATATCAATTCATCAAAACATTTTTAGAGTCGTTATTAAGTAATCGCTATTATCGTAACTCCCTATTGTAAAAGTCAATTTTTATATTTTGTTTAGAATTGTTAACTGTTGACAATGTTGGTCTGTGCTCATTTATTTGTTTGTCTGAAATCAAAACAATGGTTTTGAGTAAAACGAAAAGAAAAAATTAGAAGTACTCTTTTCTTTCAACCACAAAATAAACAGACTAACGCTAAACGTAAATAGACATCTCGAAAAAAAACAAGAAAAACTTGTACAAATATTTTGTATTCATAATCATACAAATTTTTTCTTTCAATTTTATTGTTCATTTCCAAATCGATGAATATCGTAGATCAATCCAAAGTTCAATAATTAAATTTATGAAATTAATCTGATAGTAACAGTCAAAACGATTGAAATAAATTATAATGCAAGAAAACAGTGTCACTGAATATTAAAGATAACACAAAATGATATAAAATAAATTGTTCACCGTCACAAGAACGTACATCAACAGGCTACAGCAGATTGAACTAGACTGAACTGTGAAACTTGTTTCTCAGCCCCATATGATCCGAAAAGTATCAGGGACTCTAATTCTGTAGTGATTTAAATTTTGCAGCACGACTGTGTAAGGGAGAGGAAGTTGAGAGTATTTCTATATTTTGCAAGTAGCATGATTTTTTAACTGTCAACATTTTGACTTTTATTCGCTAAAAAGCAAAAGAGAAATGACTGAAGTAATTTTTTACCAATTAGTGTTTTTAACAATTCTTCTTCCCCAACGGATCAATTTTGAATCGAAAGAAAAAAAATGTAAAAAATATCTTTTCATTGAGCAGTGTTTACGGAGCACAATTCTCGCTCGAGTCGGTAGGTGGCGCGCACGTCGCGCGGTCTTTTTCTCATTCAGTTGTGGATTGTCGAGGGTTGTCGGCCATCTAGAACTGTAGAAGGCAAGCTGACTGGTTAATGGCTAGCGAACGAGCCCGAAAAGGCCGAAACTGAGAAAAAAAAGCGAAGGCAAAACCCGGAGCGGGTGTCGATGAGAATGCAAAAATGAAAGGGCCTTGAGCGGCGCGGCCTAACCTCATTGGGGCGCGCAAAAATGGGCTGCGTGGGGCGACGCAAAATGCGGGCCGACGGGCCTCTCCGAACTGAGCGTCGAAAATTCTCGAAGATGCGGACCGCGAGGGTTCGATCGAATGCCCCGATAATCGAGTTCTACTCACCCAATTTGTGGCCGTTGCTTTTGGTCCTGTCAACGAGCTCGCAAACAACAAATCCTGGCTTTGGGACAGAACGGGTTGTTTTTGTTTGGCAGAGACAGAGGTGTGGGTCTGAGTAACTAAGTGTTATGCATTGAAATAACGGTACACCTTTGCAGGACAACAATCACACTTTATTAAGCAATCGAGACATCGGGACGATTTGTTTCCATCGTTTCGTTTCATAATCACCCACGATGCCTTCGTCGCGCGACCGTTCCGCTTGTTTCTTTGTTTTGTTTACTTGTTGGCGAAGGCGCTCACTGAACAGGCAAACCGTGCGCGCGATCTTGATGGGCGAGCCGCGGACAGAGAGAACCCGGACTCGGTACCAAAATCACCACGACGGCGATGTTTTGATCCGCAATCTGTGTGTGTGCGTGCCTCTGGATCCGAGCATCGCAGCACTTATCGAACGTTCGGCTAATGAAAGTCCAATCGCGAGAAAGCGCTGTTGCCACATCGTTCGACTACCGCCACCTCATTGGCCACGCCATCTTCGGCTCTTGGTGACATAACTGCTAAACACCAAAGCCTTTTAGTATCATGCGTCATTTTTCATAAATATAAATTATCGGTTTTTTTTTATCAAGATAATACAACTTTTTAAATGTAAAAACTAAAATATCAAATAGGAAAGAATCTTCTTTTTGATGGACAATTTTTTAATCTTATTCAATTTATATTCCCAAGTCAACATTTGTGATGCAAAAATAGTATTTCTTTAGTCAATCAATTTGAAATGTTTAGATTGAGCATCTATACAAATTGGTTTTTTATCAATATATATTTAGAATGTTTTTTTAGCAAAAATTTATATTGATTTTTTTTAAATATTTGAATATTAGTATTAAACAAATCTGTGCTGGCCATAACCAGTTAAGTTTAGATGTAAATCCTAAACTACTTAACAAGTTATGACTGGTAGCTCAAATAATAGATTGCCCGAAAGTTACTTCACAACCATAAGATACAGAATTCAAGAAAAGCGTTTTGAAAAAGCTAAAAAATTATTAACTTGAAAATTTTTTAAACACATTTTAAAATGCGAGCGTTTCGGCTGAAGAATAGGAGTGTGGCGGTACATTGTTGCAACTTCCACAGTACCACTTGTGTATCTTAACAAACGCGATCCCAACACTTTCAACTAGACTTTCGCTGGCCTCATTTTTCACCAGAAACGCGGAAAGTCGCACGTTTCAAGTCTGACGTGGACTGTTGCACATTTGCTTCCTCCTTCATTTGCCAATGATGAAAAGAGAGGGATGTAACTCTTCTCTTCGCTCCAACAAGTGTTCTCTCGTTCAAAGATATTTTACCAGTTGCATAGTTGGAAATTGATTTTCTTCTCATTAACTTAATCCCGAGTCGAAAATAAATATAAATATTAAAACGATTAAAAAAAAGAAACTTAATTTTTGAATCACATGCGAATTGGAACATTTTTGGGTCTAGTAAGATGAAAAAATTGCATTTATTTCTGTGCAGATTTTTTCTTATAATAGAAATTTAATGTCTTATAAAAATGTACTTAATTATTTACATTATAAATCGTTTCTAAAGTATTTTCCAAACTTCCTCAAAGGCGGAACAAACTTTTGCACATGTCAAAGCTGCAGATAGTGGGTAATTGCTAATTGAAACGGCATCCTCTGAATAGTCGGCCTTTACCTAGAAAAAAAATGATTTTTTATATTTTTAAAAATTCGACAAAAATTATTCAAAATAATATTAGAGATGAAACGTTTTTCTCACCTGGCCATGAGCCATGGCACCAATTATGATAGCAACTGGTTCATCTTCAGGAACCAATTCTCGAGGATTCACACATTTTGTTGCACTGAAAGACATGGTTAACTTTTTACAACCTACTGGCAGATGATCCGTGACAGGATTTTTGATAACTTTGAGTAATTTCATCGTGGTGTCTGACGCCCTCACACTGTATTTGTGCAGTAATTGTACTGAAAGGAGAAACAAAATTATAAAAAAAAGAAATTTTCCTTATGCATAATATAAAGTTAAAAATTTGGACAAACCCATTAGTCCTGCAAATCTTTTGAACGTCCTAGGAATTCTTGTTTGGGGATTGATTTCGATTAATACGTTTTTTTCTGTCCTAACGTACACTTGCAGAAGTCCTGCCCTGTTCAGAGGACTGTCCATGAGCATAAGTAAACTTTGATGAGTTATATCAGGACGACAGCTCCCTGGCTCTCGATTATTTTTCTTTAGAATCCCAACATGATCATCGCAATTCAAAAGTTCAAAACTGTTTCCCACCTGCAAACAATTTTTAATAATTAGTAGACGCGGTTTTCAGTTCTTCTTTTTTTTGGAGCAATATATAAACAAGAAAAACTGAGCAATCAAAATGTTCAGTCTCTTACCTTTACAGATTCCAACTGAGCATTTTCTAGTATCACAATCAATCGTTTTTCCTGTTTCTTGATATGTGATATTTGCAGATGTTTCGGAGCAGGATCGAATTCATGTTCGTTGTCATCGTCATTTTTCCTCTTTCGTCCCATTTTATAAAACAATTGAAATTATTCAAACACACAACAAAAACACATGTGCTCGTTTTCGGCGAGCATCAAAATATGACAATCTAACCTCTATTTTGATCTGTCAGGTTAGGCTAGGTTAGGTTTCGAACTAAACAAATTTTGATTTATAATAAAGAAAGTGATCCGTAAAATTTAATCAATTTTAATTTTATAAAAATTTAATGTTTTTATTTATTATTATCAATTATTATTAACAATAATTTAGTTACTATTTGTTTGCTCTTACTTATGAGATGGAAAGAGACAGACATAAGTTGGATGTTTATATTTGTTTGGGGAACACTCAGTTCGACTCTGATACATAACGGTTCGGCGTAGTTTGTTTTTATTGTTGATCACAAAAAATATTGTGCAAATTATCATAACAATGTGCAAACGGATGATCATCAATGCAATTGCGGTTTTTGATTTCACCGGTGAACATTTGTAGAACCTTCACTAACTTTCGTCAAAAACGTTTCTTTTCAACGGACAGACCTCTTGTGATTAAACTTCTACTAGATTCTAAATTCAATCAGGTTAGAAAAGGCGGGAAAATGGCACAGAGACAGATAACGTAAGTGAAAAATAATTAAATTATTTATTCGAAATTAGTAAATAATAAAGAATTGCACCATTCACATAAGTGTGAATAAATATTGGTAATACACAATTTTTTTAGATCTTTTTTCAAAGTCGGTCCATCAAAGAAAGAAGGAGAAAACAATGAAACGACATCAAAGTATGTATTTCTCACATTAATTTTTATATTTTTTCAAAATTCTTTTATTTATTGTAATTTTTCCAGGTTGATTAATGGTGGTGCGGGAAAATGGGTAAAAAGAGACAGAGAATCGAGCGACGACGAGTCTAAGAAGTGAATATTTTTTTAAGAAGTAATTTTAATGAGACGATCAACATTTGATTAATTTAATGTTAAATAAAATTCTAGATCTCCAGTCAAGAAAATCAAGTCGACTAATTCCGGTTTAAATAAATCTCCGAGAAATACAAAAGTATCAAAAACAGGTGACCATTCGTTTAAAATAATAGAACTCAGAATATTTTTGTTATGTGCAGTTATGTTATTTTATTTGCAGAAAGTAAAGTGTCTTCTAAGAAAAAGTCACCGAAATCTGAAGCAAAAAGGATAAGTGATACCGTCAAAAGAGAAGGATCTTTCTTTAGTCCTTCAAAGAAACGGAAAACTGAAGAGACTGAAAAAAATGATGAGGAAAATGAGTTGTCAAAAAGTCCAAACGAATGTGCGAGCCCACCAAGTAAAAAGGCTGCACTTGCTAAAAGTAAGGAAAGTAGCAGTGATGAAGAGCCAGCTAAAGTTTTGTCGGACGAGTCATCGAAAGATAAAATGATCAGAAAAGAGGAAAATGGAAAAACATCATTAGTAGATATCAAATCAGAGGAGAAAAAATCGAAAGGTAAACAAGAAGCTAAGAAACGAAGAAGAATTGTTCAACCTGTCGATTCCAGTGACGATGAAATCCATCTACCAGTAAGGATAATCAACAAAAATTATTTTTAAAAGTTTATTGATTACTTTTTATAGTTACTGAGATTTCAATTTTTTTAGTTACCCGATTCTCCGAAAAAAGGAAGTGACTCTGATAGTCCGGTAAAAGTTAAACCGAAATCTGAGGCAGAAAAGAAGGATGATTTTTCTGATAGTGAAAATAATGTAAAAGAAAATGGAAAGGAAAGTGATAAAGATTCAGAAGAGGAAGAAAAGGTACCGAAAAAAGAAAAAGTGAAAGGTAAATCTGGAAAAGTTAAAAAACAAAAAGAAGATAAGAAGTCACCCAAAGCAAAGCAAGTAAACCACTTTTTCGGTAAGGCATTAATATCATTATAATACATCATAGTTGAAAATAAAAATTGAAATTCGATTAATGTAACACAATTACATAATTTTTCAGCTCCAAAAGATAAAAATCTGAACGGAAGTGACAAGAAATCAGATAGCGTGAAGTATGATCCCAGTGCCAGCAAATATGACCCGATTGAAGATGCAATCTGGAAACGTGATGAGAAGTAATAATCAGTGTTATATAATTTTCAGAAAAGTTAACTATTTTGATTAACTTTTATTTTATTGTTAGGGTGCCTTATCTGGCTTTAGCAAAAACATTGGAACTCATCGAGGACACGAGTGCCAGACTGAAAATTGTTGAAATTTTATCAAATTACTTCCGTTCGGTAATTGTGTTATCACCGGATGATTTGTTGCCAAGTGTGTACTTGTGTTTGAACCAACTTGCCCCTGCATATGAAGGTATAATAAATATTGTAATTAGACTAATTAGTTTAGATTAATCAACAATTATTAATTCAACATTAAAAAACAAATAATAATGAAATAATCAACTTTTTTTCCAAGGATTGGAACTGGGTATAGCCGATACAACTCTTATGAAAGCGATCGCTCAGTGCACTGGCAGAACTTTGGCTCAAATCAAAGCTGATGTCAAGGAAGCCGGTGACATGGGAATCGTTGCAGAAAACAGTCGTTCAAACCAACGAACGATGTTCAGACCGGCTCCTTTAACCGTCCCAATCGTTTACAGTCGATTGAAAGAAATTGCAAAAATGACTGGAACTTCCGTAAGAAATACATCTACTTGAATATTTTATTCGCTTTTGCATATGGTATTACAATAATTGAAACCGTACATATTTCCAGGCCATGGGGAAGAAAATGGACAAAATACAATCGCTTTTTGTTGCCTGTCGTTTCTCTGAGGCAAGATATCTTATTCGATCTTTGGCTGGAAAATTGAGAATTGGACTTGCCGAACAATCTGTTCTGCAAGCGTTGGCTCAAGCTTGTGCTACGACACCTCCGAATCAGGAATACCCACCGAAAATTTTAAATGCCAGTAAAAAAGAGTCGTTTAAACAGAAGTTCGAAGAAACAGCACTTATAATAAAAACAACATACTGGTAAACCGATTGAATTATTTGAAATATAATTCTGAAAATTGATTGATTGTAGGATAGTTTGATTAATTTTCTGAGATTGTTGTTATAGCGAGTGCCCGAACTATGACAAAATCATTCCTGTCTTGCTGAAGTATGGAGTTGAAGCCTTGCCGGAACACTGTAAATTAACTCCTGGAATTCCGCTGAAGCCAATGTTGGCTCATCCCACTAAAGGCGTTCAAGAAGTTTTGACGAGATTCGATGGGATGAAATTCACGTGCGAATGGAAGTACGATGGAGAAAGAGCTCAGGTTCGTATCTAACATTTATTCGAATTTCTTTCACGGAATATTTTAATAAAAGTAATGATATTAAGCATAACGTGAAATTTGATTCGACAGATTCATTTAACAGAGAATGACGATGTCAGCATCTACAGTAGAAATCAAGAGAACAATACAACCAAGTACCCAGATGTTATATCAAGTCTCAAAAATGTTCTCAACCGGGATAAAGTGAAAAGTTGCATCTTGGATTGCGAAGTAGTTGCTTGGGATCAGGAAAAGAAACAAATTTTACCATTCCAAATACTAAGTACAAGAAAACGCAAAGTCAGTAGAAATTGATGTTCACAATTTTGTTTATATGTTAACATTAAAATGATTATATATCATTTTAATGTTAACAATTTAAATTTTTTTTAGGATGCAAACGAATCAGAAATCAAGGTACAAGTTGTCGTGTACATGTTCGATCTATTATATTTCAATGGCCAGCCATTAGTGAAAGAGCCCTTTGAAAAACGTCGACAACTTCTCAGAACAAATTTCGAACAGATAGAAGGCAAGTGGAGTTTTGCCACGAGTATGGATACAAATACCATGGAAGAAGTTCAAGAATTCTTGGAAGTTTCAGTTAGAGGTGATTTAAAGAAAAACATTCATACACAGTTTTATTTTCTGGATTGTGATTGTTGATATTTATTTAATTTTTATCTTTATCAGGAAATTGTGAGGGTCTCATGGTCAAAACTCTAGACAAAGATGCAACATATGAGATCGCCAAAAGATCTCGAAACTGGTTGAAGTTGAAAAAAGATTATTTGGAAGGTGTTGGAGACACTTTGGATTTAGTTGTCATCGGTGGTTATATTGGTAAAGGCAAACGAACAGGAACTTACGGTGGATTTCTTCTTGCTTGTTATGATCCTGAGAGTGAAGAGTATCAATCTATTTGTAAAGTAGGTCTTTTTTCGATATTTTCAAATTACTTTTTTCATTTTAAATTAACTTTTTGTTTGTTTGTTTGTTTTTTTTTTGTTACAATGCATTTTTGCTTTGTAGATTGGAACTGGATTTAGCGAAGAAGACCTCGACAAACATACCGGAGCTTTGAAAGATCATGTAATACCTCAACCAAAATCCTATTACCGTTATGACAGTTCTCATGAGCCTGATCATTGGTTCGAGGCTGTCCAAGTTTGGGAAATCAAATGCGCGGATTTATCTTTATCTCCTGTTCACAAAGCAGCTACTGGAATAGTATGGAATCGTTCAATTTTCAATTTTGTAGTTTCTGGTACTAGATGGAATTATTACAAAATTAAATAACGCTTTCAGGTTGATCCAGAAAAAGGCATTTCTCTGCGTTTCCCTCGATTCATTAGAAATCGCGAAGACAAGACTTGCGAGGACGCAACATCTGCCCAGCAAGTTGCTGATATGTACACTAATCAGGAACAGATAAAAAATCAAGATAAAGATCAAGACAAAGATAAAGAAGACTTTTATTAACGATTTATAGACACGAATTTGTTGTCAGGGAGCGTTATATTTTGTCTATATGTATTTTTATTTGCAAATTTGATTTGAATTTTTTCACCACTTTAGGATGCGTTCAGTTCTTCGATCATTGTGACTTCAAGACATTCTGAAATTTATATTTAATTGGTTTATTATAATTTTGTATGACAAATTGTATTATTTTAAATTCTGATACACACTTAGTCTTAGGATCGAGATCAATTTACAATTGATGAATCTTGTAAAATTTACTTATATGAAATAATATTTACATTTTGTGTCCATAGCTAAGTCTTTTTTCAATAGCTAATCGTGTTATCATCGTCGATAAAATGAACACCTACGATCGATCCAAGTAGTGCGCGCCGGTGTTGACTAGACTTGCGCCTTACCACGCGTTATGTATTTTATGATCAAAATCATCGCAACAATTTCATCACAAGGAAATTGAAGCATTGTGTTTGTTGACATCGCGATTCAAGTGGGAACACGTGATTTTTTAGATGTTTCCATTTTCGCACAGCAGATCCAAACATCGTGACAAATCACCCGTCCTCAAGAAAGTCGGAAAGTTAGACGACAATGACATCAGGTACTTAATTAATTAGCACTTTTTTATTTTTGCGCAATGTCACCGTTCAGAAATTAATATTGAAATTTGATTGTTATGTTATTATCTTCCATTCTGTAATTATTTTCTAATCGATCACATTGAAATTATTTTTATTTTTTGCAAAAATATATTTTTTTACTCTTTGAGTTATACATTGTTAATCAAATAGTTTTTGTTGTTAAATTGTTGAATGCAACAAGGAAACTTGAATTTTGAGTATCATCGATTGCGCGATTCCGAGAATCTTTATCTAGGAAAATCGATCGATGCATAGAGACTTTGAAAAGTGTTATCATCAGATATAACTTTTGAAATTATCGTGGGAATTCGTTTTCTTTGCCACAGTTTGTTGAAATCTGATTCGAATCGCACCTCAGATACAATTGCATCGTTAAAGTTTAAAAATGTTTATTGCACATAATTTTGATTGAAATACAAACCTTTTGGCGGTAAAGGAAAATTATATACTTTTATAGTGACCTTGTTGTGTTTCGTGATTTGAGATACTAACCTAGTAAGTTTAATGTTAAATACTGTAATCGTTTCAACTTTTGTGAGATATTTATTTATGTATTGCTAACAAAAAGTAATTATAAACAATCGAAAAATCCCAATGCAAAAGATTGTAAAACTATATTACAAGTGGAAACAATCATTTTTCACCTCTCTGACAATGATGAAATTGCTGCAAATTTTTTAGTATTGCGGATAAGTGTTTTGTACATACATATATCATAGTTCGTTATAATTCAATTAAGCTTAATTGAACTAATACCACATTGCCTTCCGATAATCTACAAATATGTGTTATTTCAAGGTCGATGAGTTGTACCGTGATAAAGGATTGGTATTTATATAACACCATTCTAAAAGTTTGATCGGCATTAATAAAATTAAATTTACATTTATTTTTAGATTGAATTTAACAATGGAGGATGACAAGTTGTACGATAAGAGTGACATTTTTCGACAAACTCCCTCAAGAACGAGAACAAGTCGAAGACAAAAGTACAAAAAACCGAAAGAAGCTGAATGGTAAACCAGAATCACCCCCAAACTCTGAGTTGCATACGTGGAATATTTTTATCAATGGTCAATTCTTTCAGTGCCTGTAAAGTAGTAAAATCCATCTGTGCAAAAACGAAGATGCGTCGACGTAACACACTTGACACTATCCTCTTTACTGAAATGTGCGATAAAGCTGATCAGGATGTGGAACTGGAGGAACAAAAGGAAACGATCAAGGACGGCAATTACAAAAATAAAAAGAAAATGAAACAATTAAAAAACTCAGATAGAGACTACAAACAAGTTGATGAAAATGGTTCCGAAAAATTGTCATCTTCCATAACGAATATCAAGGTAAACCGAACAAAATTTATTTAAAAAATGTTTACGTTTATTGTTTAATTTTTGTATGTGTACAAAATTTCTTAACTAGCTCAATAGTTTGATTTGTTTATATAATGAAAATGATAGGTATATGAATTTCAGATCATTCTAATGGGTTAAGTTACTAACATTAATTTGATCTCTTTGGCGCAAGTTCAAAAACGAATTGCATTTAAATGCTTTCAGATCGAGACTAGGAATAGATTTCGTTGTTTGCACTCAAAGCTAGTCGATGTTGAGTCGAAAAACACGTCGTCCAGCTTCAGCACATCAAGTTCCTTGTCAATCAGTGATGATTCTACTAATACAGAACTATGTTCCACCCCGGTGAAAAGAAAAGAAAGAGAAGCCTTCCACAATGACTTTCATAATTTGATTAAATTGGTAAGTTCTAGTGCAGCGATTAGATTCACGAGTTTGTTAGTTGTTCGTCATTATCAAAATTAAGCGTGTTTTTAGGCAAGCGGTGACAAAGAGAATATCTGTCAAATGAGCCGAGAAGAAACAAGGTGGCAGAGTGAGTTGAAAGATTTGATATGGCTTGAGTTACAGGCTTATCACGAAGGTCGAAGTGTAGTGGCCCAGGACGAGTGGCTGTGCAAACAACGAGAGGCTATAGGACCGTTGCTCAAAGAAATTATGGAATACAGGTATTACTCAAAATGTATTGCTGAATCTGTAAAATAAAATTTACATTTTTAATTTGATTAATTTGAATAAAACATAAAAACTCGAATATTTTGTTCCAGGTTCGATCCAAATTCGATAGAAAGTCAATCACCATCAACTCCTAGTTTCAATGAACCTTTTTTGGATGTCCTGAGTAGTAATGCTGGACGTGACTCTTGTTCAGGATGTTATTCCATGCTCTGTCGAACTTGTGCAAAAGCACAATGCGCGTCACTAAAACAAGTCGAAATGTTGTTATCTCGGCTGGATCGAGCAGAATCGCTGTATCCATCTTCACAGTCGTTTGCAGCTAACTATCCGCTTTACAAAAGTCAGGAGTTCAATAACAGGATAAAAGCCATGTGTCTGTGGTACAATATGACTAGATACCATCGCCTACAGTTGCTGATTTTAGGCAAATTGTTGATGTTAATGAAACAAAAAAAGGCAAATGAAGATTCCGATTCTGGTGTAAGGTTGGTTGGACATTCAGTTTTGTCAATTAAGTTTTAGTCTTTAATTCGTTTTTATTTTAACGCTTTTTATTATTTGTATGCACGTTTTTTTTCATTATTAGCTTTGGATCTAAATTAGAATCGTTGGATGCAGTAACGTTCAAAAAGCCGCAAGTGCGATTTGAATTATGCCAATCTGAAGAAAATGCTAGCCCTGGAGATAGTTGCAATAGTAATGTATCTAGTTCGTCCTCTGTCAGTGTGTTTTCAACTGGAAAATCAATACCGTCTTCTCCTGATAGTTCTTTCATCATTGATAATGACGCGATTGATAGAATGAATTTCCCTGTTTGGGATTTTTCTATCACGGACTTTGATCGTGAGGCTTACAGGTATAACATAAGCAATTAGCGAGGCACTTTGCACTGAAATACCAAATATTTTTTATTCAACACCACTTTCTAAATGTTTTTTAATACATTTTTCAGAAAATATATTGAAAATGTACTCAAGACACGTGGGTTGAAAAAAAGTCTGTATTTTTTTGAAAGACTTCACATGACCATCTTAAGTAAAGCCAGTATGACTTTGGAGAAACCGAATGAACATTTTAAATTTAATGAGAAAGAAGAATATGAAAGTGAACAAGAGTCGATAAGATATGGAGTTTGGAGTCAAGAAGCTGCGGACTTGAACTTGCCTCCTTACAGGTAAGACGGCGAGTTGTAAGGTTTCTTATATAACAATTTTGTATTCATTCTCTGAGTACTTATTGATAACTACTTATCAATTATAATTTAAGTGTCTACAATCCAGAAAAAGAATTAAATTTCATAGTCTTATCTTGAAGCTTTAATAATAAAACATTAAATTACTTAAATGACGATATAAAAGTTGAGAAATATTTTTGAAAGATGAAAAGGAAAATCAGTAAGTGATGATTATTTTCGTACATTTAGGGCAGCTTTTGTCTTTCTTTCACGGGTGCCCCTTGACATCATTCATGAGTTTCTGAGGATGCGATTGGAGCAGAAACCGGAACAACCGACGCTTCTTTCAATCAGACAAATGATGTACGAACTAAAAGAATTTGTCTTTCGGATGGCTTGCCTGCATCGTGACAAATTTATAGAACACACTCGTGCTGCTGAAGGCATGAACAACGCCGATGGAAAAGACGAGGGCGACAGTCAGTCTATGTTTGACGAAGACGTGAAGAAATTTGAAGAAACTTTGAAAGCAATGTTTGAACTTTATTTGGAATACTTGGAACAGTGGGTTGATATGATACAACATACAATTTTTTGTAAAAATCGAATCATGGACGAGTGGCGTTTTGTTAAAAACGTAGCCAACAACATCAGAGGTGGTCATGAAATTGCCGGGGAAAGATTTTGGTAACTTTTGATTTTGTGATGAAATTAATTTGATTGAATTGAGTATGTTGGATTTTTATTTTTTTTAGCAAAATTGCGTTGATAGCGATAAAACAAGTCGATGAGTTTCTTGTTGAACGTCCAAAAGAATTAACTGAGATGAAAGATAATGCTGAGTTGGTGGATGATGATGAGTCTTCAACAAGGTAAACTTAAAAATAAAAACTACAAATTGTTGTGTTTCAAACGTTATTAATAATAGATCTTTCAAAATTACAGGTATCACTTGATGTACCTTGGACGAGAATGGCAAGGCATGTTTGTCGATGCACGTGAAAGAGTTATCAAAACAATAATGTTCTACAGATGTTTGAAAAAAGATATGGAAAACTGGATCGACTATGATAAAACGTTAAAGAAATCTATTGACAGAGTGAAGGTAAATTGTTACAAAACTATAATATGAACTAAAAACTCTTTTTATTTACTAAAAAAACAGAAACTAAAACGGTAACAATGTTTCAGGAAAGTCTGCTGCAACTTCGTAATCGAATGTTGAAAATAATTGAAGACTTTGAGCGCAAAATCGATAAAGTGGACGAACCGATAAACGAAACCGATCTAGTTTCACTTCGAACACGAGTTCGGGAAATTTTGCACCAGGGATACAAAATGGGTTTCGAGTATTACAGGGAAATGTACAAATTGTTGTCAGCCGAAGAACGTGTCACGCTCGTTCAAAGTTTGATAGACTTTTCGTTTCAATGGATGAACTTTGTACAGAGGAGGTGCGAGCGTGGTCGTGGGGTGCGACCAAGATGGGCATGCCAAGGACTCGAGTTTTTGAATACAATCTGCGACCCTTCCATTACCGTTAACATCTCGGATGCAAAGTTCGATGAACTTAAAGTAGCTGTAGATAAGTGCGTTCAACATGTGATTGGTACTCCATCCACGACAAATGTGCCGGTAAATCGTATACGAACGCCACCCACTCAAAAAATGCGTGACAATGCGAAAAATAATTCATCCGAGGTTGATAAAAAAGGTCCTTCGATAACTGGCAGCTTCTTGTCACTTTACTCAGATACAAGCGAAACCCGAAACGAACGCATTATTGATGCAGTATTGAAGTTGGATCAACAAATTGATTCTCGTTTAAGAAGTCGTTACTTAATTGGGCAAGTTACTGATAAAAAGGCTGTGATTGATCGATGCCACTTCGTTAGGAGGGTCAACTTTACTTGGCAGCGTGGAATAAAAATTGGTACGTTGGCCCTTGTTGAAATTTTATTGGAAAATAAATAAATAAATTGAATCAAGCAAACTATCATATAAATTTTAAAAAATAAAACTGATAAAAAGTTTAACTTTATTTTAGGTCAGGGAAGGTTCGGTAAAGTTTATACGGTGGTAAATAATCAAACTGGTGAACTCCTCGCAATGAAAGAAGTTCAGTTACAACCCGGTGACCATCGCGCCGTAAAAAGTGTCGCGGAAGAATTGCAAATTTTTGAGGGAATTCAACATAAGCATTTGGTTCGGTATTATGGAGTTGAAATACACCGGGTATGTTAATGAATCTATTAGCAGCCTAAAAAAAAAGAAGTACAAAAGTGAAACGATACTTAAGAATAAACTTTTTATCGTTTTATATGCAGGAGGAGATGTTAATATTTATGGAGTTCTGCGCAGAAGGAACCCTTCAGAGTCTTGCTGCTGGCTCTGAAAATGGCTTGCCCGAACAACTTGTCAGAAAGTATACGCGACAATTATTGCTTGCTGTTAAAGTTATGCATTCTCATGGAATTGTTCATCGAGACATTAAACGTAATGTTATTCATTCATCATTTTATTAGTGACATCGAAATGAATTAAGGTTTGTTACTATGAAACTGAAAATTTTATTATTTGAATGACCTTTTTGATTGCAGCTGCGAACATATTCTTAACTGATCTGGGAAATTGCTTGAAACTTGGCGATTTTGGGTGCGCAGTTAAAATAAATGCCCATACAACGATGCCAGGAGAACTTCGTGGATTCGTTGGAACCCAAGGTTTATATCCTTCTTGAGTAGATTCGTCAATATCATTAAGCAGTTTGAGACATCTGGATAGTTATATAATTTCGTTGATTGTGGTTACAGCTTACATGGCCCCGGAAGTTTTCATGAAAAATGAAAGCATTGGCCATGGCCGGGCAGTAGACATTTGGTCCGTGGGCTGTTGTGTAATTGAAATGGCCAGTGGAAAAATGCCATGGTCGGAATTCGATTCATATTATCAAATTATGTTTAAGGTAAGTTTCAAATTAAATTTCATTTCATTTTAAATTTGATTTAATTGTTAAAACTTGTTCTTTTTATTGGCGTATGTGCGTCATTGCATTTGGACATATCGACATAAATGATACTGAGATCACTGTCAGCTCCATATAATACTTTTACGTAACGCGGCTGGAAACTTTTAAATTTAAACTTCTCCTCAAATGAGATTACCCAAATGAACTGATATCAGTAAAATGCATATTAATTTGGGAGATTGAGAAGGCTCTCACTGAAAATTCGAGAATCAGTTTGTATCATTTCGCAATTCTGGCAGTATGCACGAATGAAATGTTCTTATTTGAAGGTCGGCATGGGAGAAAGTCCACAACCTCCAAAACATCTTTCTCCGGAAGGTGTCGATTTTGTGAAAAAATGTCTTCAGCATGACGCCAAAAGGAGACCGACGGCTGACGTGCTTCTTTCCCATACCTTCACTACGGTTTATGACGACGCAAATGTTGACCTGACAACATAATTTTTAAATCGCAACAGATTGCCGTAAACGTTATATTACGGGATGGAACATTCCAATTTGCGTGATCAAACAATTATTTTAAAGTTTTAGGTGATGAAAATTAGTTTTAAAACATCTTTTTTTTTTATTATTAGAGACAAATTTTCGAGTACAAAAGGATAAGAATTTTATCTTTTTCAATTTTTAACCAGGAAAGATCTCAGTTTTTTTAAAGTAAATTTTTTTAGTTTACAAACTTAAGATATAAAATAGGAATGTTAACTATTTAGTCGTATAAGGATAATAAAGAGCCTGTGTAGCAGAGGAGGGTTTGTTTTCTTGAATATTTCTTTATTTGCACCGAAAACATACACTCATATAATTGTCCTATAATAATATGGTTTACATTGCATTATGTACCAGATTAATTTTCATATGGTGATCTATTCGTGTTGCACGTTCTAAACAAATCAATATTCAAATTGGAAACTTAAATTTAACCGGGGAATCAGATGATGAATTTCAAAGTGTCTGACCTGAACACTGACCAACTAATCAGGACTTGTTTAGAATTCGGATCACGTTTAAGAATTTCTTACGTTTCCCCGATAAACAGAAAGCGCATGTTCGTAATAGGCTTAAACACTATGCAACATTCGCGCCAACGAAAGCGAACGTTTTGAATATTGAATTTGCAATTGCAAATTACGTGCAATCAATTTATTTTTCATGAACGAACAACAGATGCAATTTAAATGATGGGTATAACAAATTGACGTTGCCTAAAAATTGCACGTTTTGATAAATCTTTATCAATTCAGCGGTAACATTCCGTAACAATAACAAACAAACGCAACAAAAATGGGATTGCACAATCGTTCGGATGCAACTTATGCTGAGTGAACAACAAATGTCAACACAGTTGAGAGAGTTATAACTTAACATATTGTTAACGTTCGTTTCACTTGCGAAAATGCCTGAGATTGTGTCAGCAATCTCATTGAGGAACAACTATTTATGCATTCGTTGAATACATCTTTCCGATTCGAATGAATGTTTAAAACAAAACGCTTATTTATAATACGTGTCTTTTCCGAGTCGGTTTAGGTCTATATTACAGTTTTTCAATATTTTGTTTGTTTTTTTTTTCAACTAACAATTAAGTTGAGTCTTACTTGGCTATGATGGCTGATATGCGAGTGATAATTCTTGGCCGCAAGGGTGCGATCACAATTCGCGATATGTTTATTATAATTAATCAACTAATCTACACTTCTTATCATTACACGATACTTTACTTTACTCTTGTACCTACGGCAGAACACTTTTTTTAGTTGTACTTACACTTATTTCAAGATGGACAGCTTCTTTATATTATTGCAAAAAAAGCAATAAAAAAATTCAATAAAATAAGTAATGAAATTTAATCTTCTTTAACGTTTGATGGAAAGTTTTGAATTCAGTTTACACAGTAAAAGAGATTTCTTGGTTCGTGAACGATAAATTGAATAAACGTCTCACTCGTGAAGTAACTATAAATATCGAACACGGTCAATAAAAGCAAAGTCAACTTGGATCTAAACACTCAAGCTGTCAACGTCGCGTTACAAATTGTCAATTAAAGTTATCCACACCGTTTATGTACATCACGTATCATAAATATAATGTGGTTGTATACGAAAAGCCGCCTGTCTTACACTTTCATCAATTACTTGACGACGTTATTGCACAATTGTGATATGTAATTACAGTCACAACTTTTCTTCGGAAAAATACGTATCTCACATACACATTCGACTCGATCCGCAACTCCAAACAATTTTCACTAAACATCGATCACCTTTCTTCCGTTCGTAATACTGTAAAATATATACTGTTTGTAGGCAACTCTAAAATAATCAAGTGAGAAACAACGTTAAGCAAATTTTCAATTAAATTTTCAATGAATTTCAATTTAAGTTTCGTTCAAAATAATCCATGACAAAGTAATTACATATTACATACATATATGCTTAGATACATGTGCCATAACTTTTTCACATGCGATTATTTTTGGAAGCTGATTTTTTGGAATTGGTTCGCAAAAAAACAGAATATGGTAATTATCAGAACTGTTTTTGTTTCTTTGTGCGCTATTTACAACAAATAATATAGAAATATACTGTCCAACATTGGTGGGAAGATAGCTGAAACGAACAGTTCTAGCATTTCAACTTGAGGTAATTATGTGTTATGGATATAATTACGATTACGAATATACGAATAAGTATAGAAGATTAGCGCGATAGACGGATAGAGCTAATCGTCGACGAGCTCTGACGAACCTTTCGGAGGCCTCGCCTCGTCGACCTATCTAATAATTGGACAAGAGTTACTGTGCGGGCGCCAAGTCGAGCAACTGGCCTCTTTAAAAATTGCATTTCAGGTGTGACGTCGGAACCGGTCCTTTTATCGCCGCCGCGCTTAATTTACACGTCACGCGCAGCTTT
This sequence comes from Trissolcus japonicus, assembly GCA_030522925.1. Classification (NCBI taxonomy): domain Eukaryota; kingdom Metazoa; phylum Arthropoda; class Insecta; order Hymenoptera; family Scelionidae; genus Trissolcus; species Trissolcus japonicus. Next base: position 163,285 of record JAPYZS010000059.1, read on the forward strand.
TGTTGACAGCTTTTTACTCTCGGCAGACTTTCAAACTCGTGATGCCTCGAGGCTACCCAACCGGATCCGACTTTTCGTTTGCGGTTTTTCGGAAATATTTCGTGACAACTACAGAGATATCTAGTCAAAAGCAATGCGTTAACTACTTTTTTTTCATGGCCGAGCGTTAATTTATCTCAACTTTTGCTTCGCCCCGAGATTTCAAGTAAGATATAATTTGTCTTTTTTTTTTTTTTTTTTTTTTTAATGAAAATTTCAAGTTTTTGATTGACAGAAGAAACAATTCGTATTTGATCTAATTTAAATTTTAATTTGAAATGGTTTATAATAATTTAAAAAATTACTTTAACAATGAATAAATTTGTTCATCGAACGTGAAATCTCGGCTTTGCGAGTATTAATTAGTGCTCCAATTAGTCTGCTTATTCGAAAAATTATGTTACTTTCCGAAAGACATTGCAGACACACGACAGAGTGCAACAATCTCATCTATATTGCCTACTACACGTAGCGACTATTAGTATTCTATGGTACATACACGAACTCAAATCAGAGTCGCTAATCATAATTCATATACACCTAATTTACAATTAAAATAAATAACAATCTTTTTCTTTGTCAATGATAATTTGTCGACATTGAAATTGAAAGCAAATTTTATAACTTAGAGATCGGGTATTTTACAGGTCATTATAATGTATAAAATATTCCTCTCTTATATTGACTTGGATTTGGATATGCATCTTGCATTATTTACAAGTAAACTCGAAAATAGTTTTCATATTCGTATTTTTTTTTTCTCATCAACAAATTGTAGACATAAACGTTTACTTTGTATAAAATTTATATCTTGAGAACAGATCGAACAACAAAATAGAATAACCGTCTTCAGAAATGTTAAACAGCAATATCTACATGTAACGAGTTTACAATATAGTTTCAATATATCATCTTTTTTTATACATATATATTTGATCATTATATTTTTATATATATATGTATAAAAATGTACATGGTTCTTCTTTGTTATGGTGCTTACTTTCGTTTTCACTTTCATTTAGTTGTACACACACATATATATATATATAATTTTATTTAATATAGGTTTCCTCTTTTAATCTGTGATAAAACTTGCGTTTACTTTTTTGCTTGTAATATCATAAGTCAATTCTATAATTATTTATTATCTCTTTATATAATCTGAACAATTTCAACCGGCGCGAGATCGACTCGTACAACAACAAGTTTAAATTTACATCTCTCATATTTTCGGATCACAATCGTTTCCAAGTTATAAGCGTAGCTTCGTTACTTATTACATTATCGGTTTCTTTGGCTCGCAACAATTTCTCGTCTCGTTAATTAACCATTCGTTAAAATTCGTTTTACAAGCATAGCTCAGTTACAAGCCCGCGATGCTCCACGACTGATAAAGGTGAATTTCATTTATTTGTTTGTCGTAGTCGATGATGATATGTCAATAAACTTTTGCAAAACTTTTAGAAATCGATTTTATGTAACTGACTTATACTTGCGATGATTTTATGATTCATTTTTTATACATCCGTGATACAATTTTCAAACTGGCGTACACAATTTTAAATCAACAATATTTTCAGAAAAAAAGTACGGTATACTTTTCTACAGGGAAAAAAAATTAAACGTTCAAGACATTTCATATAATTATTATTTTACAAAATTCGAATTGGCCGCTGGTATATAGTTCCTTTGAGAATCGGCTTGATAATTTTATCACGGATTTCAATTATATTGTAGCAAGCGTTTTATATTCATTGTTTTACTGAATTCTTCAACATCGAGGCCATGTCCTGCAGGCTTCTTTCAATATTCTGTGCAAAGCGCGTAGCGTTAGTCCTGCCGTCGCTATGAAAGGCAGATACACAAAATATAACTCCATTTTTTCGAATGTTGTAACCGCAGCCGTAGCCGTCTGGAACTACTGGTCCATATCCCACAATTGCGTCATTCTTCGTAGTGACCTAATTTAGTTGAATCAATTGTGCACGTTAATGTCACATGCTTTTTTCCACATGATTGGACGTCATGATTTATAACAAATATCAAACCTGCGAAGTTGACAGAGCAAAATGATTGACTATTTTGTACGCTTCATCGTTCAGCACTTCCGGAATGGGTTCCCCGGCTTCGGAGGCAGCGTAGCGTAGGCCCATTAGGTGATTATCGATACCGTACCCAGTGATGTTATCGTTCATCTCTTTCGTTTGCCGCTGTACAGCCAACTCGAACAGTTCCTTGATCCTTTGCTCCTGTTCAACAAATTTTCCATCCCGTTATAACTCCTTGCTTTCAAATAGATTAATTTTTCAGTCAATTAAATTTATTAAATATAAAATTTCAACCACGAACATTTTAAATTGCAACAGCAATAAAAAAAATTGTGCAGACCTATCTTATCACATTTTTCTCAACAATTGAGTTCGAGAAAATAAAATGGCATGATTACAAAGGACACTCGGATCATTACAAATTCCATTAAAAAAAATTGCCATCAAATTACAAGATATAAAAATGAATGGCAACATTTTTGAAAGATATAAAGATTGATGGAAACAAAGTTTTTTTCTTCTTCATTTCATTGAGACAATACGAACTACTTTTTTGATTGACTTGATGCCGAAGGTCAAGTACCAACTTCACCTTCATTAAAAAAAAAAAGAAAGTGCACAGTTCTTATTATGTACAAATTACAGTGTTATTAGAGGGAGGGCGATCACCATAATGGTCGTTCAAAAAAGACAACTACGATCCTTTTTCGAGCATCTGGCAAACACTCGATTCGAAAAAGCTGATCTAATTGATTACCCCTTCGAGGGCCTTTTGTGTTATCTTATATTTCACGTTTGGCTTTTCTCTCTTACTTTTCTTGCTTTGTGCGAGCGTGTTTACTCGATGGCGTTGCGTTTTATTAAGCGTGCAACCTATTCGATTGCTTCTTACACAGAAGTTCTGTACAAATAAAGCCAAGACAAATCTATCTTGCTCTTCTACTTGATTCAAATTCAATTAAATAAACGCTAAAGATGAACGTGTGTGTATCATACTTTGGATGTGCTTTGGGATTAGTTTTCGTTTAGTTTTATTTGCCTAAGTGTGATATCAATTTATCAAACTAATATTTAAAGAGACATCCCAATGAAAGATTTAACAAAATTGAAACTAAATATTTATATTCTAAAATCCATGAAAATAAATAAATTTATGCAATGAATTATGTATGAAATTTCAAATGAAAAATTTAAAATAAATATCAAACTGAAATAAAAAAATGAATTTAAATGGATTTGAACAATAAGAATTCCATTTGGGATTTCCCGTTAAATTGCTGAATTTTAATTTCATTATTTTTCTTACCTTTAACTTTAAAACGATTCGCAACTTTTTTTAATGAACTGTCTTGTTGTTAGTATTATTTGTTTGGTTTCTAAGTTAAACTCCTTGTCGAATAAAGTAAATAACAAATCACACTTACGTAAAACCAAGGGAAAGCAAAACGTCATTTCCATCAAAACATAATCATAATGACGTGCAAACATAAAACATCGCTATGGGTAGAATTGGTAGATCAGTTACACTGTAAATGGTGAACTGAACTCTTTTAGAGCCTTCCTCTTGAGTGGTGTAACTTTGTTGATTGGTGTTTTGAGTTTCTGGCTCGCCTTGGCACATGCCTTTGACCCAGGCCAGCGTCTCCGGACTTGCTGCTCTAATAACGTCCACACGTCCTTTAGCGAATCTCCGTATCCCTGCACTCTCATAAGTTGCAACCAGATGTCCGTGCAATCTTCAAGATTTTTTTTCCCACACATTTTTTTCTTATTTCATTGTTGTTTAAACTAATTTAATGATCATTTTAGAAAGTGAAATGGACGGACCGTTGTAAAAAAATAATTTAGAGGTTGTTAAATTTTAAGGAGAGCATTTTATAAATTCTGATGTAAACTAGAAATAACCAACACAATTGCGAACAATTTTTTTGTTACCACTTTACCGTTCGCGATCTGGATTCACAGTCTGAATGGGCAAGTTTTTTTTTTTTTTCACTGACAAAAAACTATTAAACGCACTCAATATAAAAAGTGAATTTATTTTTCGCATTGTGGTTTGACTTGTGAAATGAACTGGACGTAATTCAATTTCAAAAGTATGCATTTGAGCATGCGCATTCTTCAAACAAGAAGATGTTCTCCATTTTTATTATTCATTCATATTTACTCATGTTTGTTTAACATAAAAATATGATTGATTGTGAATGGAATCGCAAGAAATATTATATATTTTTTAAAAAATGAAAAAAAAAAATGAAATGATGATTTATTACCGGAAATATGTTAATTGCAGTGCCAGTTGTAAATAAACGTCCGGACTGATGTTGCAAGACTTGATGAATTCCTTTGAGTAATCTTTGAAATATAGTATGCATAGATCCAAATCTTCGACCATTCTTTAAACAAAAATTACAACATTTGTTAACATCTCATAATATTAAGATTTCTTTACATTCATTTCATACTTTTTGTCCTTAGTTAGAAAAAATTGAGGAAACTTAAACAGCTAAAATTTCAAAATATGTGACTAAGCAAAATTAGATCTCCCGGCGTAGATTGCATCTTAGCTGATATGAATATATTTCGTGCAATGTCGTAAATTAAAGCCATTTTCGATACAGATAAATTTTCAAATTTTTGCGACGAAGTTAATTTTGTTTTTCGTGTATATTTGCATATTATACATACGTATCAAACGTTATCATAGCGTCGCGAATATCGCTATGACTTTGCTCTGACAAGCACCATTCCAATTTTTCCGGGGCCGGTAGATGTGACGGCACAATATTTTCCTCAAAAGGTGACGCCGAGTCAACTTTATCCGTCAGATCTTCAAAGGCTTTGAATACAGCCGGCGCTTCGCCTGTTGAATGCTCATATGTTAGACCCCAAAAACCATCCTATAAACATTTAAAATCATTACATGACTAAAAACGTAACTGAAAACAATTTGTTTCCATCGAATCGTTAGTCTGATTAAATTTTGTAAATTCTTAAAAATGTAAATCTGGCTGGATTCATTTGCGTGTAGAGAAGGGGGAGGGATAATTTGAAAGGCAAAACTGTCGTATAAACAATATAGTGCGTCTGCAGGCGCACCAGCAAATCAGCGATGACTTTGATGTTCGTAGCGAAATAAAAGTTGGCCGGACTCTCTCACAACTCTCGGGTTCATTAAATGGCCCATTATACGGCGCGGAAACTACTGCACGGATACCCGAGGGAACTTACTCTTCTTCTGCGGCAGTTTCGTAAATGTGCTCGTTTTGTGAGATAGACTCTCAGTACGCGGCTGCCTATAACGCAGTCCCTGACACCGATACCGACGCTTGCACAACGCGCGACGATTCGCGCGGAGAAAGCGCGTAAAATACGACGCTAATCGTCGCAAAACTGCGAGAAAATTTCAGCTCCGCCGTGTGCTTTGTTTTATAACAATGCCCAACAAGTTTGAGAACGAAACTACCTTGCGACAGTTTTGATGTTACAATTTGTTTCTTACAATCCTTTTTTTTCTTTGCTTGAAACAATTTAAACACGCGGAACAAAACCAATTGTTTTTTATATCTCAGATTACAGCTGTTTGCGAGTTTAAACTATATCACAATTTACCAAATGAATAGAAATGTTTGTAGAAATTTTGAGAAAACAAATTAGAAATACAATTTTGGCAATCTGCAGAAACTTAACAAATAAAATTTATTAAAATTTGCATTGTCTAAAATTATCTTGATGGACGTAACAAACTAATATTTCTATCGTCGAATGAGTCTTCTTGCAAAGTGATACGATCGAAAAATATTTTTCAGTCGCTTACACGATTTCACGCGTGTATTACATGACATGTGGTAAAGTAAGGTAAGCTTGCGCCGCGTTTGGAAAGTGTTTTATTGTATTGGCGCGACAAGTTATAAGGTTTTTCAGCGTTCGAAAAAGTTGTCCCAACATGTATGCGGCACTTAAAGTATGCTTCGGTAAGCCCCGGAGCAGTAATGAGTTAATTTTTATTGTTATTTATCATTCATTCCGGATGAATTATTTCAAGTTTGCGATTCAATTTTGTCGACTAATTGAAACGGTAATTGATTTGTTTATGCAATCATAATTCAAGATATTTGAAACCAATATGATTTTGTCTACTTTCTTTTTTTTTTATTTTAGAGAAATTTCTGGTAAATAATTAGGGGACATAATGTGTTGCTTTCATATAAAGGGCGAGCAGTGTTAAGAGGTTTCTCCCTCTTTATACAATATATTTTCTACCCTCTTTCTGAATGTAACATTATCATGTAATCTGATACCCTACTTCTCATATTAGTAAACATTAAAGAGCAATGTAAAAAAAAGAAATTAAAATACAACATAACAACTTAAAAAAAGTGAAGAAAGAAATTGTTGTTCTTTTTTTAATATGAATCTCTTTGAATTAATCAGACTTCTGGAGCATACGAATAATAAATCAACTGTCGATCCGAAATTAACTGAAGATTATAATCCCCTTGGATAAAATCGACTGGCGATTTTGTAATTATACAGTGAGGTTTTAAACGTACGGTTCCTAAAATAGCGTGGAACGTTTTGTCGAACCATCGATTGGCACCGAGATGCCGCGAGCCACCGCCATGCAACGCTTGATGAAGTACGTTGGCGTAATCTCGATCGCCGATCCATCGGTCTTCCTTTTTTAAAGGATTGTTGAAAGTCGCGGGCAGCGCATCGTCGTCGATGCACACCACGCAAAGGCACCTTTCCAGTAGTTCCAGATTGTGACGATTGCGCTCGTCTGCAAAATTATGAAACTCTCGTTTAAGCGTTTAAGATTTACGACAACTTCACTTAATTAGTTATTTAAGTTGGAAAAATTGATCACTTTGAAATAATGGTTTGCTTACTCTTCAATAATTCCTCTCTGGCTTTGGCCCAAATAGGTCTTTTGGCAGTCGTTAGAATACCGATCGGTGGTGTTCTGGGGTCAGGCTTGGTTTCCATGATGGTTAGGAGTTGTTGGACTAGTTCGGCTTCCGTGATTCTACCTCTGTCGGAAGCTCTAACGGGCACGTTGTAAAACTGAAATTGAATTAGATCTTTGTTTATTGCGCTATGTTTAATTATAATTATAATGTTGTGATAAAATTTAACAGAAAATTTATTTTTGAATGTTTCAGGTACTTTGAGGACAAACAAGAAATAAAAGAATTGTACCTGATTATGATGGACTACGATGAAATGATCACCAGAGGTAGTTCTGTCGAGGAGAATTTGTTCGTCGTGGACTTTTCCGGGTCTGCGATAAATTCGGAACACTTGATAATGCTGCGCCATGCAAAGAGGTTGCCAAGATTTGCCGTCCTTTGATTTAACTTTCTCCACTTCGAGTTCGCCTCTACAATGCGGAAAATTGATTGTGACTAAAAGAATGATAAAGTTGGAGGCTTGCGGGGTAGGTATATTAATTTGAACTATTAGGTGTATGTATAAAAGTGAGAGCGAATCGATTCGAGGCGCTCTTCCTGTGCAAAATTACGCACGACGAGGGCACTGAAGAAAGCTCTCTCCCCAATGCGCGTCTCTTTATGCTCGCTTTCTATGGATCTTACAAGCCGGATTTCCTTTTCGTACAGTCGCGTCTCACGTCAAATTGATTTAAGTGTGGCTTCTTTTTGTCCCTGAAGGTGCAGTTGAGCATATTGAACATTCACGTTCACCTTCAGTTGTGTTATCTTTTTGATTACCCCAAAGTAATTCATAACGTTCGAGCGAACTTTTCATCAGCGGTTCCGCTTGGTTTATCGTCCTTGAGACATCCCGCAGTTCAACATAAAAAATATCCCCTTAAACTTTTCTTCTTCTCAGAAAAATAACACTAAACAAAATTGAACCCACTTTTTTTGTATATAAAATTTTGTATAATAAGTAATGTTCTTTCGGATAATTTTTTTTAGTCTGTAGATTTTGCAAATTATCTTCAATTTGATGACTGCAGTTCGTTCGGTCTCGATTCGCTTTTAAATTTGAACTTTGTTATAATTTAATTACAAGCGCGCGAATGTTAATGAACATTTTGTATTCGATGAGTTATTTCACTAAAATTAGTTTAAACGAATTTGAGCTCAATGGTTTGCCTACCTGTCAAGCGTTTCTTGGTAATTAAGAAGTTCAGACAAGAATCGTGCGAGGAAGACTGCGGCTTCGCGTTGATTAGCAAATTTTTTTGGTTTGGCTGCCAATCCGGGATTGATGTTAATTGGAAGAGCCAAAGGAATCGAAAGGTACATGTCGTTTAGCCACCAATCGGTTGCCTGAAAATAAATTGAAATTTTTTTTTAATTTCGTGTCAGTGTTTTTCTATCGAGACGTAAAATGTTTTAACAAAGAATAAAATGTTTGAGTTTGGAAAAGAATAAATTTTTCGTTTAATCAAAATGAATGGCGAATGTTCTTTTTGCGAACTTTTTTTTCCTTTTTATTTTTCAAATACACTCGACATAAATTTTTCATATTAGAAAAATATGTCAAACTTGTTGCAAAACTTCGTCATGATTCGACTTTCGATCAAACTCAGTGTAAAATGTTTGTATATCAAATATTGAGCTCAATTTTGTAATCTGCAAAAGTGTACAAAACGTATCATGCATTGGCAATATAGATGGAACGATTCCAATAAAAGTTTATCTCTTATTTCGTATTGTAAACGGAAAAGTTTTAAAGAGGTAGATTTTCTTAGATAGGTATCTGTTAGTCCAACCATTTTTTTTTGAATGATTGATGATTATTGATGCAGTATAGTAAAGCGGTAATACAACCTATCGGTTACGATTTGAGAAATCACAGAAATTACCCGCGAGATTTCACTTGAAAGAGAATTCTATTCTTGAGATGGATTTGAAAATGAAAATTTTTTTCTTCGTATACATGAGCAAATCACAGGCCATGAAGATAAAAAGTTTGTATTATTTTCTTTCGTGAAAAAAGATCGATTTCTGCACCCGATTTTGCAAAAATCGATTAATTTGCCATCAAACACAATAATGATATTCAAAACGAATTTTTCTACCCAGTTATGAAAATTTCACCACCACATTCTTAATCATTTAATAAAAGTCTCGTTTGAGTCATCCGCGTCGAAAAAGAGCAGCGCGATTGCTCATCCCTGTCGTAATCCTTATTTAATGATGCGACGTGTGTCGTGCAAATTCCACTCAATCAGAGGACTGAAAATTCAGCGAACGATGCTTACACGTTGTTGTAACACCTTTTTGCTGCGCGTGGTGCAATGGACATTTAATTAAGCCACACACGATAGCAATGAATACCGTAATTTTTATAATGAATAGAACGTCTGAGTGTGAGCTATAAAGCGGACGAATGATAGATGCGTCTTAGAATGAATTCCTTGAGATTAAACAATCCACATGAATTTACATACTCAACATCTGTACAAATCACTTGAACCTCTTTATGTACATTTTATAGGGTTTATTTTATAGTTACAAAAACAATCAATTAATTGAAATTATCACATCAAGTTTATATAGTTTCTTTTTTTTTTTTTTTTTTTTTTTTTTTTTGTTACCATTCAAATTGTATTCTTTTTCTAACAGTGTGTAAATACACATTTGAAAGATAATTTAAAATAACACATAAAATGTTTTCTTACAAAGGAATGGATAAATCGAAATTTCTATCTTATTTAGAATCATAGAAATATGATTTCATGATCTATAAGACGTCGGCGATAATCTTATTGAAGAATGTATTTTTCATCAGTGGGAGTAAAAAAAGTTACAACTCAAAGGAATTGAGTGAAAAATTTTGGAATTATAAATAGTACAAGTGGCAGTGACGTTCGGGGTTGAAGTTTTTTTTAACTACAATTCTAGGTCAATGGATATATGTATAACCCGTATGCATCTTTCACGAGGTGACGCTTTTGGCGTAGTCGATAATTCGCTGGTCTTGTACTCGTCGTGAAACTAGAGCTGTGCTTATTATTTCCATTCAATATTATTGTTCGACTGTTTCACTGTAATAGCAAAATTGTCTAGGATATGTTCCGAGAAACAAATGTGCGTTGGCTATTAATAGTCTACTTTCTTCCACTGTGTAAATCTTTTTACCCTCGGCGATTTACCGCCGCTGGCTATACAATTCGAGTTGTAAAAAGTTTTCTTTTCTTGCCACCTGCGTGTATATATTTGTCCGATGCGTGTTGGAAATTGTTAACTTTTGATTGCGTTTTAATAAATTAGCATCGCCGCGCTGATTGTTTCTCACGTTTTGTTATGATTGCGCTCTAGAAATAGCCATAACGCCGTAATTATTAATTCAATATCGGAACGATCGGGGAACGTCTCGATTGCAAAATAACCCCGCAACAGTTACGCAAGAGTTTATCGTGGCCGTTGCACTGTATAACTTATCACCCTAAGACGGAATCACCCTTTGTACGTATCTATACAATGTTATACACGTCTTTCTTTCTCAAGTTTCGTCACAAAGACAAGTGCACCCGGCACTAGACTATAAAGAGGTCTTCGAGCTCCTAATGCAGAGAGACCAAAAGTTAAATTACACCATGTCTAAGGTCGTACAATTAAAAAATTTTATTTATCACATTTCACACTTATTCTGATGAAAAATAAGAAAAAAAAGTTTTCATTTCGTTATCATGCTTTTAGTGATATCAAAAATATCAAACTGATCAAATGTTTACATCAATGTTACAATATTGATCCGTCTTAGACAGTACACCAAAATGTCAATTTTAATTGGGATTTTTTATAGTTTCGTTTTTATACAAAATAAAAAATGAACATGCGAGACTTGGGGTATATATTGCAGTGATATAACCGCGCATAATTGTAATATGCGGCAATTCATTATCTTGTGAAATAAATTTGTGTTTGGCAAAATGTGTATAATTTTGTAAGGCAGACAAATCAAATAAGTTGAGAATGTTTTGATTAAATGATAAAAACGGGTAGAGGTGGCATATCGCGTAAGAGCGTAGGCATGCGATGGTTCTCAACAAAAGACGATGCTGGATCGGATAGAATTACTATGAATATGCACGTGTGAGCATGGCATATGAGGAAACACGTGGCGCAATAATATAATATCTTAATGCATCGGACGATAATCGTGTGTTTACGAAGTCTACGTGATAACTCGATCAGCCGCGAACGTGACGATACGACGCGCCGAATGCGAGAAAATCGCGCGAAAGTGTTTGAAAAGAGGACATTCGAAAGTATCAGCGTTACGTTGAAACAAAAAAAAGAAGAAAAAACAAGGTTCAAATTAAGTACCATAATTACCGACAATTTGACAGATGAATTATTGTGTTTTTATATACGACTTTTACTAACTTTGTATAACCAGTGGGCAATTATACCGCACAACAAATGTCATTTCAAATTAAAATAAGGAACGACGAGAGGTTTACAATCGCGAGCGTTTAGAATTATGAATTGCGGAGGACGGTGCTTAACCAAATAACGAATGTTCTCACGTAGATGGTTCTCATGTGTTGTGCAAACTTGGGGCAACAATATTAATTATTGTAGGGTGCACAGTACAAGCGGCCGCCTCTGTGACATAGGATAATCGAATAATTTGATGAGGATTTAGTTACACATACGAAGGGAATCTGTATTGATCGTATGACAAATTAAACTGATAAAATTACTCGTGAACGAAATTTTCCGCTGTTGCATATAACATGTATCCACGTATATATTTTATTTTCATTTTTTATTTTTATTTACATGTACAGCACATATATAATTTTGGCCTTAAAATTGTAACGAGTTAATGCAGATATATAAATAAATTGTAATACTTGAGAGTTATTTAATACGTTTGATAGAAATCATTTATCAAAATGTTTTTATTTAGTTTTGTTATCAATTTTTGTATGTTAAAATAGTATAATTATAAATAATTAAAACAGGCAATATCGAATTAACACATGCGGTAATAGTGAGGGGAAGGGGGGGGGGTTGGGAAGCACTTTAGATTCAAAACATGGGGATACAGCATCCCAACACGAAATGAGAGACATCAACCCCGTTCGACGAACTCCTGGTGTCACGTTACGGAGATTTCAACAGAGGTTTGAACACGATGTTAAGTTTCCATCCTGACATTCTTGTTTGCAATTTCACAAGGTGTGCTTCAATTCGCTCATCTATCGGTTTTCATTACTATACGAGTTAAGAAATATTTGCTCAATTAGCATTTTTGCCAATTCGCCATAATTGATAAAACACGCTTTTTCAGATGATAAAACTCGTGACTGTAATTTTGCAATTTGATTTTTTCACAAGAAATTCAGAAAAAATGATAAAATTATACCGTGGATTCCATTTTAATGATATATAAAAGAGGAATTTATTTCAGTTTATTTCTCTTGAGCATTATTTTTAATAAATATTAAAATCTGTTGTTCACATGTTTTTCCAAATCTACGCAAACTCAAAGTTATCGACCAACTCTGAAAATTTCTCCGGATGTTTTTGTACGTTTAAGTTCATGCGCCGTGATGTGAGACGCAAGAGTGTTTCATTTTGTTACTGTTAAAAAGCGGTGCATTTGTAGAGGCTCAACTTGGTTTTCGACGAGGTTAATGAAGTATCATGTATAATCTCAGAAATTCGATATCAACATTTTCCTTCCCGTTTGAAATTCAAATAGAGAAAATGGAAAACCATCAAGCTCTCGATAACTTTATTGCCATCTTCACAGGCAAATTTGTACTTGTCAGAGGTGAAACAGTTGACCTATTTGGAATAGATGCAAAGCTGATATAAATCGTTTGTTTTTTTTTGCAACCGTAAAACTGATCTATGTTCTATAATTTTTAAAACCAATGATTCATTATAGCACTATGATATTTTGATATTTATTGTTTATTAAAAATAGAAAATTGATGAATTGCAGATTAAAAACGAAATTTGAGTGTTTAATTTTAATGTTTACATAAAACATGATTTGCAATTAAGATGAATAAAACATTTTAATGAAAACCTTAATTACAAAATGTATTTTTCCATGGAGAACAAAAAGAATTGAGATAATAATGTATGCGATTTGTAAAAAATGAATTTAATTATTATGTAACAAGTGTTATAGCATCGCGCTGATATTGAGATATTTTGTTTCAGTCTGTGGGTTTGCATAGATTGCGCGTCAAACCGGAAGTGGAAGGTGCCTCATTTCCACGGCGGAATGCAAGACGACCCCGAGATTAACGAAGCGCGCGTTCAATTTCGTCAGCCCTCTACCGCAGACTTGGTAAATATGATATTAATTTTCCTCTCTCCTTATGTCATCGCTCGATTATCAATCTCTGATGAGAAATTCGACAGCCATCACACATTTTCATTTCACTACTTTTCCAAACATAATTCGATTTCCAGGGTGTTATTCGGTTTCATACGCTTTTCTGTTTTTTTATGTACAAGTGTCACCATATTTGCATTAATCAGTGTAATTTTACATGCGTAACTTTACGTATAAAATCTTCTCACGAATTTCAGTAAAAACTATCTCACGACTAATAGGGGAAAGTTTAGAGGTATATGTGCTAATACGGAAATATAACGCGATTTCCAACCGCAAATTGAATTCTATACTGAATGATAACTGAAATTTACAATATTTGTCGCATACTTCATATAAGCAAGCAAAAATGTATAATATTTGTGACAACATATCTTGCTTGTGAGTTGCATCAATTCAGTAAACACTAACGTATATATAACAGCAGGATTCTATTTCCATATATGTAACAAAAATGTTTCCATTGAAGTCACATGTTTGCAACAAAATTGGTGGATCGTTTATTATTCATATGTTGCATGTACATCAGCATATGTGGAATTATATATGTTGCATTTGTGTTAGCAGTTATATTGATGTGGCATGTATATTGTTTGTTCGTCTAAGTTGATGGTCAAATTGTGAACTTTCAATGCACCTGCAAGAGATGATGAGTCATCAAAGTGCACGACCCGGAGTACATCATATATATTTGAACTTGTTATATAAACCGTGTCCTAAAGATAATCACGAGAAGCAAGGCGCAAGACAGAATTGGGGCGGATGATTGCGGACAAAGTGATTGATTTGTCCAGCTATGATTAGGATCTGCAAACGCCGTCGCGGTGCATAATATATTTACGAGGGTAAAACAGTGGCCAAACAGGATCGATGAAGATCGAACGTCCCTTTAAGTGGGTCGTAACCTCCGGTGATTCTGGTCTCTTGAGCGCGCGAGGTCTTGGTGACCCAGATCAGGCCGTTTTGCCTCACCTGTCGCTGTTCTGTGCGCTGCTCTCCTGCAATCGTTATCCAGGATTCTGCGCAGCTTGTCAGACCGGTCGCAAGGACGCTTTTACACCTTTACTCACGGGCGACTCATCTTCACAAACATTTTCCCAGCACATTTCCAAGTCCAACGCCCCAACATTTCAGATTCTCAATTGTCACATGATTATTTTGCATCGACTCTCTTTTGTTATTGTTTTAGTCGAGCGTTTTATGTCATCTAATAGAGGTAATTACAATTGCACTCTCAGTTTTGTACGACATTAAGTAACGGTGAAAAGTAATTGTCGTGTGACGAAATGGTATACTTAACAGTCGCTCATTTGAGGGAAACAATTGCTTAGCCGTGTGCAAAAAAAGTTAATTGAAGACGCGCCGCAATTAAGTATCTCATTAAACAATTTAATTTGTTTCGAGTTATTACTAAAGACGTCGCCCGTGCCAACCATAAATAATCAACGAAAATTGTCCGCTACCTGATTAATCGCTACATTTTGTACGTGTCTAGAACCGAGAAAAAAATGATCGCGGCCAAAGATTTTGACAAGTTGTGAAATAAAAAAACCTTGTTTTTTTTCTTCCGCGAGAATAGGAATCGTCTATTTCGTGAAATTTGCTTCATTTTGAGCATTTCATAATTGCACTTTGCTGTGAGATATGCATCAGTTGTTGTGAAATGTAAAACAATGTTTCGTCGCATGATATTTTTTTTCAAGTGAAAGTATCAAGTACGTTTATTTTCACGACGGACTTGCCAGTAGTTGGTATTTATAAAAATTGCTGAGATAACATCGTGGGTGAGTTGGAATTGTGGAGGAAGCTGACACTTCGCATTTGTATTGTTACGCGTACACGCCCGCCCGCGAGAGCACTGTCAGGTCAAGTGGATCGATGCAACTTACCTTAGAACAAGCAGCGAACATACGTGAATTACACGTCGAAAAGTTTTTTTTTGTACATTCCGTGACATTTTTATCAATCATTAAACCATGTTTTTGGATCTTACAATACGATAATAACAAACACTCTATTTGAAAAGTATTACCTATATTTATATATGACAAACATAAACATAAATTATTTTATATGAATATATCTTTACATATATTATATTTGAATTGAAAATACAAAATTTTACATATATACTTATATCATATATACACTCAATTTCTATTGGATCAAGAATATTACAATCATAAAATATTTATCTGAATATTGGAAATACGTTCAAATAACGTACGTTTCCTGAACATTTCTGAGATGTCTAAAAAAGAACTTTTCAAGTATAGATTTGCTGTATTGGGGTGTTTACGACTATTTCAGTAATTGAGTTATGAATTTTTGGGCAAGGGGAGAAAGTGAAAGCCAGTTTTTTTTCCAAATAGGCTATAACACTTTTGTACAGAAAAAAACCCAGGTTTAATTCAAGTTGAGAAAATATCGGGCAGTGAGTTCCCAAAGATTCACATACAAAAACCTTCCCTCGAGATGAAGGCAAAGCCAATTTCACCCAGGAGACACGTCGATGAAGGGATATTCATGTGTACGTCCGATCATCTTATCGGCAAACGAGCATCCTGAGGTGAGGCAGGATGAAATAAAGGGATTTGTTATAGTTCGAAAGCCAATCGAGGAAAGGATCCGGAATACAAATACGAAAGAAAAGAAACGGAGATTCGACTCACTTTTTTTTTGAAAACAACTGGTTTAATGTCAACGATAATTAAATTTCATTTATTTATATAAAGATGGTATGAGTTTGTAGCACTTTGATGGCTTCATCACGATTCCTGCGACACTTTGCTGGGCAAATATTTATGATGTCTAAACCGAAAAACAAAGCTTTATCCTGAAGCGAAGACAGGCAGAGAGATAGAGAAAGAGCGAAGCCACCCTGAGTACCGCCTGTGGATATACCCCACGGGATTAACCTTTAATTCTATCCGCGCTCGACGGTCCCCTCTTGTCCTTGAAAGTGAACAACGAGCAGGTCGAACATCGTCAAAAGTTTAGCCACGGAAATTCAACGAGCAAAATAAAATTACGCCGATAAGAAGAACAACTTTTCGATCGTAGTTTCTAATTAGGTTAGATGTATTATGCTGCGGATTTCTATTTTCCCGCAAAATTGATACAGAATGGTGCTTTGGGGTCGTGCTTTTTTTTGTTTTTAATTTTGTTACTGAACTACTTTTTCATCTATTAAAATATCATTTATATTATCTAATATTACAGCGAATCGAATTTTTAAAAATAAAAACTAAATACACTCTTAAATAAAAATATAGCTCCGTCTGTTAGAGACAAGAAAAAGCATCTGCCTTGACATTTTTCATCTTGTTGGATTCTTAACATGAACGAACTTTGAATTAAAGTTGTTCCCAAATAGAAGATTGTATTTTCTTTGAAGAAACAATTTTTTTATTTCAACCTACAGATCATATTATATAAATGAATCTACTTATAATTTATAAAGTTCTTTCTTGAATTTTAAAGTCAAATTTATGAATAGTTGAAAACCCAGAAAACTTAATATAAAAATATTTTGTTCTATATGGTTCTAAAGTTTTTAATGGCTAAAAAGAATATTTTAAATTTGCATTTATAATCGATAGTCGAACACGAGTGTCTCATGATTAATGCGAAAAGATTCAAAAATGAAACATATTATCTGTTGCATGGAATCTCGTTACGCCGCGTAGACTGTAGGATTCACGCGACTCTTCTCTGGCTAGTTATAGATATGGATCACGTTTTATCATACGGTTTGATTCGAATGCGTTCACAAGCGAGGCTCTAATCTTCGCAATTTAAATGTTTGTCCTCGGCCGGGGGGACAAAACGAGGCGACGTAACGGCAGGGGCAGTGCTGGTAATTCCTTGTTGAAATAGGCCTAAGCCCTAGGATTGTCTGCGGGATTGTTCGGCGATACCAGAACAACGCCAAAGCCACTATTGCCGTCACCCCTGTACATTTCACGCACAAACACAAACTCTCCGCGAAGCTTTAAAATGAGCTTTTATTTTATTTTGATTGCACACTTCTAGCGCGCATCATTGAAGCAATAGTACTTTAAACATCTATGGGACATACATTATCCGGAGTCAAGCTTCAACTAGTATTTGCATGATGATGCTCATTATTCATTCTTAACACTAAACTTTAATTTCATTTCATTTAAAAAATTCTATAGTTTTTTAATTCACTTAATAAAAATAACAACTAAAAAGATAATTTTCTCATTAATTTTGTTTCACTAAAAGTGGCAAGATAATAATTATATTTGAAGTATGTGACATTAAATTGCCTGTTCGACTCGTTGAATTTGTGATTTGAAATTGATGGCGAGTAATTAAAGATGAAGCATTTAGTTGCGTAACTAAAATAAGACCACCAAACGGATTATTACGCTATCTGCTTAAAGACATAGTGCACCTTTGATATCGAGCAAATCGCATTTTCGTCACCGCGCCAGGCGACCCTACTTCGATGTCGGATTTCAGAAGCAAACATTGGGTAGGTTCAAAGTAAGAGGGAAAGATCTTAACCGGCCTCCTTGTTATGACTGTGATATTAAAAAAGTAAATAAAACGCTTGAAATTGACGGTTGCTATTTTTTGCATGAAAATAATCAAGGGTAGCTCGTACACTTTTTTAAACACAAACTTAAAGAATTATTTTATTTTATTTGGAAATAATTTTCAATGAAACATATAAAAAAAGTTAATCAAACGAGGCAGTTTCGTTTAAATTAAACGATGAATTGGAATGAAATTTTGATGATCAAAATTGTCCGTTTTATATGAGCAATAAAGCGGAGTCAACGCAATTACAAAAGTGAATTGAAACGCCATAAAATTCGAAACTCGATATCCTATCTGACAGTCCGTCAGCGTCTAATTTATTCTCTCAAGTCAACGTAAAGTGTTGTAACGAAGAAGGGAAGATTTTGTTCGTTTTTTCTGGCGACATCGGTGGCTTTAGAAGCCAATCTAACGCGATCTATCGAAATGGGGTAGAGCTCTAGTACGGACATTTAAGAGAGCATCGCGACAAAGGGCGATTCATCCTCGGATTTTAAGAGTAAAAAATAAGGATGAAAAAAATGAAAAAAAAGTAAAACGAGAGAAAAGGTGAATGAAAAAGAGAGATGCCGAAAATGGATAAAGCAAAGAGAAAGGGAGTCTTTTCACGCAAGGATATCGATTTACACGGGGGCTTTTTCGTACTATCGCCTTCGAACATTGAACGAAAGCGTTTCGCAAAGCACCTAGCCTTGTGACGAACATCTAACAACTGCAGGCACAATAAAAAAACAGCGAAGGAAAATTGATGAGCTTAGACTTCTTTTGACACCCAAGAACTTTATTTTTTATCCTATCTTACAAGAAAACACGCGATCTTTGGAAAAGCAATATGTTCGGTGGCTCTTGTCAGACTTTTATTTTATTTTTTGGACTACAAAAATAATTCGATCTTCTTAAAGTCAATTTGAAAACAAAATAGTATATTATTTCTTTTGTTTACCGTTGTAAAATATTATGGTTAGATATAAAATAGATATAAAAGCAACACAAAAATATATATAAGACTATTTTGTACGCTCAACTTTACGAGATTAGAGTTTGCGTTGGTCCCTTGTGAAAAGTTTCTTCTCTCTCGTTTCTGGCAACTTTGCGCGTGTGTATTTCTTCCTGTAAGAAAACACGGGGAGAAAATGAAGAAGCATCACGCGAAATGAGCTGCGCTTACTTCAACACACTTCCTAACTGCGGTAGTGAGAACAGAGGGTGGGGAATGGTAGAGAAAAACGAAATCGCTCATAATTTTCCCGCAAACTTTTTTTTAGCCTCAGTGAATTTTCCCATCTTGAAAATAGTTACGAGCGATTATTTTTTTTACAAAAAATAAACCCAGATGTTTTTCGCGTTTTTTTTTTCGTAAGCAAATTCTGAATGAAAATGTATTGAAAACATAGTTCATTAGAAGAAATGAGATTGAAAAACTTTTTAAAAAGAGAAAATAATGATTACAGAGATTTTTAAGACTGAATAAGAAACCCAGATTTTTTTCCCCGGTTAGAAAAACTTATACCAATGCTTATAGTCATGGGAGAATTTTCGTCAAAAGTTTCTGACCAAGTCATTATATTCTAGGTTTGCTTTGGAATTTCGTGAAATTCAGCAGGAGTTCCGAAGCAGTGTAAAAGACGAGCGTAACTTTTTTGATGGCTATAGTAAACTCGCCCGAAAGAAGTACTTAAAGAAATTAAAAGCATGACGGAAAAATAAAACGAAAATACTGAAAGTTTTCCATAATAATTGGTTTCTTTATGAAAATAATGATGGGAAATTTTTCTTCTCAATATTTCTGTCTCTGAGAATAAAATAATAATAGTTTCAACTTATCTATTTTTATTCGCGACATAAAAGGTTTGTTTTGAAGACAGCTATAGACACAAATAAGTTCGATATTACGATGGAAAAATGATTTCAATAATAGCATACAGTGTAATCATAAATAGAAAACGATGTGTGTGCGTAACACATTTCCTCGCAATATGATGTAGCGTCAAGAAGCAATTCCCAAAGTTCGCTTCGTGAAATTGCTTCTCCTTTGCCATTCACGTCCGTTCCGAAGGGCAACTCGATCAGCGTCTTAACGCGTGAAACGAAAATGTATATCTGGATGTGTATCGGCAAATCGAAATTCGTGCGACGATTGTGCGTCGCGGTCCCTCGAGAGTACGATTTCAATGTATTTTCACGATCGTTCCAAAAACATCCTGCAACCCTGAATTAACAACCGTTCGAATGAAAAAAAAGTACTATAACATAAAACGTGAAACAACTCTCTCAGAACTCATCAAATTTCTTATTTCCGTTTTCATTACTCTTTTTTTGTTCGACGTCGACCGATCAAATTAACGCAGACTTTTCATTTCTTTGACGCCCTTCCTACAATTTCGGCCGACCGGTATTCTCACGGCGGGAGCTTATCCCGAGCGACGATAAGCCAATATTACGGTGCCCCGCGGCGAACTGGAAAATTTCATTCAAACTTCCATTATTCATCTGCGCGGCCGGCTCGCCATACCGTGCCAGTGCCAAATTTAATTCCTATGCGACAAGTGTACGAATTAAGCTCTGCCCAGTATTTTGGGCTTCAGACCAGTTAGGTCTGGACATGTGAGATATTTCGTATCAATAAGTCGAGTTTGCCACCTATTAGAGTGTGGTTAAAAGACTGACTTGTTTCAACTTCGACCAGGGGTGTATTGTCAAAGAAATGTGTAAAATAAACAACAACCCTCTAAGAGTATGTATGTGACTAGTTAAATAAACAAATCTTTATATATGAAATCACATATGGTGCATCTATGTGTCAACGTATATCCATTTTTTAAGAATTTAAAAAATTTAGATTCGCGATTTTTATTTCTCAGTTACGATTTTCTAATAAATATTTTTTACACTAAAAATTAAAACAAAGGTATATTTTGTCTCAAGGTAAAGGACTAATGTCCGGATGAACTGCAAAGTGAGATAGTGTGTATTCAAATGAGATATTGGGTAGGAACTGTCTTTCCAAATAACAGACGGTATTGTTCCATCAAATTTGACGAGCCATGACCGTGCGTGACGCAAGGCGAAAAGAGGGCTGCACAGTGCTGCTCTCGTAAATCCATTTATTTATTTATTTATGTTCCACGGGGGTTACACGAATGGCATAGGCGGAGTCCCGCGGGATTCAGCCGGTACATGGGGTTCTCGAAAGTCACGGAGACTGAAACGCCATGGCCGTAGCACAACGCAGAGGTAAAATCTCCCGAGGCATCGCGGAGCTTGAAACGAAAATGGTGTTGTGCCACTTAGCCGGAGAAAAGCCATCTCGCGCATTTTGCTGGCGGATCTGCTGTTTTGAATGTTTGATGACCCAATCTACTTATCCTGCCCGTGTCTGTCTGTTTTCTTGTCATTATTTTTTTTTCATCCACCAATATCCAGTCATACTTTTTATGTCACACAACACTATCACTGCATTTCAAAATGTTTTTGACGTCCATCCTTTCTCTGTTTTCACAAAGCATCGACAGTATGGAAGTAACAAACGTCATTTCCAAAACCATTATTATTTACCAACCAGAAATCATAACATTTGATTACAACTGATTACATTGATAATGAGATTAGGCGATCCATCATCTGCCTTTGTCAACGCAGCTTGTGCCCGCAATCCATCTATAATTTCTCTCTCCGGACTGGTAAATTTGAAATTCTCATCAAATATTACGACTAATAATTTAATTTGTCTACGCCCCGGGTCAGGCTAATTGAAATTTCGTTCGACTGGTGTCTCTGAATATTTTAGAAGTTTCAGTGACAAGTTAGACTTGATTGTATGAATACATATGTGCTCACCCAGTTGACCACGTTCTGCCGACGTTCGAGCAAACGCTGTTGGAGCTTCGGCCCAGGTCCGGAGAGAAAGGCTTTGACCAAGGTGCGTGTTTTGTCCAGATGGGTTGGAGCAACAGCCTCGACCTGGGCCAGGTACTTTTGCATGGTCACCTCCAGCTCGGGAACTGGGAGACTCGGTAGAGGATCGTCTTTCTGCAAGAAAAAAAAGTTCATCATTTTGAGGTCTATTAAAGTAGGCCCATAATAAGGCTATAGCAATATTAGAAGATAGCCGCGCATCGGTAACCTAAATAGTTATGTAATCCCGTGTGGATAATAGGATCCATTGAACAATAAACTAAATTGTTTTGACGTTGGTACGAATATCGTTGTGACGCATGTGACAGTCACGCCTCGGTCGGCGACGTATGCGCAAGAGGCGCCGCTCAATTATTTCGAATTCAGTAAGTTCGAATGGCAGACACGTCCGATTGATTATTATCGAATCCTGCAAACGAGGGTGCTTGATCCAAGCCACTGAGGCATTCCGTTTTCACATGTTAACCGACGCTCGCGAACTAAACAAACATATTTACTTTATATGATTGTATATTTAATTGAATACAAGGACCGTAAGCATCCTGCAACTTTTTCTTTCTTATAATGAGAGAAAAAGTAGGACGACGGGGAGGAGGAAGAGAGCCTTCATATATATTCATCCCAGAATTTGAATTTGACAAGCCGATTTTGAAAACCGATCTGTATATCTTGGCTTAAATAAGTCTCTTCTGAAGAGGGGGCATGAAATCGTTAGCGTGTTGGGTACGCGGTGCATAACAATGAGCCGTGAAAAACCTCCTGGGAACGCGGACACCCGTTATACGTCAAAGCCGGGATAGCACCGAGGATATTTCAGCCGAGAGACACACTGACTCATGGCATCCTGGATAATCGAACTCGTTACCAGTCTTGCTTCAGATTCGTTTCGTGTTTCGCATTTCAAGTGCGTATACATTGTTCCCGTCTCACGCATATCTAAATCGCTCTGATCCAATCATGCCCGAGATTTTTTTCAACTTATATTCTTAAATCGATCGACTTCCGAGTAACGATTGAGAGTATATCGGTCAGTGATGTTTATTATTCAGTCACGAGAAAGGTGACTTTATTTGTCCCGATAGTATAGAAAGTTGAATCAATGAATCTCATCTCCAATTTTGGTATGAAATAATATTTATGTACATATATGAGCCAAATGTAGGATCGTCTGTAAATCATGTATAGAACCATATATAAATGGATGGAACAACATTTTCATTTGGGTGATTCTAACATGTTCAATATAACTTGGCATCATTAAATCCGGGGGTTAAGAATGGCCGGGAGCCACTTGTGAAGAGGCGAACTCTTGACAACTCGAGAAGGACATCGGACAAGAGTCTGACAATTGTAAAATAAAGAATCAATCGAGAAACGAAGCGTGCTGCTCGTCGGAGGGAAAGAAGGGTTTGTGCACGGTTGGTTGGCGCGTCTCCCCTTCGTTGGCCTAACAAGAGCAACTTTGCGACCCTCCGCTCGTCGAGCGTGAATGTTTCCGGCGAACGCTCTCGGCATAATGGACTTCCCTTTGGCGGTGCAGGTTACCGAATTCCCAAATTGTCGGCCGCCCACGATTACACGCGTTCGAGTCACTGACTTGCATCCCAATAAATGCTGATTTCATAACCGCCGCGCGCGTTTATATAGATTCATATCGCATTTTATTTTACATTGTTTCATAGACATTTTGCATCTCGAAAGCAAGGAGTCGCCACTTGATCCGATTGGTTGTCAAAACAATTTTAACTGGGTTAATTGGCCTGCTATTTTTCTTTGCTCTCAAGAGTTAAAAAAAAACATTGAGTGTGCCAGATAATTAGTGCAGAAATTATTCATAACGCCGCGTGATCGGGATTAATTTTTTGACTGGCAGAGAGCTTTTGATTTTATATTTTTGGATGTTTCTAACTTGTTGGGAGATTTTGGTTTGTTCCTTCTTGATTAATGAAAGCTCATTAGCGGAGCGCAAACTATGTTTTCCTTTTTCCTTTAAGACGCATTTACAACGTGAAAATATAATCTCAATGAGAGAACGAGAGAATCGTAGAAAATGTATAACGACGAAACGCGCTGAAAAGAAACAGAATTATACTGTGTTTGCTTTACGACGGTTCGACCAAGGGGATGACGGGCTGCGCTGGTCCCGACAGCCCAGAGGAGATAGGTCGGGGTGTTACTAATTGGAGGGGTACCAAGGGGAAACCTTGTTATCTCTTAATTGCTACGACCCTCCACACTGTTTTGCATCGATAAAGAACACCGCTGTACACCCATCGGAACTTTTTCTCTCCTTGCATTGATCTTTATGGCGTCACGTTCCGTTTTCTTTATCTCACAATTATTATTATCCTCCTTTAGCGTAATGTTTGGCTAACGATGCAATTTCAATTTTACAGTCATACTTTTGAACGCTGAAAACATTTTTATCTCCAATTTTCTACAATTGAGATTGGATAAAAAAAAGTGAGTCGGCAACGGTTTGTCGTTATGATTATTATGATAATTCATGAAATTTCCACGTCGCCACGAATTGATCGCATGAATTATACATCTACAAAATTTCCCAGACATACATCATTTTTCATTTTCGTCGGTATTATGTGACAAAATCAATTTCGTATCAAAAGGCAGGGCGCGTGTAATACATTTGCAAAAAAGAAAAAAAAACATTCTCATTGAATGCAGAGGGTTGTTATGATATTTTGGTAGGTATCGAATTTGAGAACATAATAGCCACAACAGTAATGGACTGCCGAACGTAAAAAGGATATCTGCCGTGTGTCTTCCCCTTGATTAAAGGCATAAAATTCCGTACAATTTAGCTTTGAAATGGGAAAGTAATTTAGCGAGCAATTAAGAGTCTCGAGGCCTTGGTTTGCCAGCAGGCCCTTTGGCTTCCTTCGATTACCCCTGCATACGTTTTTATAGCGATGGGCTTAACTTACGCCATTAGCAACTTGATACCTACGCTTGCATCAAATCTTTCATTACTCTTATTGCTTTGCAGTTAATATATTACTTTTCACCAACACTTTTGTCCTTTTTTTATACGGATCATTTCATTACTCTTTCATCTTGTTAACATTGATGAAGAAAAATCAAACAAGTAGGAATTAAAATTGAAAAATAAAAACATTTATTTTTAATTTCATACTATTACAATTTCTCTTATATAAATATTTTTTTTATGTTTTAGTTTTTTTTTTAATTTAGATATAATTGAAGGATCTTTTTCTGGGATAAATAAAATGTGATATGTGTTTGTTGATGAAAGAACGTTGAATTGCAAAACAAAAAACATCAGAGGTAAACAAAAATGAGGAGTTTTCTCGTCGGGTCAAGTTCTCGGTCGCGTCTCGTTAGAAATGCGAGCGTAAACCAAAAAGGGGGATGCCTAGCCCTCCAATTACTCAGTCGTGCGGCTTTTTCTCCTTGTTTCGTGTCTGCCGTCTTTGTTGCTCGAGGCGTGCTTTCTTGTCGAGTTCGACTCGAGTTCCAACAACTCGACCTGCACTCAATCAGCCCCTAGGTACAAAGAGTTTGCACGCGTCGCGCACGCAAAATCTATAATTGCTCCGCCTCGGTGCACATTGCCCGACTCTGTTTGCCAATTTGCCGGCTCGCCGCCGTGTTTGCATGGCGGGCGAAAATCATTCGGAACCCCATGCACAATTTTTGCGACAACAAATTGCCGATGACAAATCTCTCATAAATTCCGACTGAATCGATCATAACATTCAATTTTTTTTATTCTCAAATAACTTTTTCTTCAATTAAAAATTTTTAATCATTCAAAGAAATTGAATGAAAAAAAAAATTGATTAGCGTACAGAAAAAAATTGCACTACTTCATGGAGAGACTGAATTCAATACAAGAAATAATAAAATTATGTTTTCATCGCGAGATTAGATTGGAATTATTCAAATTGCGTTGGAAATCACTTCGGACATGTTTCGTGGAGATTGCTTTTGTTCCAGGCGTCGCATTGAAAGGAGTCGCGATTTGCGAGGCAAGTTCGTTTATTCTCGTTCGTTTGTCGTGAAAAGGCGCGAAAGTGAAGCATATTTTCGCGCTGAAAAGAAAATTTTCGGCCCGACGATCCCCTCGCATTCCGTCGCAGTGTGGCGCTTCATTAAAGCGCGAAAGACGTCCCTCTCAGGAGCTCGTGCAAATTACGAAACGCGCTAAGCCGATTACCAAACAAGGTTGAGCGAATAAAAAAAACATAAATTGCCGCGCGGAACAGGAATATTAATGACACTTGATTTGGTTTAAAATAAAGCTCTCCAAACGAACGAGAGAGTTCACCGAAAACATATTATATATCTTTTTAAAACGTGTCAGTTGATTAAACAAATTCATACACCTAGAAAAATCATTTCGATTTATAAAAACTGGTTTTTTCTTCTATTTACTCTGTTTGCTTTGTGAAAAATTTGTCGAACACGTGATGCGTCTTTTTGAAAGCACCGGTATTCATCCGGACGAGAGGCGCGTCAGTAAATACGAATCTGTACGCGTAGAATATTTATTTGCCATCGTCCTCGGGGGCAACTTCAGAAGTTTACACTTAATCACGAAATGGACGGGATTGGAAATGGTAAACCTCCCTTTCCGCGACGCAAAGTTTAGTTAGCGACACTCGCCAGGCTTTGAAGTCAAACCGGCTTTGCCGCTCTTTCTATACATCCCTCAGCTTGTCCCTTGATCATGCTTATTAACACGGCATCACGAATAATCGACCGAACGGTTTGCACATCAAAACATTTCAATAACTTTTTTTCCCCACATTTCACTTTAAACACTTTTCAATTTTGATTACATATTAATGTAATGCATTTAAAAGTCCATTTTCTTTATATTCTATGTAAGATTATATAAAAAGAAGTTTCTTTTTTTGTTGTAACGATATATTAATATGGACTCGATTTAGCAAGGCTGTGACAAAACTACGCTCATGAATGTTTCATAAAAGAAAATTTCATCAGCGGGAAAAAAGTCACGTGCAAAAGATTATCATGGAGTCAGTATGAAAACTTGTTCGAGGCAAAAAGTAGACGTTTGGTTGGATTTGTGGTTTTGATATTGATTAAGTTCGTGTTGAATCGAAGCGAATATTATTTAATGAAGAGAAGCGGCGGCAAGATTCGCGTGCGCCTGAAAAACGAGGGATGCGTGTTAATGGACCTGCGATCACATTTGTGTGCGTTGCCACATGGCTGACCCTTCAAGGGCCTTTTTCACTGCAGTCTCACGCGAAACAGAGGCATCGATCGTTCCTCGGCTTCGTTGCCACTTGTTAAATAAAAATATTGTCTTCGTTAAATTTGAAATTGAGGTTAGGATGCGATCCAAGTCTTTTATGAGCTTCAACCTAAAAACGTATTTTAAACATGCTCTTCTTAAAATAACGTGCTCTCAAGTATGACGTTGAATTAGATCCAACCGAAGTAACAGAGGAAAGCTTTGTCTATAACAAGATGAAGAGTTTTCATAGAATTTTATTCAT
Organism: Trissolcus japonicus; assembly: GCA_030522925.1. Taxonomy (NCBI): domain Eukaryota; kingdom Metazoa; phylum Arthropoda; class Insecta; order Hymenoptera; family Scelionidae; genus Trissolcus; species Trissolcus japonicus. Next base: position 190,712 of record JAPYZS010000059.1, read on the forward strand.
CTCATCATATTTTACGTCTTTTCATTTTGTTATAACATTGTAACTTTTACTTAGGTAGAATTTTATTCATTTAGTTTAATCTCCTTAAAAGTGTTATAGACATTTCTGCTGAGAGTAATTGGAATGAGATAATTTCTTACTTAATCAATATACACAAGTTGAGTTAACGCGTAGACCAAAATTTCATTAGTGCAAATCGAGTCAGACCTGTGCGACCAGAATTTGAAATACCCGACTAAACAAAACAGATATCACTTTTCCAAAAGCTTTCAATAAACGTTCAATCAAATAAATATATTCAAATTTAAAGACATTTTTTTCATTAAGAATTAGAATGTATCATTAATTTAATTTAATTTTGTAGTTAGTCAAACTGATGTATTCAGTTACGTTGTTCACAATTGTAGAAATCAGTTGAAAAAACCTAATTTATGTTAGAATTAAATGATTTGCATTAATTTAACATATCAGTTTCTGTGTGTCTGTGATGTGATTTAAACAGGAGTACAACTATAATTTGTTTATTTGATCTAACTGAAATTTTCATCAATATATTTTCACACATTTGTAATTAATATATTATAGTATATTTGTTCATATTATAGAAACATGATAAGAAATAAAATATTCATTTTTTGATCAAAGGTATAAAATGCAAGTTGCTCATTTATATTTAGATACATCGATCTCATCAAAACTATAATGCAAATTGTATATTCATGGAGATAAAAATCTCCGTGTGTGTAATGGAAGAAATCACTAGTGTCATAATAGAGTGGCAGATGGCACGTGACTCACTGATATAGAGTAGGGACGATTCGTAAATAAATTAGCCGCTATCGGAACTCGAGATAACGCATTATTAATGAATGACTCGTGACGGAGTGAAGGGGCAAGTTCGACTCGCAGGTAAAGAAGCGGCTAATGCCACACAGGGTGGGACTACGGTCTGTTTAACTCATAAGTGGACTTACATTAAGCTCATCAGTCACTCGACACTTCATAAGTGAAAAAAAAACACAATCTTGAAAAGAAGTGTCAACTTTTATACACCTCTCACTAATAAAAAATATAATGAAATTTTATAATGAGATTATTATCAGTTCAAAATTAATGGAAATTGTTCATTCTATTTACTTAGTCAATATTAATTTAGAGCATTCAAATTTCTTTCCATTATGAAATGAAGGGGTTGACAGCTTTTGTCCTGATTTGTAAAAAGAGAAAAAAAATGTTTACATTATCCTGGAATGTTCCCAACAAAATAAGAAAGGTAGATTGTTTTTTTTAATTATAAAAATTATAGAAAAAAAACATGAGGGAACAGGATAATATAAAAAAATGTTCGTTCCAAATGTGTCTCAATGTAGCCTGCGTTTGACCTTTCGTTAATTGGTGCCTGGGCGTGGTACACCTGGACGCTGATCGATATCAGAGGCCGTACAACGAAGCACGGGTATTTCGTTCGAGTTTGTTCCTTCCGTCTTAATACCTTGTCTAAAATAAAAAGCCATCGCATTGTTTTTGTCAGAATTTAGGCCATTTTTAAATTGATAAAATTTTATCTAAAATTGACGTAATTACATCTAAGTCACGTGAAATTTAACTTACGACCAAATTGATAAATCGTTGCAACTTAGTAGGAAACGTTACGACTTTAGTAGAAAAAAGCAATCAACAGTGAGGCATAACAAAATTTATACTAAATCTCACGAACAATTATTGAATCATTTTTATGAATTAATTAATATCATGAAATTACACATTTATGATCTAACCGGTAAATAATTATTTTTAATGTTTCACTGTTCGTTTCTCTATAGTAAAAATAAAGGACCATCTATCAAAATGTCTAAGTTGGTATTTTTCCACCAATCTCAATAAATTTTTTGTATACAAAAATGTCTGTCCTATTGGTAGATGGCCCCCTTAAAATAACATTTACAAGGCTATTTTAGAACGTTTAAACTTTGCTGTTCATAACGTTATAAACATTCAATTATCGGTTTTTCAAATTCTGAAGTATCGACATATTCTTTACCTAGAATTATTTCCGTCTTTAATTGAAATAGATGAACATTGATTTCAACTTTCTAATTAAAAATTAGCGTAGTACTGTTCCACCTCTTGGAATAATCTCATCTTCTAATGGAATTATGATCTAACGTTGATGGTGCGTAGTTGACCAACATTGAATAATTAAAATTGACAAAACCATAAAAGCATAACGTCATAAATAGACCCGTGAACCACTTTTTCACATTGATGGGTAAAATCGAAGTCTACTTACGAAACCGAATTAAATTATAGTAGACGCTCGGCTAGTTAACGAACTTAATGTCAGTGGCCGCTCGTTGTACTTTGTATAAGGTTTTTTTTCTTGGGATAAGGTTTACTCAATGGTTATATTGAAGATTAGTATTAAATTATACTTATTCATTGTAGTGATCATTCCTCTATTTTTCGTTATTTTCACTATGAATATAAGAAAGTTTAACGAGAATCAGAAGGGAATCCCAATGAAATCTCCAAGGAATAGAAATAAATTTTCTCAGGCAACTGAATTACAAATAACTAGAATTTACCGCAATCCAACACGGAAAAAAGGAGGACTGCAGACACACGGTTAATATACCAACAATGTCAAGTGTAAATAATTGTTAAATTTATTTATTTACACTAATATTAGCCAAACATTATTTTCATTCATGTGCGTCTCTTGAACTATAGGAGCGGGCAAGAGAGCTCCGCCTCAAGTACGTCGGGTGTACACTGTTGAGTGCAACAGACGCACTATTACGGAACTCTGAAGTCCTCCTTTTTTCCCGTGAATTATACACTTTTTAGATAAATTAAATCAAACGGTGAAATAATAGGAAAATAAATGTTTGTCTGACATATTCAAAAAATTTTGAACGAAGATAGCAAGTCTTCTTATTGAACAAAGATCTTATATATTATTGAGCAAAAATGTCGGATAATTTTGCAGAGACGTCGCACTGTTACGCAGTCGAATTGAGTAACCGAAAGTTTTAGTGTTCTCATCGTACGTTTGACCCCAGCATCATGCTCATTTTTCTCAGCATCTGTTGCAGCGATTCGTTTCTCTTTACAAACGCATATTTTTCTCAAACTCTTAATACTGCATAAACTCACATCATAATTCATGACTATTATAAATTGTACCTTGAATTTGAAAATAAATGAGCCTCATTTGTCACAATCTCAAATATAATTCAAAATTCGTTGTGGATCTTATGCGGAGCAATTCGGTAACGTTTTATAAATAGAGTTCATCGATTTACGTATTCATATAAACTGAATTTATGTTAATTCTGTGATAGTGCTAAGACATTTGGTCTGATTTTATTTATCAGCATAGATTTTTGCAGCGCCACATGAAACAATGGATATTCAGCATTAATCATCTCGATAAACATTTCGAATTGCAACACTTGGTGCCAATAAATTGTGTACAGTCATTATAACAGCAAAATTGTGTAATTTGACAGTCGCAGAGATAAAGAATTTTGTAACCAATGCGACAATGTTATGTCGATTTTGTCTAATAAGGCACTTATTTATTGTGCCCTTTTGAAATGCGCCAGACTTTTTCCTTTTGTCCGAACTTGCGTCAAAGCGATGAAGATTATCGCTCGTGACATTTTATATGCGATTTCTCGTTCCGACGCGCGTATACCTCACAGATATCGAATGGCGCCCGAAATGTGGTTTGCGACATTTACATATTTCGCTCGGAGCCGGGGGACACTTTCGCTCGTTGAGTTTTCGGCGATGGGGAGGACTGCGCGATATGCATCATTTTGATGTGACGATGAGATCATATTGCGTTTCCAACTCAAATTTTTCGATACATACAAAAATGGTTCCTTTTTTCTTATAATTTATGGAAACTACGTTTCGAATTTGCATTCAAATTGTACTTTTAAATTTTACGTAAAAAAAAAAAAAAAAAAAAAAAGAAACGAAGTGGTAAATGTACAGGAAAAAAGTTTATTTATAAATGTTAATTTAGGTGGTTTAGAAACTTTTTGAATAAAAAGGTTGCAGACTCACCGAGGCGGGACATGGTGAGGCGTCTCTTGAGAGGCTCCCAAGAGTGTTGAACAACCTTCGCGGGGCTCCCAGCACTGAATCTCGCCATCCCTCTGCAAAGAAAAATTAAAAATTGTTTTGAGTGAAATAAATTTTTATTCACACAGGTAGAGTTGGCGCGTTCAATATTCATTAGCTGTTAATTCAAGCCATTTCGAGTTGTTAAATTGAAGGATAATTTTATAACAGCTTTAATTCTGAAATTCATATTTCAAAATGTTTTAAATTATTAAAAATTATTCCAGAGATTTTCAAACATGCATCTCCCTTTGGGTTCGTTAATACAACTTTCTTGGTTGAGTTGCTATCGAATTAACAGTCTTGCATATTAAAAACATTTGAATAATGCATAACGTAACAACCTAAGTAGGAAAGTGGAAGCTGGCCTTATACATTGTTGGTTGCTATCCTTTATATATTAATAAATCCCAATTAAGCAACAGGATAATGGTTTCCCTTGCCACACCGAAAAGAGGGTGCAGGCATTTGCTGCAGCATTGTTGCCGGCACAATGACGATAACGTTTTATTGTTTCGTGCGTTTGCCGGGAGATGTGTATGCGGTTTTTCGCTTCCCTTTTCTATCCAGTTGTTCAAATGCCTTTGAAGGCAATGATAATTAAGAAAAAAAAATCAAGTTCGAAATTTAGAAAAAAATTGTTTGAATTCATCGTCTGTTACTTAGATCTTGATAATCGCATCTGTACCTCATAATCCAATGTTAGAAAATAATGATTGGAACAAATATTAAACACCAGCTAATAAATCACTTCGTACCGCTCACTCCCTATTCTTAGAGCAGATGCTAGAAAAATGTCTAGTTCATCATTTGGATATCAAATCGACTTATAGTAATGAATGTTATTTTGTTTTCACAAATCCCCCCAAAATCTCGAAAGCACAAACATATTATTATTTGTATGCACACATCATGTGTGACACGTGTATATAGAGGCCAAAGTTGAAATGTGTTTGAATGAAATATATATGTTTAGACAAATGGAAAAGTGACAAACAGCATTACAAATATAAACAAATCATTATTAATTAATAATTTAATTGATTGAAATTAATAAAACGAAATAATTAGTTTGAACAATTTTTTTAAATCATGCTGCATATTTCAAAAGATGATTTTTTAAACAAAATCGTAGGACAACATTCGAAATTATCCTGAAACGTGTCGGATTATTTTCGGTATAAATGTCACCAACACTTTGAATTATATCGAATTGGATGACCGATGTAAATTTTGAATGAAATAAATAACTTTGGATGCCACAAAAATGCCATTTTTTTCGCATTTTAAAGAGCAGTTGAAATTGAGAACAAAGAAAGGCCGGAGGTCAGTATTGAGGATTCAATGAGAAGGCGCGTGCTCGGGTTGCATTGTCATTGAAATTGTCCGGATAGGCGGCGAGATAGAGCGGAATGAGACTTGTACAATTTCCGGTCATGTAAAACGGGGGAACCAACCCCTCGCAATAATCCCGCCGTCGAAATCCTCGTTTAATATTTATGATTTATTTCGGTTTAATTCGACGCGCAAACGAGATTCAAGATTTATATTTGTGCTTCTGGCGTACGTTTGATGAAAATTTAACGCCACTTTCCTTCAACTTCGTCTCTGACAATAAAAAAAGTGATGCTCGCGCGAAACACCTACGCTTTTGAATTGAACACGTGTCTGAGGTCGTGGCTGATTTGAAACGAACACAGTCGGCTTTCTTGCAGCTGCGATGATCACTTGAATTACATACGCTACGCCCGTGGAACTTTGCCAAGATTACAACAAGGCGCTGAGTAGTTTCGGGCCAACTCCATCTGTCATTGCCGGGTGGTGATCACGCCCCTACATCTCAGGTCGCAGCTTCCGAAACACGTTGCGCGACGCTAACGAAGATCGAATGAACAGGACTACACTTTGAGCAAAATGCTTCCTGCATTTGAACAAAAGTTGTAACAAAAACTCGTCTTAGAATCTTGTTTATAAAAAAAAAAACTTTTAGAATAAATAACTAATCTCTAAAAAATGAATATTTTGATCTATACATCGTTGTTCATAAACACACGATAAAATTTATTTATATACTTAAGTATATACTTGTTGAAATGCAGTGGTTTTTCATAAATGTAATTTTTTTATCAACTTTTATGTAAATTTTGACTTATAAAAACCCATAAAATATTTCACTTTTAAAATAGCAAATGTTCCATTAAACTTTTTATAGTAATGTAAAACTCAGCTGAACGCGATAAAAACACGTTTAGTAACTAATTGGATCATTTTGTGAGATTCTGCTGACTTGAATGTTCTAAGACAACAGTCACTTTGCTTGGAGTGCATTTTTCTCTTTAACAGGAAATAAGAAGTTTCATGAGGGATGGAATGATTGCCAAATCGATGATGACATCAACATAATTCTCATTCCGGTCGCGTACGAGCGAAATGGTTTGATTAACTGACGACGTGTCGTTACTGTGGCCACCCTGTTCGGTATTACCCTGATAGGGACGGTCCTGAAAGGGGGCCCCAGGCTAAATGGAAAATGGGAGAAGGCGTGTTTTAGTGTTGGCTTTAGGCGGTCACGTTCGTGCAGCTTTTGTGCGTTAAAGAGATATACAAAATTCCCCCACAGTCGAGCGAACAATAAACGTTGCAGGAAAATCGAGGCCCGCAGCCAGAAAAACGTTAACGTGGAATCTGGAAAAGATATTTGAGGGAATGATGTCTTATATCACTCATGGGAAAATATTACTATTTAGAAACATTTTATTCGGATTCAAAAGTATTATACAGTTTTATTTTGCACCACTGATAGATTCAGTAAGATCAACAAACTCGGTTCAGTTTCTTACACATTATTTAAACAACTAAGAAATTCTGTTTTTTAATAATAAAATAAAATAATAATATAACTAACTAATTTTAGCGAATGAAATTAATTTAATTTCTTTGAATTATTGCTTGAGATTTAGTAGGATCAAGTTTTCGTTAGAAGTGACGATTTGATGATCAATGAATCATGGCGGACTTAACGCGCTATATAAAGTTAATTATGCGTGAATATGCGGTGGATTAGGAAATTTCAGTTCATTGTCTAGGGGCGAGTTAGATGAATTATTTTATTAACATCCCGCAGGCCCTGTTACAAGGATTAGTCGATAAAACCGATGCTACATCCACGTACGTTACATCTACTCACTGGAACACTTGATTTATGAGCACCAATCTCGAAGAAAAAGTCGTTGATTTTCGAAGCTCATCGAGCCTTGCCTGTACTCAATTCATCCCCCGCATTCTATACGTTCCACAATGTGTGTAGGATGTGTGCAGTTTTTCCTATTCTCAAGATGTGTATAGAAAGGTCAATTTCTAACATTTGTATTCGAACCTCGTGCTGTGAATTTTTTCATGTGAAATTCGGGGATGTTAACGTTTTCGATTAGGGAAAAAAATATTCGGCACAAAAGTTCATGTGTCAAAATTTAATCAACCATAAACGTGACCTTTCGTTATTATTCGCATCTAGATTGAATCTTTATTATTTTAGCAAATCGTTAAATTTTATTTTTCAAATAATCAAATAATTAAATTTGAAAAAAAAGAGAAACGAACTAGATGGCTTCATTTACATTAAGAATTACAAGTTTGAGCTAAAGTTAGAATATTAAATTTTCATTTTCGTTAGATTTACCAACTTGGATTGAATAACGTGAAAGAATTGAATTAACCCTAAGCCAGGGTATAAAAATTTTCCAACCTCAATGCTTAGCCATTAACGAAGTTTAATATGAAAAGTTTACTACGAAATATCCATCTTGACATAGTGCGTATGTTATTTTTTTCTTTTTTTTCTTCGCTAAATGGCGCGAGGGGTCGACAACGCAATGATATATATTTTGAACGATGTCCTAAATATCTCTTGCTACGACCCCAAACAGTTTTACTATTCCCCAGTATCCGTGGACGTTATGATAAATTGTCCTTCTCACGTGGCATATGGGAGACGCGCTAATGCCGTTTTATGTACACTTTGATACTCATGTTGCAGCATGGTTCACGCAACGAACGACTCTACTACTGGTCGGTTCGTGTGACTTAAAGGGGGTAAGACAATGTAGCGAGAAACTTTAACTTAATCTTACTTTGTTCATATAACTTTATGGTGTAAATGGAGATATAGATGAAAATATAGACAAACGTCAGAAATATTGAAAGCAAATTTATTTTTGAACTCGTTCGTACATTCCCCTGTATGAGGAAAATGTATACGGTATATATAAATATTGAAAAATTGCGGTTTTATGTTATTGATAATTCAATCAATTTTTTTTCGTAAACTTAAAAAATTCACGCTCTTTTTAGAATCAGAATGAGATATTTGTCTTGAAAAGGTAATTCGTAGATAACAAGGAACGAATAATGAAGGAGCAAAAAATGTAAGACGAGCACGACAGAGAATATACTTGTAAGCCAGCAACCCTCATCCGCGTGCCCTATCTTTGACTGGTCGCCTCAAGGCTAGTCACCCTTCATAGGCAATGCCGCAACAAGCTCTGCTTGTACAAGAGGTCCGGGAGATAAAATGAGATCGTGTTCTCGAGCTCGAGAGAAGGAGGCATAAAAAATTGGTACATCGTTTGGCAAGAGTGCGTTCATGTGGCAGACCGAATTTCACGTTACATGCGGACAATTTACCAGCAGCACGTGCAAAATGAAAGATGCAATCTCGTAATTATTTACCTCTGAAAATTTTATCAACTAATAGAGAACAAATACTGTCAATCGATATATTTCTATCACAATTAGATTTTTCTAACTCGATTACACTTTGAAAATTTCCTTTTTACTATAAAATATTTTGTAAATTTTTCTAACGATATATATATTACGAAAGCAAATTTTCAATTCAATTTTGATTTCAGAAAAACTCGAGCATGATTTCTATATAACTCTTGAATGTACACCGAATATTGGCACCAATTTAATCGACCTTGTAGTGATTCGTAAGAAATACGATTGCAGTTTGAAGCACGTTCTGTGTTGTCACGTAGCGGTCGGATTCGCGGGGACTACGTAAGCGTTTATTTCATTGCGCCGAAGGGGGTACGGTAATTGGGCGACCGAGGTCGGGGAAATAAAGAAACGTACGGGAAAAAAGCGTCGAGGAAGAGCTTGGATAAAGGCGTACAGACCGCGAGAACAAAAGCACCAGGAGCTTTGTTGGCCGAGGGCAAATTGTGTCGCGTGGGACGCACCCTCCTTACGCAGGAAACACTTTGGCTCGGCTGACGGAAGTTCGCTCGTTTGACACTTTCCAAGCGGTTTTGCGTTCATGTGTTGGCATACGCGTATTGGCCCCAACAAACTTGACAAATGGATACCGGAACAATCGGATGCTGCATTATTGAAAACACTTTATCAATTAGAAGGCAGTTTGATTGATGTGGCAAAAATTGTATCGAGTTGATTTATAAAACCACCGTAATTAAAATTTATGTGAGAAGTAAAAGTTAAGGACAAACTATGAAAAAAAATGTACGTATTCGCTAATGGAGAAACCACTTGCGCAATTTCAAACAGAATTTAAATTCCTTTTTAATCCAGTTCTTTTTTGCTAATTTCAAGTATATCTTTTTCTGCGCTTCTGCTAATTAAAATTACATGGGGATTATCTGCGTATCAGACACACCTTCCGGATGTACTTCATTAACTTTAAATAAGTTATTTTTAGCTGAAATGTTTTGCCAGAGATAATTCGAAATTTTTTTCACAATTATTTAGAATAATAGTGAGTTGAGATGATGTAATTTCATTCAGGATTTCTTTTACTGATTTAAGTTGATTACTCTAGTTGAAATATACATTAAGAATTAAGTTAATTCTTGTTTAAACGAATGAAATTCTTGTTTCAGGTATCAAGTGAGATTTGTTGCAACCTGTACGACAAAATCAGGTAAGTGTGCATGAATGCTTAAACTTAGTTGCATTTTAGCCAAAGATAAATTATACAGCTTTTATGATATCTTCTCGTGTATTACCGCAGAACAAATGTAGGCGTTATGGTGTCTCAAGTCCACCCTTGATACTGACAATTTGTCACCTCTGCTCGCCCCATCGAACGAAGCGATAAGCCGTCGTTTGATAAATCATGCGATAGGCATGGAACATTACCGCAAGACAACTCAAAAAAGTAGGTTTAAATTTTTATTCCAATGCCTCCGATAAATCTTCTCAGAACTCAGTATAGACATTTTCTGTCAACAATTTATTCGACGATATGTTCGTTTCAAGGGTTGCTGTATAGTTTTTGTGTTGACTATGCAATTAAAATTTCAAAAAGGGTGAGAAAAATATGAAAAGCTCTGCACCTAGACAGGTGCAGGGCAAAGGTTGGTATAGGGTCGCGATCGTGACATTGTTAGTCTGGGTGGTTAGGGGCTTGTAGCCATGGTAACGCATCCTAAAATAGTTATTTATTCACGCGATTCACCCCCTGTATGGCCAGAATACCAACTTCTTCAGTGCCATTCAGCGCGCTCTATATTCGTGCTCGTTTTGCTGCAAACACTAGAATATGAATACTCGAAACATAACTGATACAACTTTTTATTTTTACAAAGATTTTTGAACAAACTGGAATGGAATTGTTTTTTCAAGTTGATGACTACAGTTTTTCATCTTTTAATTTTGAATTGCAATTCATAATATAATATTAATAAATGATAAGTTATGTTTCATAAATGAGTGTATAGTATCCACAATATTTTTGTATAGATATCTTTATAATGTGACACATAAATGAGAGTATATTAAAAAAATGCATAATTTGGTTGTATATGGATGCAACGATTGGCCAATATATGACACTTAAAATTTTTATGTATGCTACATCTATGCATCATAAATTTAACATGTATGAGAGCCAATAATGTTCTAAGTTATTGATATATTGCACAAAAGTAGAGCTGTATATAAATTTTTCTATGGGTATGATTACTTGATACGCCGAAAATTGTTGAAATGACACCGATTTTGTGACTATAGCCAAGAACGTTTCAACGTAACAAACGAGCCGACAAATCGGATTGATACGTCTCTGGACATATCCCAAACGGGATTAGGTTAGAGCCCTTCATCCATCTAGCTTCTTTTTTTCCTTTTCTTTTCTGTCGCGTCTTGTCTTTGACTGTATCCGTATCTAACATTTTCTCCGGACTCTACGAAATTGGCTTGGCGCGATTAATTGACGTTAGGCCCTTCGAGACTACTCGACAAGATTCGAAGTGACGGATACAGATTTCAAAGTAACAGTAAAGTGTGGGAGTTTGACGTTCTACACGAAGCACTGAAATCGAGAAAGTCAATAACAAGGCCACAAATATAATTAGTATTAATGTACTGTCAAGTCAAAGTCACCTTATCCCATCAAAAGCAGCGCGATTTCTTGTGGCTTATGTATACTTAATGTCAATGTTATCTTGAACGCAAGATCGCCGAGTTTTTTCTGCGTAAAATAATTAAGTACAGAATCGCGAGTGTCGACTTAATTTTGAGTGTAATTTATTTTAAACTGATTATGTGATAGCAAACGGTATTTAGATCATAATTTTGCCCGAGAAATAGACAGACAGAGAGATGGAAAAAATATAATAATAATCTTAATTATTAACTTTTTGTTTCGTCAAGAAGGTTATAAGACGATTGATTATAATTTGTTCGGCGTATTGACAATTACTTTAATGTCGTATGACTTTTAGCCCTGATCTAAATAGTTAGTTCAAGGGAGGTTTGCATAGAGTTTAACCTTGTTGCATGTTTACAACTATTGTAGACTTATATGATATGAAATTTGTATGATTAGTGCTCTATGAGATGTTGATTGCTAATTTTTATAAGTAAACTAACCATTGTGACAGGTGACTGTCTAATCGTTTTGTCATTTACCAATGAGGTGAATAATCGGATTTAAAGATTAAGCCACTCAAGCATACGTGCACGATACTCTTGAATGTCAATATTATGATTTCAGTTGCTGCGAAAATTAAAAAAAAAAAAAATCAGCGTGAACAGAATGCTTAAAATAGTTTTGCATGGTTTAATAATTTTGTCTGTTTTATAAATATGGATCGCAAAATAAATTTATCATGCAAAGGTTCTATTTTTATGATGGTTCATTTCTGATGTGGAATATTTTAAGCGAAAATGAGAGATACACTTAGCTATTCACAACCCCTGTGACATGTGACGTTCCCACCCTCTTAGATGCGCCCTAATATAAATATTATTACACTTTGATAGGGTTAGGTTGACACTCGGTCCATCTATACCTTCTTTTCCTATCATGTATTCTTTTTCATTACGCCTAATTTCACATGGCACGTGGCACCTCGTTTATACCTCGGCTTAAATTTAATACCACGCACCTTCAATACCTTACAATTTCTCAACGATTAAAGTTCCTTGATAGTAAAATATATCTCTTACATTGATAGTATTTATCTTTTGATGTTCCACATGCTTAGGGAAAAGAATTAAAAAATGCAGTTATAAAATTCTTCGGTAACAATCACATATTTAATAATCGCTTCAACAATATTACAGCGTTATAGTTTTTTCAATTACATACGCAGTATTTTATTTGTAATTACTTGTTCGTAAATATACATACATACATACATAAATGTGTACAAGTGTCTGGTGCGTTCATGTCAGCAGATTCGAGTGTCGAAGAACAATTATATGTACCTATATGTGTGTCCATGCGCGAGTCTATGTGTGTATTCAAGTTTGTCGATTTACTTGAAAAAAATATTCACATGATTACAACGAGCTTCCATATATAGCTTCTTCTTTCCGCTACCATAAATTTTTTATATACCCACGGTTATAAGTTATAATAAATTCTACTACGAAGTAATCATTGCGATTTCTAAGATTCGCATGCAAAAACTTTGTGCATTGATTACCGTTCCCCCATGAAACATTTTTATTTGATTTTTTTTTCATTTTAAATGAATTTTATTTCATTATTATTATTGTTGATGAGGATAAATACTTACCCCTAAGGCATGGGTGTTTTAATATAATAACTTATTTATACGTTCTGTGAAACTAGAGATTTTAGTGTGGTATTAAAATTTTTCAGAATATAATATGTAACATTTTTTTTATTTTACAGATTTCAAATTAAACAACTCGGAAGACTCTTTGCATGATATTGTATAAAAGAAAAAATTTCAAAGCAAAATTAACTACGATGAAAGATTGAATGTTGTGATCTAGGATTTGACCTACTTGAATTAAATATAAGACTATAATAATTATTATAGATGAAACTGATAAGTATTTTTACATTTTTTTCTTTCGAAATTTATTTGCAATTTAATTTAAGTGCAATTCTCGAATCCTCTTGTAAATTATAGAATATAAAAGAGAATATATTATTCTTTATTGTTAACTTAATTTAACTATCAATGAATGATTCTCATGGGTATACGAAGCTGCGTTAGCAATCACGTTTTAACTGTATTTTCAAGTGAGTCTTGCTAGCTCGTTTTTGTTTGTTTTTTATATGACGTAATGTTATGAATATATTTTTCACTTTTGTCATTTTCATTGGCTATTCTAATTGATTTATTACATGGATAAATTATTTGACTGCTCGTACAAAATACGATACATACATTCAAGAATTATAAAATTCGCTGTAAAAATGATTAATTTCGGAAAAAAATGAACTTTGAATTAAAATAAATATCCAACACAATAGTACACGATTAAAAGTTAAATCTATATTACGCAATTTTATACAATATATTTTTTTTAAAATAATAGCGCCTTGGGGAAGTTCCCACGTGACAAAATATAAGATATATAATATTTAAGAAATATATCGGTTACAGCGAATTTTCGTTAGTATAATTTCGTATGAATTCCTTTTCCAATATTATTGTTACAAATCTCACGTTGCAACTGGTCGCATAAAGCTTATTTGTGTAAATTTGACTTTCATCCAATATTCACCAACGTTCGTATAAAAAGCAAACTTAGGTTTAAAGGAATTGACATTCATTTCAAATTTCAACTTTTCGATCCCGGTGTGTATACACAAAGCCTTAGCCAAGACATTTTATAAGCTGCAAACTAAAATTCGAACTTAAGAATGAAAAGAGTATATCTGTCACGAATTACAATAACTAGTAAAGAGTATAGGAAATACATACGTACTTAATTGGTCATTGCAATTTACCATAGATATAACGACATTGACTAATTCTTAACATCGTTAGATTCCAGTTGCTTAAATTATTAATAATTTTGTCTTGTCTAAAGCTTCGATGACAACACAAATCTTTTTACTATACATATTCTAGCAAATAAAAAAAATTCTCTTGTCAAAGATATAGCATCTAATTTTATACACCATCTCTATACATGTTTATAATACAATACATCATTATATATAATATATTATGTCATATAATATATTATTAAATATAACAAGAAGGCGAGTTTCGAATGCACGACCAGAGTACGTACAGAAAAGTCACAATAATGAAAAAAAAACGATTATCATTTTATTATTTACAAGGAGGTTAAATTAATTTAAAAACTTGCTGATCGTGTAATATATTTATTTGACATCAAGTCGAACAACAGAACGGTGAAAGAAAATTTAAATAATGAAGTGATATTCATCATAATTCTTCATATCTAACATAGCTGCGCAAGTATAATAATTTGATGTTGACTTTGAACTTAATTTGTATTAATTTATTAAAAAATTCATACCATTCGACGTTTGTACTGGAAAAAAACTTTTCCGAGTACAAGCACAACTTTCACAAGTACATATAAGAATAATAAGAATATTTAACAAAATCTTGTCAGAGTCTTTCTAGTTTTTACATAATATATTAAAAAGTAATATTAATACTATGCACTAACACATGGAACGGGTCTCAATTTCTAGATAGGAATAAATCGAGCAAAATCTGAAATATTTCACTCATTTTATTATTTTTTTGAAAATTTATATATATTTTCTACAAAGTCGGAAAACAGTCAACAGTTTTGAAGAATTTATATTTCTTTAAATACAATACTGCACAAATTAACAGTTGATTTATTATAAAATTCAACGTATCATTATAGTAACATTTGTCATTCACAATGCGGTTCATCAGATTTAATTTTTCATGTAGTCGACAACGTTTCAAAAAATTTAAATTTCGAAGAAAATTATTATTATAACTATTTAAATGGTTGCAAGTGCCCATTCCACTAAATGTTTTGCCTAAAATTTGTTATTAAAAAAATTCCCCAAATATCGGTAAAGAACCAGAATTTTTTTGTGAACTTTCTTTAAGCTACTTTTTATTTTGTTTTCTACCTCATACCAGGTACTATTAACATATATTCACAATAACAGGAAAATTTTCAAAAGTCAATATTATATATTGATGAATGGTATAAACTTAACGAAAAACGATTCATTTTTATATTGAAACAACTTTTAAACGATATATATTTTTACATTAATGAACGAATCTTCAACTGACATAATTTAAAAATATTAAAAAATATTGAAAAAAAAAATCTTTTTGGTCAATCATTTCAAAAAGTTTGTACATTCTAAATAAAAATTTCAAAACCAACCTTGAATTTAATAATTGTAATGAATGATGCGGGAATTATTTACTATAACCAATGTCCGCTAGCGCGCTTGTCTGAACCCTTTACAAATTAAAATGTCTTTAAACTATATTTCTAATATAATTTACACGATCAAAATAGTTTTATTGTTTTGTTCACTATGAAATAAAATTACTTTCATTATCGTAACTTGAATATTTTAAAGCAAATAATTTAATTAATCAAAAATTGTCTACATAAAACATTCAATAGTTGTATATATTGTCGACTTTTTTGAAAAATGAGTATAAAATTAAAAAAAATGCAATAAACGTATGAAAAATATGCGTTAAAACTATTTGTATTTACACATACTAATTGGAATTCGCCAATATACATAACGTCTTCACAGAAGGAATCAACGTCTATCTAGTTACTAAAAATATCGCACGATTCCCAATGAATGAACAACTTAACAGGCAAAATACAAACAAAACCATTTTACTATTTATAGAAAAGATGTTCATAAAAATACAGATATGTTCCTTTCGGGAGGCCCGTCCGGATATGTTAATTGTATTGCATGTATTTTTTTTATATTGAAGTACCGAATCATTCAAAATTGTGGATATGGTATGAATGAAATGATACTTCAATATTTGTGAAGTTTCTATTATCGATTTCGCGACATAATCTAGAACACGAGAGTAATTATAATAAATAATTATCATGTATTAATGATTTACATAACAGACATAACTTACAGACAATCTAATAAATTATTATCAATCTAATTCAAACAATTTTTAGAAATTTTCATTAAGATTAATGTAACTCATTTAAATTCAAATCATAGAAAACTTTCAGACCTAGATATATTTCGCGATTCGATGTTCAATTTACATCTTATGTATAAGACCTTAATTCTAAAGATGCGAACCCCTGATTCCAATTTCTGATATGATGGCAGAAATCTTTATTACTGTCGCACTGATATGTTAACCTTGGTCAGCAACGAATGGTCAAATAAATTCACAAGACAAAACTAAAGATTCTGACGCACTACTGATTATATCCCTTGCTGACTGAGATCCTCTGTAAGTACGTCAGAATGAGCTATACAATCTATTGTTCACTTGCCATGGTGAACTTGTTTCATGATCAACACATAATCATGACACACAGTCTCCAATAATACTACAATTTAGTATTCGTAGCACCTCGTTTCGACTTTCATTCCTTATTATCTATTTCGTATCGTATTTTATTATATAACGCATTTTTCGTTTCGTTTATTATGAATTCACATTCTCTAAGTCATTGTTTCATTTCAAAAGCAATTATTCCTCGATGATGTGCATTGCGAATTTACGAATTCTTCTCGATAATATCCGTATTTGTTTAAATCACGAAAAAATAACGGTCGATGAATCTATTTTTGGAAGAAATGATCAGCAGTGATTGAATTATGAAGCATGATGTAACCTAGTACTGATTCCGTTGAATTTTGTCGAAATTATGGCTTCAACACAAGAATTGAAAAACCATCACTGTTCGCGTAATCAATCAAGCGAAACGGATATCACTGATTTTAAATCTGATCACGTCACAGCACAATGCACTAGTTACGGAAGTTCGGAGACGCTGCGTCATCAAGGTTGTAGAATTGGTTTGGTGCGCGTAAAGGAGTGTCACGGATAATCCGAACGGCCATCATATTGTAGAATGCTTCAAGAAGATCGTTCCCATGTCGAAATTTGGAAGCCTGCCTTATAATCTAACCTAAAGTACTCGATTCTTTAAACTGAATCATAGTAAGACTTAGGAATTTTCGAGAAGACTCAAGGGAGAATTGCATTTACAATTAGTACATCCCTTGGCGGAAAGGATTGCTATCCCCAGCTGAAGGTCTTGGTTCGACGTCCGGTCTTCTGAATGGGTTGACGTCGACTTGATCTCTTGGTGGTTCTTGTGGCCTTTGTGGCTGCGCGTAATTTGCAGGCTGACCGTAGTTGTATTGTTGTTGTTGATAAGCACCCTGTGGTTCGTAAGTTGGTTGTTGTTCATAACCACCACTCATATTCTGGGCATAATCCATTTGATTATACTGGTTCGTCTGATACCCCTGATCTTGGTCGATATTGGTTTCTGCGCGTTGATTTAAATGATTTCCAACGTCTCCTTGGATTGGTCTTTGTTCCTGCAGTACGTAAGTCTGATATTCCTTGTCAGGAGGATCTTGCATAAGCACATTAGCTTCGTCCTGGAAGGGTTTGAAATCATAGATATGCCGGAGATAATACAGAACCGGTGCGTATAGCAGATTACTGAATGCTATTCCTATATTTAAAGCTGTAAATCCGATGGCTTCAACTACACCACCAGCTATGATTGGCCCGACTGCGTAGGCTAAGCTGTAAGATATATCAGCGATGGCGTAGATGCTGCCGTAGACCGAAACATATCTGACATCCACCAAGTATCCTAAAGTAGGCAGCAATGCAGTATCAATGAGAGCAATACCAAAGCATATACCACAGATTGGAATCATCAGTACTTTATACGATGAAGAAAAAGGTATTATAAAGCAGCAAAGACCTTCCAATGCTAAACCAACAGCTGCCATAAGCCATTGATGTTGAGGATATTGTTTCGCCATCTTTACGGTAATTGCGACGCCGAATACATGTGGAAAGAATGCAGGTAACCATACCATGCCGATTTTCCAATTATCGTGGGTCATGGTATCTTCCATCCAGAGTGAAATCGTTGGTTCCAAGAACGCCAAAGCTACATTTGACATCATGAGAGCTCCGGCGCAAACTGCAATATAGGGATCCATAAAAAGGCGCCAGATTGGTACGGTTGGTCCGTGTTCTCGTTTACATTCCTTGAGTTGATCTTTAATAGGTTTCATCACCAGTAGCAACATGAAACCGTCTGCAAGGCTTATAAACGCGAGAATTAAAAAAGGCACCTCTTTGCCGGCGAATTGATATAAGAAACCACCAAACGGTGGCGCTACGAGGCATCCGAAGCTGATGAAGGCTAATGCTATTCCAAGAGCTTTTGAACGTTCAGCTTCTTCTGTAAAACGATCTGCAATCATCGCCAATCCAGATGTATCAGCGAACGCGGAGCCCACTCCTTGAAGGCTTCTTGCGAAAAACAATACTCCGTAACTTCTTCCACAAGCAAATACTGCCGTTGATAGGAACATGATGGATAATCCGATCATCATTGGAATGTCATATCCTATCTTGTCGATAAGAGCACCCGAAAATGGATTGACCATGAGTTGTACTATAGCTTTTGATGCGAACAGTATGCCCGTAGCCGAATCTTGACCATGATGATTTCCTGGTCCTGTGGCATTTGCTGCATTCGGATCACCGAACGTTCCAATGTATTTCAGATAATCCGGTATAATAGGCACAATCACCATATAAAGCATGTTGTCCAGCAGTAGTGCAATGCAGACGATCACCAGAATAAGCTTCCGTTGAGCTTTTGGCTCTTGAAGCCTTGCCCATACTATCTCCTTCAGTTCTCCGAACTCCATATTAATAATCGGTATTTGCGCCATCTCAGAATTTTTCACTTTAACTTATCCAAATTTATTATGAGCTTATCGTTATCATTCCGAATGTTCTTTGTTTTGGCGAAGTACTCGTCGCGATTGGGACGGCGCGCATCAGGCCGGGCCAGGGGTAACCTACAACAAATCACCGTGCTACAGTTATTAACTGTTATACCATTTCGGACAACTAACTTTAATTATAACGAGATACAATTACGCTATACCGGCTCGAACTTTAAATTTTGAAATAATTAATAATTGAATCAAAATATTAAAAATAGTTATTCGCTTCTATAAGTTTCTGATGACAAATTAAGAGGAGCCCTGGCCCGGCCTGGTCAGCGCAACCGATTTTTTCATTAATTTTTGTTGTATCTGAGATAAATTCCAACATATTGCACACACTCCCGAATGCTCAACATGATGTTCTGCCAAAAGCCGTAGTTATCAAAGTCGATCTTCGATAGTTATTGTAACGATGTCCAGACAACAAATGATTTCGATTAACTTTTCTACATTGAAGATTGCAGTGCTGAAATTTTCAGGCGAGAGGCTGTATGCCGGATAAAGGCTCCCCCCGCATAATGTATAAAGTTCAAAAAATTCTAATAGTCTATAAAGTCATTCAAGTAATTGAGAAATAGTATAAGCGCCAATTTTATTCAAGCACGAGACTTCACATTCAAATTTAAATACAGCGTTTAAATTTTACTAATAAAAATGTTTATTAATTTTCGTAAAAATATTTCAGTAGTAATGAATTCAAGATAATTGATAATTTCGGCGGTTTGCATATAAATTACAAAAGATTATTGAACTATAACTTAAAAACAAAAACTTACCGGAGTTCTCAGCGAACTTTTGTCTAAGGGTGGTGGCGATTCGCTGGGAACCAGCAAAGGTCGGAAGTCCGGCTAGCAGACCACTCAGCGTGGAAGCTACTTCCGGTCCCTCTCCTTCCTTCGAGTCGTTCGCCGACTCACTGGTTCCTCTCGTCCCCGGGCCCTCCACCTTTTCAGCCGAGTCCTCTACCGAGCCTAAAATATTTATAAAACGTCCATATTTGACATATGTCTACAAAGGTTTTCAATTAAAACTCTCAATTTTCAATTATTTTAATTCAACCTGTGACATGTGAATCATGTGATTAGCAAAAAATCAATACTCAGTAACATCACATCATGTTTATAAAGATTTTTCTTTGCTTTAAACTCGTCAAGTAACTGAATAATTTATAAATGAATATCGTCAGTTATATCTTATAACAGTAATGATCAACACATGAAAACAGTTGTAAATTACATTAAAATAATTTCGTTATTTTAGAAAGAAAGGAGATGGAATTGAACAAGTCCAAATTACAGTACCCGACAAAGCTTTTTAATGTTATATATGCAAGACTTTAGTGCAAAGAGATTATGAAGTATGAGGATAGCTTTTCGTAACATATTCGTGTGTTTTATTTATACATACAACCTAGATTCATACTTTATAATGTATATGTAAACTTATATAAATATAAATATATATATATATATATATAAATATATTCAGTTTTATTAGTGTAAGTCTATCCAACTGTTTCTTTGCAAGTCTATTAAAAGTAGTCTATAAGTAACAACTTTTTTACTATCTTTGGATTTTCATCTTTATCAGACTATGTCTGTTAACGAATATATATAACAATTCTAAGGTCGTACTACATTGTTTCTTAATAAAGACATTTATTCAAACACGCGTCATGTGTTGATTTACAAGCATGATAACAGTTGAACTTTTTTCATGTGAACGATTGGAAAAATGAAGTAATAAGAGATGAAAAATGCATACAAAGTATTGCAAGTACAATTCCTGGAACAAAAATCTTAATGTTTTAGGCTGAAAAATTGTAAGCTAAATAGTATAAAAAATGGAACCGAAATTTTACAGTTGCAACGTGGAAGAATTCTCTAAATTACACTTTCATATGTATGCACAATAATTATAATTACTTAAGTAAAATATAATGCTTAAATTGTGTTAATTATCAATGAACAATTTTTTTAAATTACACTTTCATATGTATGCACAATAATTATAATTACTTAAGTAAAATATAATGCTCAAATTGTGTTGATTATCAATGAACAATTTTTAATGCGAATAATATTTTAAAATAAATAATTATAATGACCCACAGTAAAAATTAAAAAATTCTTGATTAAATTGAATATAAGTGTTAGATTTCATAATAAAACACAAAACATAACAAATTATTTTATAATAATCTGTATTAACTTGTACGAAATTTCACATTACAACTGTGAAATTTCGGTAGCATTTGTCATACTAATTTAGCCTAGGATTTTTCAGACTAAAATACTAAGAATTTTGTACCAGGGAACATTTAAACAAATTACATGTATACTAATGACTAATGGTCTTATTAAAGGAAGATTTTGGAGCACTGGTAGTGAAACGGGATAACTTGCAAAATCTATCCAGGATTTGTGATTCAGGAATCAATTCACTCCCAACACTGCACCTCCGACGTCCATTTTGTTTCATCGAAATCACCTCAATGTGAAGTCACCAACTAGTAAAAGTCACGACAAACGTCGACGCAAAAATATTTAAAATAATAAACCTAAATTAAACAGTTACAGCAAGTTTAAAATATTTTGAGGCAAAATTATATTCCTTGTTGACAGAAATCAGAGATATCACCACGTAATATTCTGATCGATCTTGAGATGATTTCAGCAAAACTTGATAGAACCATCACCATCCATATAATTTCCACAGTCACACTCTTAAGTATTGGGGCAGGTTAGCAGGAGATTACGTATAGGGATACATACATGAATAACGAACGAAGACGATACCTGGTAGGACACGAAACAATAGTTTAAGACGAACAAGAAGATAAAGATCAAGACGTTTATAAAGCAGAGCAAGCAAAAATAAGGAAAGATGAAAATTCTAACCCGAGATGAAACCGCCAAATGAGTTGATGATCAAGGGGACAGCAGAGCAGGGATGTACGCGAAGTTGGTTCCGAGGGGACGAGAGGGCCCTCGAGCGGAACAGAAGGCAAAGCTTAGGCATACTCACGCAGACCGAATGGCTCCCGATGTGCAGGGGCGTCTTCGACGTGTCTCTTCGTCGAGGTTGCTTTGAAACGTCTGTGCAAGAAGTTCTCCCCGCCACCTCGACACGGCTCTGCCACCTTTCACCCCTCGTGCATTAATGTGAAAATGGGCTCGCGCGCACGCGCCCCCGTACACACGTGCCTATTGGCCGGGTTGTGCGCAACCCCTCCAGTGGCGCCACTTAGCCTTAGCCGCCCCCGTCGGGTAAGCTATTGTGGCGCCCGCGTCGCATAGTGGGGCCGAGGGGTGACTTCCCCGACCGGTTACCTTTCTTCACCGGCCAGGTACAACCGTGCGCGCCGCGCCAGTACGGTCGATGATGCACGGTATTTCTGGCCGCAGGTCGATACCTCACCTGTAACACTCAGGGCTGCCATCCTCTTAACGTTTAACCTGAACGAAAGGGATTCTTCAACACCTTTCTTCATGCTTCCGCACCTTAGACCCTTAAAAATTTAGTTAACAGTTTACTTTTTAATTTACTTTTTACATTAGTTTTAAAATGTAGTTGATAATGACCTTGAAACAAAATAAAAAATACGATCAGACGAATGAAGAATGTTATTGAATTTTATGTTTGTCATAAAAAACAAAATGATTACAAAAATGTGTCATTTCAGTTAATATAACTTCGGACAGATGAATTCTCAATTTTATTACGAAAAACAGGGAATGACATGATTATTA
Source organism: Trissolcus japonicus (assembly GCA_030522925.1). Taxonomy (NCBI): domain Eukaryota; kingdom Metazoa; phylum Arthropoda; class Insecta; order Hymenoptera; family Scelionidae; genus Trissolcus; species Trissolcus japonicus. The sequence goes on from JAPYZS010000059.1 coordinate 213,866, forward strand.
ATTAATTTTACAATATTTGTATGTAACTTTGTGATGATGTGTAGAAAAATTATATATAAATGTGACAATGACTGAGTAATATTCATTGAACTGTCCGACACACGTTAGGATATACAAAAATCGAGATATTTTTACAAAAATGTTTATTGATATTTTAGATGAAATTGTATCGCAGTTTACAACATCGTACATTTCAAGTAATAAATACCATTTGCACACCTATGTGACGCATTTGTTTAATACAATGTAACTTTTAAAACATATGAAATATGAAATTTTTGTTAGTATTAATAAAATGGAACTGCGCATCAAACATGAATTCTGAACTTTTTCCAAAACACACAAATGTGTATTCTCTAAATAATATTCTAACTATATGGTTTATATAATTTTAGCAAGACAATGATTTATCTTTTACAATGATAATAATAAACAAACATTTATTCTTATATTTTAAAATTATGCTCAAACGAGGTCATGGGTCTGGATCTTTCATATTAAACGACGTCCCATGGATTTTATAGTTCATAACGAGAGTTTCATGATTATAATTATTGTTTGATTCTTCTAAAGTACTGAAATTGATATTTCACAATTAATTACAAATTGATAAAAGCCAATATAAAATTGCATTTTGATATCATCAATGACTCAACTTACGTATTGCTCGTATTGTCTATTGAAAGTAACTAGGATTGGCAATCATGAATTCAGAATGATGAACGACTAACGATGACACGATGAAGAAGGTATCGTGTCACTGTAATCAGAACGGTATTTTGTGATGTCTATAACAACCATTAGAAGCGTATATTATCGAGTAATAAAATAATAGCCTGATGGTAAACAAATTGTAATTGCATAAGAAATTATAATTATAATAATGCTTCATAATTACATGAATACTTGAACTCAATAAAGACAAATGCAAATAATTATTTACGACCTGAAATTTTGTTCCTAAATTCTGCATTGAAAGCTTCCAGAAAGAATAATCACGCATTTTTTTTAATAATCCTGCATTTCTTGTTCGCAAATTTTCCTCTTTAAGGAAATAAGAAAATTGTGCGGAAGAATGCCAAGTTACCCGTATAATTCAATTGGAATTGATCAGTGGTGCGAAATCTTTCACGAAATTTCATTGCAGAAGCAGAGATGCGTGCTGAAGAGGAGAAGCTATAAGCACACAATCTTAATTTTCAAACAACGCACCGCACAGTTTTATAAAATCTTCAAGACTATGCAATCAGGCGAGTCATTTTTTTACCTTTTGATGATCTCTAAAACTTTTTAAATTATATTCAGGCAAATTTTACCATGCGTGATATTAAATTATGAAATATGAATGATATGATATGAATTATGAAATTTCATTAAATGAGTTGCACCTTTATTAAAAACTACATATGAAGTTGGATAGTAAAATCTAAGAGCCTCCGTTTAACATACAGCCTTGAATTATGCTTCCGCGAATAGCAATGAAGAACTGGGTCGTGTTGGGAATGCGTAAAAAAATAAAGATGTAACATAAGTTGGCTGTATTAGAAAATGAAATTATTTCTATTTTTTGTTTACACTTGTTTAGTCGTCATTTCCCAACAGTTTGTCATATTCTATCATAAATTTGTTTTAAAATTGATTTCGTAAAATCAACAATCGTTTGATCTCAAGTGTAACAGAAATGTCAATTGATACAAAATTCAAATTATATATGCTTCATATTACGATACCGTTCGTCGTAGAAAGTGTTATGTGTTATGTGTCACTCATACTCATAAACCAGTAAGTTATTTATTGGTCTGTCATCATAAAACCATCATTACGCATACGTAAGTAAAAATGATGAAACAATCGTCTTCCCAGGGCCTCTTAATATGATTTCAAGTTATCATTTTAGATCAAACAATACTTTTATCAAAAAGAGAATAAAAATTATATTTTAATATTCATAACCGTAATACTATTTTTTTTCTATTTCACATATTCCAAGTTATGATTTAATCAACCGTAATATTATAACGGTCACAGTTAAATCAATGAAATAAACCTCAGACATTATTGAACCTAAAAATAACTGATGTAAGAGAAGTCTCATTTATGTTCTCTTTTGATCATCCTTTTGAAAGATCCCATCTTCAGTCAATTGTTCATTGATTGATTTTAAAACTATAGAAAAATACAAAAGAATAGTTGTTTAATTGAGTTTTCCCAATAAAAGTCTGACGTACTTAATCAAAAACCAATTTCCTCCCACGAACTATCAGAGACTTTGATTTGTGTGAAAAAAATACTTTCAATTATTAATTATTTATTATTATTTTTCATAACTGCCGAATGAAAGTACAACAATGAAAAATTGTCATTGATCGATCATCTCTTAGATTGGAATCAATTTATTAATCAAGTACAATTTTAATTATAAACACAATCACTTATGTTTGTTACATGGATCATCAACGTTCAAGGATACGATTTTAGATGAGAAAACGGAACAGTGAGTTGAAATGAATGAAACAATGCTGACAGATTCGCATGCTAGATCACAAACAAAAATCGCAATTTCCCAGATTAAAATAACGTAATATGTACCTGCCACGAGCAGAGGATAAAACAGAAAGAGCGATTCGCAATACCACCTCAGCAGCGAGTATGTCGAATGCAGCCGTCCCCCTTTTCGTACTTGACGATTCACGGCGGCGTATCTAATATAATATTCTAGGTAATTACAGTGTTTGCGGATCAAACAGAGGGAATCGTTTGGCATCCCTCCTTAGCCCCCTGGGTACCCCTGCTGGGCACAGCGCTGGTGAGATTCGCGCGGGTGGCATTCGAACAGACGAAGGGTCGAGAAGAAACACGCCGAATAATTCTCATTGTTGGCTCGTTTGCCTCTCAAAATAAACCTCCTGTTTACTTTGCAATAACGACAGTGTCTTTGTACGTACAACAATTATTGTTTTAATCAATAACAGCCTGGGGCTTGTTGGTAATAGCACTTCGTGGGTGCCCTCTCTCTTTTTTTTTAATTTTCAGTTATTTTCAATTGATAAGCGCAGCCTAATTTGATTTTTGCATTTTTTTTCCGTTTACACTGAGAAACAAATTGTGTGCATTCTGTTGATTCAACTGAGTTTTCAGTTTCAATTAAATAATGTAAACTAAAAAATTCAACTACATCAATCATAAACCCTGCGTAATTGACAGAGCACGAAAGTTGACTGATAACCTCATGTCAATCATGACATACGTTTTAATATGGCATAAGCAACTTTCGCGTAATTAAATTCGCACAATTAATCAAAATTTATATATCCATAAAGACGATGCATTTTTTCAGTATATCAATCAATAACTAAAATAATCATTTTAAGTTCAAAGTATAGTCAATAATATTTCTTAAACATTTGAAAAACATTTTAGTGTTTTTAATATTACAGATAATTATAAATGATTTTAAGTTGTACCAATTCCAACGTAATCGAATTTTCAGTTTAAATGACTCAACTTCTGAATTGTACAAATTTAATCATTGAGCTTGTCTTTTGCTTTAACTTTTTTACTTCTCTTGATGATTATTATTTCATATTTTGAAATTTTAAAACAAAATAAAAGAATTCAATATCGTTTGAATGTTAGGTTTCAAATAAGTTGCATTTTTATTTCTTTTGCTCAAAACATTTAGTCTAAATATTACGTCTCGGTCGCTAATAAATTTCAATTTTTTTTACTTTCTAAAAATTTTCTAGAAATCCATGCACATGCTTAGGAATGGTCTACCGGAGTACGTGTTAAGTAAACTGTACAGTTTGTAGAATTCACTTTCTGCTATTTAGAAAATGTTTTTGATGAAATATTTGTTTTTTATTTTGACTTTTTTTAATTTTGTCACCGGTTGTTTTTTGAATTCTCAAAATCTTTGCATTGTCTGGGTGTAAATTTTTTGAAAAATATGTAGAAATATGAAAGTATGATATTATATATATATAGATTGAACTGAATTATATAATAACAATTACATGATTAACTAGAGTTCATTTAATTGTTTACAAAATAATTATGAGAATAATTCAAAAAAGCGTTTAATCAATATTGAAATAGGTCAAAGTAGTTTTACCACTCCTAGCAAATACAATTTACAGAACAATGATCAAACACGGTGAGCTTAAGAAAAAATGATGAGTCAGTGCTGACAGTATGGACACTTGAACAAGTTTTTTTTAATTCATCGTTATAAAACTTATTTTATATTTCGATCAAAACACCATCCGAAAGATGACATTCATTTTTTATGGAGAAAAAAAATGCGTTTCAAACCATGAATTCAAATACCATCAATTGGTTTAAAAATAAGCATCTCTAATTATGATAACATCTGTGCTATTTTTCCATTTAATTTATCGACCAACGTTTTGAACTTTGGTGAACTATACGTGAGAATCAATATCAATGTAATTAATCATGTAAATTATAAAATAAACTTTCAGCTGTGAATTTCTTAAATTTTATGTTCGCGGATGAAAATAAAATTTTCAGGACGTAGGCGGGAGTAACAAATTAAGAACAGAAAAATTATCAAATTTAATTAGGTGATTTTTCGTCTCATGGCGTGAAGGAAACACATTTACAAACAAGAGAAAGTCTAAAGAAGAAGGAACAGTATTTATTCCAAACTGCAAGTACACTCGCATCATTTTTTGAACGTTTCGCAATGCTGTGAATAATGCCCGCTTTTATACTGGAGATTTGTTTGTAGCAAACGAAAGTGATTCGAATCAAAATTGAACCAATAAATAATTATAGCAGTGTGAAAGAAAAGAAAGTTGACGTTTACAAAATCAGAAACGTTATTTCACTAGAAGTCCCTTGTTTAGCATGGGCCATGTTTCTTCAAGATATATATATTTTTGTTCAAGAATCCCATTAATTTTAGTCCGACAAATACGAATCAAGATTTAAATTCCGTCTTAATATTTTATTCAATCCTTTTTTTGGGAGGGAAGGGTTGAAGTAAATTTTATTCATTTAATTCATTTAAAAAAACAAAGGCAAAATACGTATATACTCAATTTTGTACATTGTTTCAATTAAATCACATATCTGAAAACCAAATAAATCTGATTAAACAAATTTTGTTTATTCAATTATACAAAATAAAACCTAAATGTTCTCCAGACATGTGGTATAGCCATCAGATGTAATCAAACATGAAACTTATGTCCACCAGTTAATATTATTATAATTCAGTAAAAAATGAGTTCAAGAGAATCATTAAAGACGAATTCACAAAAAATTTTCATTAGTAATACAGTGGTAGAAAATACGGGCATTATATTATTATTCTTCATTTAGCTCAATGGAATATGCGTGACTAAATGTTGCGAATGAAATCTCCTGTGCGAATTCAGAGGCCATGGCACTCCGGCGGCTGCTCCGGGAGAGGTAGACACTTTTCATAGTTAAGGGGTTGAAATCCCCACCTGAGTACCTGTGCACCCGCAACGGTATGTGGGTGGTGGGTCGAGTTAGAGATCGATGCAGTTTGGCAGAGCATCTACCCTCTCGTCATCCGGGCTACTTTTCGGAGGTCTATCCGTCCTCAGTGAGGTGGTTTTATTGATCTGCTGATGCCACGCCTTCAGCCCCCAATGTAGTCACGCCCACTGCCTCCGCCGCGGCGGCGTGACTGGGGGCAGCAATGCCGGGGGCTATTTTTCCTAGCACCAATTTGTTGGTTTGTCTGCCCACGTTCGGGACGCGAATGCGTGCGTTTAGATAAAATATAATTTATATACAAATGTCTCCACGTAAAAGAGGGGGGTCTTTCACATTTCATATTTAAATAATTAAGGGAAGGAAATTAGATTTCGGATAATATGTAAATTACAAAAAAAAAAAACATTTTTAATTCTTTTATTTCAGGGATTTATCAAAATTGACACTTAGATCTTCATAACAAAAGAAAATTAAAATGTCACTGTGATAAAACGATTATATATTTTTTTCAATTTGAAGGACTCTTTGTTCAACGACATACCATTAAAAAAATTGTAAAAATTGAATGGAGAAGATAGAAGTAATGCCGTTATGTGGAATAAATGTGAAAAATTTTTTGAACATTAATTTTATTTTATTTCATGCAATAATTTTAATTTTTTAATTATGAAAATTATTCGAGTGTCACAATTATCCTCAGCATCCACTAAAAAACAAAAAAATGTAGAAACAATAAATTATGATATAAAAATTTGAGTTTAAGTTTCTATTAATAGAGCACAATTTTATGAAGAAAAATCTTCAAAGAAGAAAATTAATTATTTACAGTTATAATGTACAAGCGTCAGTAGAAAATAATTCAAGGAAGTTTTCCGCAAATCATAATACCGTATAATATTGTCTTCATGTGTACACGGAACATGTGCACAAGATAACTTTACCTTCGTATAATTTCTTTATGTGACTCGGAATATGGTAATAATTGTATAATTTGTTTAATGCTTACGTTTTTCCGCTAGGTTTTTTTTTTTTTTCGAAAAGTACAATTTACATGCTATTTTATACTATTTAACAATATTAACCATGAACAATTTTATCAAACGTTGTAATATAAAATTCAAAGTGTCAGTCCTGAAGATTGAAGTTAATTCCATATAATTCAACTTTTTCATTTTATATGACAATGATTCGAAATTTTGGAAAAATTTTAAGTTTATCCGAAATTTAATTGCAACTACTTGGAAATAAAGTCAATTTTCCCTTTCCTTGAAAAAAAATAGTTCCGCAGTTAAACGTTATACATTACACACTAGTGAAAGTTCGGCATAAAATTAATTGTTATATTGAGAAATAAATAGTATACATTGAAAAAACCATGCACCAACTGTTTCTATAATTGTTTATGGCTATAAGTGCTATAACTGTGCAAATTAACAGTTCGCCATTAATAATTAACACGTTGATAGGCAATCAATTTTTTATCACTTTTTTCTAAGAGTTGTAGTGAAGATTAAATACTGGATGCTGAATAATATAATCCACGTGGTTCAGAAGATCAATAAAACTTGACACAAAACATAGGAATCAGTGAAAGTTCTTATAAACCGCGATATAATTGGCTGTGTGAATGAATCCTTGCCTGACTTAAGATCCATTTATTTTACGATATAGTTCAGTCGATGACTCTTGCTTCAATTAATTTTCATCGTGACGGGAGAACTAATAACACTTTTTATTTTTAAATAATGAAGGACGTATCTACTAAACTAAAAATTAATATTTAAACTTTCTTGACGTTATTTTGTATAATTACATTTTCGATAAGAAATTGTTCGTTCAAAAAATATTTTTGTCTCGCTTATGTAAGACATTATAAAAAAAGTAGACAAATTACGCTCATATGATTAGCTTGCGTATTGCCGCAACTAATAATATGTATACAAATGACCGGAGAACAATAACTTGAAATTACATATGCACATAATAATACAAATAAAATATTGTAATTTTTTCATCTGTATGTAAATGTAAATACTGACATTTATCGAACACTTGATGCCCATATTAATATTAGATACAAACAAATTAATTCAGGGAAGGGAAAATCAAAATTAAAAACAATAGTAATAAAGTATTTACCATCTACACCAGTGTAAAATGTAAAAATTCTCATGGTCAGACGGTCTTAACAAGTGGCACATTACCGGTTCATTATCATGTACAACCTTCGAACCGATTTCTCATTTTTTTAATGCATGAGTTTGGGATTACGAGTGATTCAAAGATCAAGGGCTTTCCGACTCTTGGATTGTCTTAATTCCGCATGAATACCGCAATGCTTGAAACATATTATTAGAGACATTTTACTTACTGAAAGTGAGTAAAACACGTGCCAACAGGTATTGCACTTTCGATCGTGAGATATTCTGCATAATCTCGAGACTCGGCATTATGAGCTGATCAGTGAAAGCTTCCGATTGTCCACGTGTGAGAAAAGTATATATGTGTTCAGGTCATCGTACCAGGAGCATCAATTCTCTTCACGATGATCCTTTGACTCTGCTATCACTTCCCGCTCGCTTTACATTCACAAAATAAACTTGTATCTTTTTTTCAATTGCAAATTCAATTGTTTTGGTAGTTCATGTTTTAAGCATAGGTGACAATTATATTGCCAAGATAAAATCTATATATATCCCACATACGAAACATTTCACCTATATGACTCACAAATGAAATTATATATAAATGTTTGCATTTCAGATGCAGTCAATATTGATGATTTATAAAAGAAAAAATAAATAAATATTTTTTTTTTGCAATATCAATTGAATCGAACAGCAATGAACTTTTGAACTTTTTTAGTTACAAAAGATTCGACTCGGTGACATAATCGACGAATAATCAACCCGGAAACCGGAAGAGCAAACAGCAATACTTAACACGCCGACCAACATTCTGCTGGAAAATTATGTATGCGGGTATTGATGAGGCGTAATGTTTCAAATCGTCATGGCAAACAACGAAACAATGGAGTTGCATACATTTTTTAATCATTCTGCATTGATGAAAACAAAAACATCATGATGATAACACAATTGATGGTACTTTTGTGGGCAACGAAAAAAAAATCCTTTTTCAGAATGAAAAATCCAAAGGCATTGCACAAAAAGTTCTTGAGCTCAGCGCGATTCATAATTTGCACAACAATTTTTCATTTGAAAATTAATCATTGCGCACAATCAACAAAATCTATTTTGAAAGCAATCATTCAATGAGAATTATTTTTCTCCTTTCAATCACGTTTTACAAATGAATTGCATGCGTCGAAGAATGATGAATGAAAAAAATGAGATACCGATTGGTATTTAGTTAAATCCAAGGAAACAAAAAAATAGTCTCAGCAGCATTGCGGAGCATCATCGTGGACGTGCTACGCATACAAGACAGTGACGTATTGCGTTAGAAATCAATGCATGTGGTTTACTCTCATCGCACACGTTCCAGTTGTTAGATCGATATTCTGCAACGAGGTAATATTTAATTAAAGTAACCTGCTGTCAATGCTGATCTTGACATATGCATAAGGAAAAGCAAAAGAATTATTTATGTACATTTCAATAGATTAAAAATTGTGAGAGCCGGCTCGAGGATCTTCAGCTCTATATGAATCTGCAATGAACATTGTTTGTGAGATAAAGACTGACAGTTTTAATGATTAAATATAAAGTAATTATTTATTCAGGTTGAAAAATATACTTTCTAAAAAATGATACCATCAGAATACACGACTCTTATCGATCTTTATCGTGTGCATTTTCAAACTAAAGCAATATTGAGCCTGACATAAATCTGTTGAAAACGAGATAATTTTTTGAAGATGAGGTTCAGACGAAATTCAATAAATGTGATCAAATGTCAAAATTTATATCATTCATTTAGAAAGTATTTTATAACCATAAAATTATCATGAAGACAATTTTGCGAAATTATTTTTTGTTCGTTTGTTTTTTCAAATTAAAATAATAAAAAAAACTTTTAAACTTTAAACTAAAATACCATTTAGAACCAATTGTTCTCTGGTTAAAAATTCAAATATATTAACAAAGATATTCAATCAATTTTCATGTTGAGTAGAATGTCTACGGTTTTAAACACCCTGAATAAAATTCAGGTCGTGGATCGCTCCCGGAGCGATCGTGAAACGTTCATCTGGAGTGTTTCACCATTTGTCTCGTTTATTGATAGACAGGCGATGCAAGTAGCTTTTCGTGAGTCAGAGCAATCCAGGCGACACAATGATGATCTGTGGGGCTAGTGTCGTCCTTCAACCACAACTCCAGCAGGATTCTTCAGCAAAGTGTCTCGTCGTGTCAAATTGATTTCGAAATGATTTAGAGTTGGTAATATTTATTACACCAGAGAACAATGATTGTAACATTAAGAAATCTCAATCAGATGATTCCAGTGCTTGTATGAAGATTAGAAAATGAGAAATGATTTGAGAATTAAAAATCATTGACTGATGAAATTAAAAGCATTAAAATGTTTAAAACAATTATAAGTCAAAAGATCAATAAAGTACCGAAATATCGGATTGCAATGTGTAAGCGAATACGAATGAACCGCTTATTCGCAACTGGTACTCTGCTTTCATTTAAATTTCGTCCAATTTAACGTCAGAGAAAGTGATAAATGGCCTCTTCGCCGAAAATGTCCATCTGGTCAGTTTCAAATTTAACATATAATTTTGGAATATTGATGACAATCAAACTTTCAGTTTGTTTTATTAGCATGAAAAAAAGATACAATCTTATTCGTTTAGACATAAAAAATGAATTTTTAAGGCTTATATAAAACTAAAATATTATACGTGGTTTTATGTATCTCAGAAGTGGTCCATTTATTGCAAAACTATTATTTCAGATATAGCACATAGATGAAGCCATATATACATTTACAATAGGAAGTTTTTTCAGTCTAATTGATATAGCTACTAATTAATGATAATGTTTGAGATACAATTTTTCACATCTTACATCAGCAGTCTCCGATTTCTCTCCATACGCTCATCACTTTTGAACCATAATCGTAACTGCACGATGTATCATAATATTATATCACATAAAAATTTCACACTTGAAAATTACTCTTTAATTGGGCGTTTTATGAACGAAAAAATGCTCCTTCATATAATCACGCAGATATAGAAAAGTTGACAAGACCACGGCCAATGGCAACGATGCCAAGTCAGATACAAAACTTGTGCTTTTTGTGTACATTGCACTAAACATTTATCTTAATTAAAACACAACGTCGAGAGAGGCTAAGATAAAAACTCATACTCATATAGCAATATTAATTGTTACTGTGCTGAATTTCACTGCAAGTCCTTTGTATGAGGAAGTAACAGCAGAATGGTATGGAAATCACGTGGATGAAAGTGATAAGTATTATATTGAAAGTCGTTAAGAAGATGACAGTACAATGTATAGAATTCGGTTGCAATTTTAAAGACCGCAATCATGCGATTTGTAATTTTTTTTAACACCCTACAATATGTTTAAAAAGACAATCTGTTTAATGATTTATGTACACTTTCGCCTTAGTTGAAAATCAATTCTAATTTAATTTTTAGCATAAGCAGTACGTAAAAAAAATATTTCCCTAAAAATTAGTTCTTGTATGCAAAAGAAAAAAATTGTAAAAGAAATTGTTATCATTTTTGTACTTTAAAAAGTTTTCTTTTAATTGATAATATTATGGGTACTTGAAGTAATTTGATTATTATGTTCAGTGTGTTCAAGTAACAGAATCAATTGTTAGATTGCAAAACCACAATTCATGTCTCACGCTCTAACTTTGTATCTTCTCAGACGAATGAAATTATCATGAGTATAATCAATTGCTTGCTAAGAATTGGAGCAAATTCGTAGGCACGTCTTAGAGGAGTGTCGATTTAAAGAGACCGCTTTGCTGAGGAAGTTGTCATCGCCACGAGTCTTGACCCATTACGTTGCTTATTGCCAGAGCATATTCTGAAGAAAAGGTGCTGCACGCTTTTCTGGGCCGAGGACGTGATCTGTTTGTGCTAATTACGTATATCTCTTTTTCATTAATTGTTTTGCCTTTTCTTAAGACTAGAACTTCTTCTCAAGACCTATTGAAATGAGATCTCTCAAAATAAATGCTCAGCATTTTCGAGCTATATAAATAGAACATACCTCGGTTGTGCAGAAATGAATAATTAAATTTATATTATTTGTATTGAATCTATGTTAAACCTCGGTTCCTAGTCTCTTTTCGCGCAGTACCTGAACCCACTCGATGCAGCGAAATAAGAGGATTTTCCTTGTGATTTTTAAGACGCATTAAAAGAACAGAAAATTGTTTTTCTGAAGCTGTTTGAGATCCCATTTATATTGTATAATGGAACCTCGTTACACATTACGGGAGTACCAAACCAAATTACTTGAATAAAAGTTGTTTTGTGAATACAATCCAACAGTTGAATTAATTTTTTTTAGTTTGTAAATTATTCTCCAGCTTAAGAATAAATCAATCGGAACTGTATTGGTAATGGCTCGGGTAAAGGAATAAATGAAAAAGAATTCTCTCCTTTCCCACTGCTTTCTTAAATTTTTTAATTCAGTGGCATGAATAAAAATGGCACTCCAATTATCAAAATTATGTGACAACGTTTAACTGAGTTTTTTATTTTAGACCTAAAAAATATTTATATTAGTGCACATTTCGAAACTGAAATTACTCAAGTGAAATTACTGAATACAGTTCTCGTTAGCAAATTTAAAAAACAATTGTTTTTTTATTATTACACGGAGAGAAATATATACTAAAATTCAAAATTGTATATTATAAAATAGATACAGACTCGAATCACGATCAATTATTATGACTTTTTATGTAAATTTTATTGCATATTATGGCAAAATTTGTAATATGATGAGACAAATATTCGAAATATAAAAATTGTAGCATTTTAAAAGAATATTCAAGTTGAATTGCACGAATTTTAATATTGTAAATATAGAACTTTTCCGAATCAAAACAATCGAAATTTTATTATAAAGGAATAGTAAATTTTCATATTATGTTTTGATTTCTTTCTTAATAAAAATCTAATATTTCGTACATTTTAATATTACTGTTTGTTTCGGCATCTGATTATCTTTCTCGCAAGTGCCAATTATGATGTTAGTTTACTATGAATATTGCGATGTACTGCGTAAAATGTTTGTGTGTGAAAGTGTTTGGTAATGTATCTTCGTCCGTTATCAATCAAGTTTGTTATCAAATAATAAGCATCTGGGATTGAAATGTAAAACTGGGTCTATAAAGAAAAAAGCGAATTGTGTTAATAATGAAAAAAAAAATTTTTTCTTTATTACTAATTCACAATAAAAAAATAATAAAATATTTAACAAATTTCTGTTCATTAAATCTTAAAATTTATTATATAAAATACTAAAAATTAATATGAATAATCATGAAATTTACTATATAAAATTATAAAATTTGAAATATGGTGTTATACAATTTCACACATTAAATTTAAAAATTTTAAACAAGTTTTACAATTATTCAACATTTCATATCACACAAACTGAAATAACAATTCCAAAAATTATTATGTAAGTGTTAAAAAGAACAACAATTTTTGATATTTTTCGATCCGATGCACCGTCTAAAATTTCCTCGTTCCATTATCAAGTCGACCGTCCATCGGCGAATAAAAAAGTCATCGCCGACTCAAGGTTAAATTGTATTCTCTGAATTAGAGTTGCAGTTGGTTCTCCATGTGTCTCCCTCCTTTTGAGATCCCTCCATATACATTCACCCTGACGATGCGAAACCGAGTAGCATCCTCCTGCTCACAAGAAGGACTTTCTCCAAAAGACTGCTAACTATATAAGCAACATCTGCCGCGTTAAAGTCATGTTAGACGATTTCGTGGTTCACCAGTAAACGTCCGCCGCGAAGTGTTCCGCTGGCATTGAAATTATTCAATCAAATAGATGGTATAGGACAATAGAACAGATCTTGTTTGTGCACTTTTGAGAAACTGTCAGTGATTATGAGGACCATGAGGAAATTGTGGTCCCCCTTGGTGGCAAGCGTTTTCGCGACGGCCCTGCTTGTTCCGGCCACGGTTCACGCGGAGGGTAAGCATCAGCTTTCATACATCAGAGAAAGTTTCATCAATCTTTATACGACGGCGCTATATTGCCGTTATTAATTAACGCTTTATCGCGCCAACTTATCGCTTATCTAATGTAATGATAATAAATTGGTTACATTTGACAATTCTTTCTTATAGTGAAGCACTATTGATTTTAAATTTCGATTCATTTTTTTGTTTCATTCGTTTCTTTTCTAGTAATTTGAGCTTGACATTCTTAATTTGATCTTATAAAATCAATATGTTCTAAATTCAAATTTCACGAATTTTAATAATCTCTTGAAACTGCTTCATTTTGAAAAATATATAATTTAAAAATTGTTCACCAATTTGCCAAATTTGGTGCGCCTCAGCTGTTAAAAAATATATTGATTAATGTCAATATTTAATACAAGAAAAAGTAAATCAATTCGAACAGCCATGGATATTTATTTTGGCTAAATTTATCGTTTTGATTATGGTTGATGCTAATAATTCTTATCTGAATAAATAGTTTAGTAGGTAGATAGAAAGTGAGCCAAGTCAATTAGAAATTGAGCCAAAATAAGTATCATCAATATCGCAAATTTTCCGTCTGATATATATTTTAATAAAAACACATTTTAGTTAACAGTCCCATAATTTATTAAAAATAATAATTTTATTCCCACAAATAAATAAAAATAAGACTAAATAATACTAAGACAAAAAATAAATCTCAAGTTCAGAAAAAATTGTAACGTTGTAATGCACAGAGTGTTTGTCATACAAATTGAGCAACAGTGAGAACTTGTCATTACATTATGTACATTGTTTCAATTTTTTCCGTTACAACCGTTTTTCAACTACATATTTAGATAACTTATCTGTTTGGTAATAAAACTTAGAATTTATTTAATCAAATCCAACAAATTATCTTCTGAGAATAGCAATGATTATGATCAATCATAATTAAACTTGTGCATTTGAAATTCACGACATGGCTTTTTTAATACTCAAAGTTATGATCAAAGTTACTATTTCATAGTAAAGAATTGCAAAAGTTTTTACATCACACTTTTTTGATTTCATAGACAAATGTCCATGTCAAAGACATTCATTAGTAAATTAGTATAATGAGCTATGAAATTGCAGTTGTTTTCAAATAAATATACGGTCATCAAAATATCGATCTGTTCGATATAAATTTCGTTTACGCGTGCACAGTTCATAATCGTATTACATATATCGTGTAACATCTAACAAATTAATGTCAACGATAGTTCGGTATGAGTTCTGCAATATTAATATAATTAAATTTCCGAGACTTCCTTATTATGTAAAAAAAAACACCGCATTCCCGTAGAAAACGCAAAAGAAAGTTCAGTTGAGTCACGACTCCAGTTTAATTCAGTGTTCTTCCCGTGCATCACCATGCTTTATGAAAGTAATCTCATTATATGTGTGCGGTGTCGTTGCATTACAAATCTTTCCAGTTGAGAGTAATTTCAAGCTAATTTGAAAGTTATGAAATATCTTGTATCACTGCGGTGAGACCGGTAAACTTTTGTTTTAATCAATTGCAATGGTTTGTTTTAATTTAGACCTTTTCATTACGTGAATGCAAATCCAAACGTAAAACAAAATCTCGAAACAAAGTAACCTTCAAATTTAATGATCTACCCACCTTTGATAGGCACAAAAATGCATACCCCATAATTTTACTGTTCCTTCTATTAACCGACATTTATATGCACTTAAATACCAAATGTCATTTAAAATTAATAAATCGCATCAAACGAAGAGAAAACTGCTATCTGGTATTTAGAAACAAAGTTAAAAAGTTAATTGTCGTATCGTGACAGACTGAGTATTGACCAAGGTTGTCAATAGCTTAATTATGAATTATACCGGTCAGTTTGCAACATGCACGCAAGGGTAAAAGCAAAATCTTGGCCAATTAACAATCTCTGGGATCAAAAAATCAATACATCGCCGTTTTCTATCATCTGCATTGGTTTAAGGATATAGAACTCTGATGAGTTCGTTGATACAAGAAATTAAATTTGAAAACCAAACGTCAGTCGGAAGAGTTAGCAATTTTTTGTTGATCCTTACCATTTTCACAAAATGTCGAGTTAATAATTTCTCTACTCTCGCACAAAGGTAATAATCTTTTAACGTACCATCGGAGCAATGTACGAATGTATACGCTTTCTCCATTAGATGTTTTTTGTCTAAATGTAATATCTTATGTTGTGTATACGAGTGTCACTCGTGTAATTCGCTTGTTTATCTTCGAGCATTGTTTCAAGAAAGTATAAAGTTTCGAATAATGAAAATGTTTAAGATACAAAGTCCCGGAATGAATTTTCTTTTCACTGGAAAATCATAATTTATGATCGCCAGAGTAATATGAAGAAACAAGAAAAGTGACAGCAGAAGTGTAATTACGTTTTCAATACATTAATCCTTCACGGCTCGGGTAGAATTTTTTTTCAATAAGAAACACATAATGACTTAATTATCCATCATTTAAGTTGAATGCACTTAATTTTTTATTCCATCGTTAGTGATAAACAAGCAGAGATTCATCAATGACTATTTTTAAATACCGGCTGTAATTAAGTTCAATGTAATTACTAATTGGCAACGATATACTTTACGTTTTGATGCAATGCAAACTTGCGCTACAATGTCAACTTTTGTATACAATACAAATTATGGGCATGCTGTGCGTAAACGTTGCGTAAGCATGCTTGAAGGTGTAATGAATATGTCCACGTCAAGCGCGTGTTTATTATTTCTCTTATTATCATGACTGGACTGGTACTGCAAACTAACACAATGCACGTTTTCACTTACCCTTCCGGAACATATTTTTTCATTTTTGTATGGGATAAAAGCATCACTGATTGACAATTAAAAAAAGACACTTTTTGATATCCCAAATCAAGTTGATTTTTGTCGCTCAATTCTAATAGTTCTACAATTTTTAAACTTTTATGTAGGTATATTTTAGATTCGCTATGTTTTTTTTTAATTCTGCAGACTGAATTTTAGAGTGAGAAGCTTTTTGTTTTAATTATTTTTTCCACCGAGTTATAAAATGCAAGAGTTATAAAACTGTAAAAACATTGCCGTTCATTATTTCTGCCAGATTCGCAAAAACAATGAAGTATAACAGTTGTTATATTCTTCAACAGCCATCAAAAACATTGTTTTTTTAAACATTCGGCGATGGTGCACTTATGCTCGAAATTTATAAAAACTAAAAAACAATAAATGATTAATTGATTAATTAATTAAATAATTGGTCAATTGTTTGCAGCTCCTTTGTCGGGTAGCTATTTACCACCATCGACAAGTTACGGTACTCCAGATGTTGGTGGAGGCGGCGGAGGCGGCGGCGGTTACAGTAGCGGTCCCCCATCACCAAGTTATGGCGCCCCATCTCTAGGAGGTGGTGGCGGCGGTGGTTATAGCAGCGGACCCCCATCACCCAGCTATGGAGCACCGTCCCAAGGAGGCGGCGGAGGCGGTTACAGTAGCGGACCTCCATCTTCGAGTTATGGAGCACCATCTCTGGGAGGTGGTGGTGGTGGCGGAGGCGGTTACAGCAGCGGACCCCCGTCTTCTAGTTACGGTGCCCCATCATTTGGAGGCGGCGGCGGTGCACCTTCCTCTTCTTACGGAGCACCATCTTCAGGCGGGGGCGGACGCCCATCGTCTTCATATGGAGCGCCACCATCATCTTCATACGGAGCTCCATCTGGCGGTGGCGGCGGTTCTGGTTATAGCAAAGGCGGTAGCGGCGGAGGCGGTTTTGGCGGAGGTGGATTCGGGGGTGGTGCCCCATCTTCAAGCTACGGTGCTCCTTCTTCTGGCGGAGGTAGTTTCGGTGGCGGTAGCAGTTTCGGAGGCGGTGCTCCTTCATCCTCTTATGGAGCGCCATCTTCTGGCGGCGGCGGATTCGGCGGCGGTGCCCCATCTTCCAGTTACGGAGCTCCCCCGCCAGGAAACTATGGACCTCCTCAAAGGCCCTCGTCTACTTACGGCGCGCCGTCTAGCGGTGGCGGATTCGGTAGCGGCAGTGGTGGATTTGGTGGCGGCAGTGGTGGATTCGGTGGCGGAAGACCCTCGTCAACTTACGGTGCCCCTTCAAGCGGAGGTGGACGACCATCCTCCTCATATGGTGCTCCTTCAAGACCTTCATCTAGTTACGGAGCTCCATCCCGGCCCCCATCTTCTAGTTACGGTGCCCCACAAAGACCGTCTTCAACCTACGGCGCGCCATCTTCTGGCGGAGGCAGTTTTGGTGGCGGAAGACCTTCCTCAACTTATGGCGCACCCAGCTCTGGTGGATTCGGAGGGTAATTTGAAATATTTTGATATAACTGTAGCTGTCAAACTATTTGATTCGTTAAAGTCTCTTTACCCTACTCTTTACAAATTAAGATGATTCATCCATATAATTACATTTATGTTTCCATCTAAAGACTTGATTCAATGTCATATGACATATAAAGCAATTGTCTGAAACAAAGTTATAATATCTTTGATAAATGAAACAATTAATCAAGTTTCTTAATCATCTTTGTAGATCTGGTGGTGGATCCTTCGGTGGTGGATCTCGTCCCTCATCGTCATACGGCGCTCCCAGTCCAGGAGGTGGCGGAGCTCCTTCATCTTCTTACGGAGCACCCCCATCTTCTTCGTACGGTGCCCCCAGCTCAGGCGGCGGCTCGTCAGGAGGCGGTCAGGGTTACGCGAGCAACGGTGGCTACCAGTACTAAACGTATCGCGTTTGATCTAATCGATCTCGTTCAGCCTTTTCTTACAATCAAATTTGTTTGATCTGAGAAGATGAGACAGACTCATTTTTGATGTCGTAGCTGACAGATGTAGCTGAAACGTATTGACATGGCGACGGTAAAGCAAACAAAAGCATCGGAATATCAACAACCTAGTCAGTACGTTCAGAAATTTTCTA
The DNA here is from genome assembly GCA_030522925.1 of Trissolcus japonicus. Taxonomy (NCBI): domain Eukaryota; kingdom Metazoa; phylum Arthropoda; class Insecta; order Hymenoptera; family Scelionidae; genus Trissolcus; species Trissolcus japonicus. Next base: position 232,510 of record JAPYZS010000059.1, read on the forward strand.
TACAAACGACAACTTGAACCGAGCTAGTAACTTAAATCGAAACAATTAGTTAAGATAACAGTTCATGTCATATAGGAAATAACACCGAACTCTCATCTGACGAGGAACAAACGCTTCCTCCGCGATATTGTAATTTATTTATTTTGTAAAAACGCTTTTTATACTAATAAAGCAGTTGTGCTTGAATGTGTCTGATTTCCATTGTTCAGCCCTCATTTCTGTAAAATAATAAATATATTTTTTTTTCAAACCATTTATTGCACAAATAAAAAAATACAGGTTCTTAATCAACAAAATAGAAATTTGAAATTACGAAAGCTAAAATTTTTCATACAGTTACATAAGTGACTATAACAGCATGGTGGTATGCAAATGACAAGTGTAGATTGGACCAATTTCGAAAGCTCAATGGTTGCACCATTGGAAGAAAACCACCGCTTTCATAATTTCAATAAGGGTACTTAGCCGTCTCCGGCGTAACGCTCGCTGGATTTATTGATTCGGTCCACTCGTTCACCAGGAACACATGAATAAATAAGAGCTCTTTTTATTCTTCCTTCTGTTCGATTCGGTACTTACCGGAATACTTGATCATCTTCATTTCTTGCGGATGTACTCTTAGAAAATGAAAAACAAACTTATTTTTTGAAATAATATCGAGATGATTTTTGGAAAAGCCACTTAAAATGTGTTATGTACAAAGTTTCAACTGACCACCAAGAAACGCAATGTGAAGTGCAGAAATTAGTGATTAATATCACTGTATTATCAATATAACATGACGTTAATTTCCTCCGCGGGAAGGCCATCATCAAAATTAAAATACAAAAAAGTGTTACTTTAATAAATTAACATTATTTCACTGTTCAGTAATTCACGAAAGAAAGTTTTATCATTTGATAAATAATAAATTACATTTGATTAAGAAATTCTCGTGTTTCACTCACTTTGAGTCTTTACGTGATGATTCTTATCTGAACAAATCGTGTTTTCATTACTTATTACATCAACTTGACATGACTAGAATCATGAAATTAATCATCATTGCATCTGATTATCTCTGATTTTTACCGCGGTCGCGAGATCAAACAGAACGTGTGATGAATTATTGCACAAATGTTATACACGTTTTGTGACGAAATAAAACAATAGCAATGACTTTGACTTGTGATAGTAATTCGTGCATCAAAAACTAGGTAATACAAGTGAGTGTTAAACAAATGTTAAAAATATGAATCAGTAAATATAATTTATAATAATAGTTTTTTTTTTAACATGATGAAATTATTTTTAATAGATAAAAACTTTGTTGAAAAAGGATGAATGAAAAATCAAATATCAAATGTTTTTGTACACCGTTTATTTGTAACATTGACAATCAACATTTCGATTATTTTTCGCAATTATACACGTATAGTATATATCCATATGTATATTTGTTTTATATTATTTGCTATAGTACTGAGAAATGATTTTGTTAATACATATAATTATGTATACGACTGTCCAGGCTGTTCGAGCTTTGTTTTGTGTACATACGGTTTTGATGATAAATAATGTATTAATATCCTTCCACGTACACACGATCATCCGCTCATACATACGTTATCTTCGTCATAGTCTTGCACACTACGGTAGGTAGGTTGGTACCTCTCTACGGAGGTAGAACGTTTAAATATGTAAGTATATGTTTTTAGGTACACATTTGGTATTTCAAGTATATCCTCGCGGAGAAAAATTTTTTGCAAACACGTGCCATTTATCTTCATCGTTGTTAAACACAAAAATACATCATATATCAAAATTGAGCTTCTTTATAAATATAACAAACACTATATCTTTCGCTATTTTCTGTTATATCTTTTTCTTTTCAATTAGTAGAAATATATTAAACACGTTTATTTGACCTGAAAATATAAATTCAACACGGTCTTGTAGAATCAGAACAATCAAAGAATCAGCAACTGGCAAGATTTTTCTTTCCAATAAAAGTTTACTTTCAAAAAAAAAGAAACAAAAAAGCTAAAATCAACAGAAATGTATCAACAAGTCATAGTTGGCTCATGTAATTATAATCAACTACTAGAAATTTCATCTTTGCGAACAAATTGATAAATGACCGTGCAGTTTTCTCCGGATCGCAGTACATTTCGGAGGTATGTTGAAGAAATCAAGTAACTCCACCTCAAATCGATCGTGTTCGGCGCGGGCAGCCTTTTTTTTTTTTTTTTTTTTTTTCTCTCTCATTTTCGTCACCTCGAACCGAAGCCAAGCCGTCGTGATTCGCTCGAATTTACGAATGCACTGCATTCACTCGTTTCAAAAAGAGTTCGTTTCATACTCCCACAAACAAATGTAAATGCAAACTTAGATTTTAGATGTTTTCCATTTCATCGTACGCTATTCGAGGAGAAAAATCTTACTGTACACAATTTTTGTTGTTCGTATAGTTGTTGACTTTCAGTTCGTTAACACTAGAGCACACTTCATGATATGTATCCGTTACATCAGCTGCATTATAAGAAACGAATTGCCGGGGCAATTAATTTTCATTATAACTACACTTTTAATTATAATACAAGCTTTTCGTAATAGTGTTGATTACAATGCATGTTAATTGATATGTAGGTGACGAGGCGCGCGATGAAAAATATTGTGCCTCCTATTTCTCGCGCTGACCCATATTCTCTATAATCTCGTTTCGTTATAAATTATATACTTTATACGTGGCATTTCTTCTGTCCTCGCAATTTTTTTAATTACATATTATATAATTGTTTTTGTTTTTTTTTTCAACAAAACGCGTTTTCAAAGCATCAAACGATCTCAATAATTACATCTCTTAATTTCAAATTGTTCACTCGTGTGTGGGTTTCTCTAGTTTCGAAACAAATGCAATGATTATATACTCCATTAAATTTCTTATTTTATGGCAGGCCTATGCGAGCGACTGCGAATGTGTCAGAAGACGTGATTATCATTCCTTTTTTATTTTATTTTGTTTTTACTACTCATGAGAAATGAAACGATGAATAAATAATAATTATTCAGCTAAACTTAATCCATGTCGTGACTATTATAATATTCTCATATTCAAAAAAGTTATAATGTCACGTGAAAACATTTCACGTTCAATGACAAACTATAAAGTATGAGTTCATTTATGTACATTTATGACCAGGTTTAACAATCGTCGGTACATTTCTATAACAACCAGATGGTTTTAATTAGATGAAATAAAAGAGAAATGTCAGGAGGTGTGAAAACAATATAATATATTTACAAATCTTTAGTTCCGCTGTTCAGATCGATAAGCTTATGTACACGTAGATTCTGAACTTTTGTTTTATTTTCACCGGTCCGAACAGTGACTCTGAAAACACATCAATAATCATCTGAGACAAAACAAACGACAACGCAGATGAAATATGTAACCGCGCAAAACTTTGTCAACAAGAGATATTATGCAAAACAAACACTTGTAATTCTGTACATAACGAAAAAAGGGAAATAATTGCTCTCACAATCTTACTATCGTTGAAATATGGGTTTGATATTTGTTTCATATATCTTTCGAACATATATAACGACTGTTCGATTATAGTCTTCTCTTGTTGGATATATACGCGTGGCGGTGTGCATATTTGAAATTATCTAGACACTCGGTTTTTTTTTGTTTTAAACTTTATTGCGATTACATTATTCACAATATCCTCTATGTATATATATTTATATACCGTGTAGTTCGTCAATGAGCATCGCGTGCAAGTACCACTGTTTCCAAAAATAAAATATTCGTCGTCAAAAATACCCTCTCTTTGTTCAATTGTACCAGCCATTCTTTCAAAAAATCAAAAGTACGGCTGCGGAAACAATTATATCTCTATTCGTAACAGTTTTATGTACAAGAAAAATAGGTTTTGAACTTCTTTATTTTTTTTTTCATGTAAAAATACCGCTTTGATATTTTTATTTACAAACTAAAATGATATACGCGATTGCAAATATAAAATAATAATAAAATAATTAATGAAATGTATCTGCAATTAAAATAACAACTGGATAAATTAAGTTAATTAAACATTTTAGGGTTGGGGGAAACTTATCGACTATTTTATCTGTTTCATATTTACAGGAAACGGCAAAATTTAGGAACTTTGACACAAAAATTGTGTGTGCGACGTAACAAAAAAAGGAACTCAAAAACTGACGCGTAAATCGTCACCTTATAATTAGTACAATTTATTATACATTGTACAATTGATATGTCAATCTCAGCCTGCAAGTCCTCCCGACTTTCAATTGTATCATTTATAGATCAACATAGCACGCGATAGTCACTTCGAAGCACACCGCACTCATGTGCGCGCATTTTAATAATTTCGTATATACTATATCATAAACACAACGGATATATAGAAGCAGTGATCGATCCTAAATGTGTCAATATTCATCATCGTATAAAAAATCATCATTTTTTTCCAAACTTAATAAATTTTAAACTGGCAATTCAAAACTGAAACTCAATGATTAACTGGAACTAAATTGTATGAGTAAAACAAAAGTTACTGTCAATAAAATCCAAAATCCCCCAAATGTACAAAACAGTTAGCTCTAATCACTATTCTTACGAATCTCATGATATTTTTTATATATTTTTTACCATCAACGTGATCCTTTTTGCGTCAGAATAACGTAAGCGTTTATTTTGATTGACCTTGCACGGGACACCGTTACATCGAACGATGATTTGTTCTAAATATTCTACCATATATGTCGAACAAAGCACAGGGGGAACGATCGATATATAGCAAGTACAAAAGCTTTTTCACCTACCGTCGACTGAGATTATACGCATTCGACACGTTGTTATACACCAGCGGGACATTAGATTCTAATCATGTCACGTGCAGGGTTCAACAACTCATACTCAAAAAGAAAAAAAATGTCAAAAAAATATCTTAACTACCAACCATAAATCATACCAGGAACATCAACTGCAATTACTTTTGTTGTGCGAATCTAGAACATGCATCTTATATAGTTTACTACCGATGAGTCGCTAAATGCGTGAACATTCTATTTTGTAACTGCTGAACCAGTAGTATACAATTTAAGATGCACGTGGATAACTCTTTGTAACTTCACATATCTTTTGTATATAACTCACACTAAATTTCCCGAAGCAATGAAATTTCTATATGGCTCCATTAATGACTCATAATTGTTGCATACATTGTTCTCTTTCTGTGGCACATATATGGAACCATACATCACTTTGTACTTGGGTCAATAATCCTAACATGTAAATCGATATGTATAATAACTTGATAAATTGCTATCTAACTGGAACTATTAAAAAATCTCCAACAAATTTCGGACCGACCACTGCTCGCGACATTTCAAGCTGTCGAATTAGACTCTCTAGTTATTCAATATCTCCAAAAGGAAAACAATTAATATAATTACTAGGCCTAACAGACGGTGCGGTGTTTTGGTTAGTAATTTCAATCCCGGAAGCTCCGTTCATAACACATTTAAAATTCACGTCAGATTTGTTGAGCTTATTCGAAACAGGACTGAAACACATTCCCAAGTGTAAATTTATATATGGCTCCATTGATGAAGAATTTGTGAGCTCTTTTGCGTGGGCATTTGGGAGCCATTTATAGAGCCAGATATAAATTTATTGCTTGGGTTTAGTATATATCTTTTCAAAGATTAACAAGAACCACATAACGGCGCGCTGATGAACGTCCATCAACAGTTGAATAAATTCAAAAAATGCGACTCGAGTTAATTACTGACAGTACATTTAGATCTTTACCACTTATATTAGCACATCGAGCTACAGATGGTAGAATGTGCGTCGCGTATGTAAATAACAACTGCAATATTTTTTTAACAATTATTATATTGTGAGACCGAATTCATAACGAGATGACTCGCGAACGAACGATATAAGATTTATCAACAGTTTTCTCTTAATGATAAACAAACGGTATTGTCTACATGCAAATAAATTTTTTTTTAGTTGTACTGTATAACAAGTCCTGTATCCATTTCTTCAGAACAACCTCTTATTCATATGTGTTTCATTTGTCCATCATCGTTTTTCGTGATGTATAATCAGAATGATTCTGAAGTGCAAAAACATACTTTACAATCGAATTCGCTTACCGAGCTAGTTGAATCGAAGCTTCACGGATGAGACGAGAAAATGAAGATACTTTTTTAATTTATTTCATTTCAAATTAAATGATAGATCAATAATTATTAATTATAACTATTTGAAATCTATCTTTTCGCTAACTCGTATAAATCCGAAAATATTAAGGGGTTCATAAATTATTTCTATGTAATAACGTTAACTTGACTAGAATAATCTCATAATACTGTTGATAATAACGTTTTCAACGTGACTAAATAATAAGACAACATAAGACTTAAGACTTATACGAACAGGATTAATTTTTTTGAACATAGAATAACGTCAATCGGTCAGAGGGATTAAACCTCCGACCTTCCGAATTGGAACCTAGTAGCCGTAGCAACTTAGCCATCTCACTTGGTTAAAATGTGTCACATTATTCGCGACTTTATAGAAATATATAAAAATCTCACATTTTCATTAACGTAAAAGCAAATTGTCAAACTTGAAGAAACAAATTGTTTAACATTCACAACTGTCAGACTCAAAATAATTTACAAACTCCTTGATCAAATCAAACGCGAAAATTAATTTACAATCGAACTTCTCTGAAATAAAGGCAAACTGCCAATTGAACTAATTATTTTATTTGTTTGAAATGAAAAAAAAAAGAATTACCAACACTAATAAAAATTGTACTTTAAGGCATTTCAAGTGTTGGAAATATGTAGTTTGTTAAAGATTGGTGAAACGATAAAGATTTGCCCAAGTAAAAGTTTATATCTGGTATCGTTTGTGATCCATATAAGGGACACACGTGGGTTATAATTTCAGTATTTTTGGTTCACATGTACGGACCACATGGAACCGTACATAAAAATTTACTTGGCAATGAGAGAATAAGAAAAGTAAGAGGAGACGCACCGCACCGTCGCAGTTATTGTTGGTCACAGCATTCGATCACGGAACCAGAGTTTAGAACGCGGTGCTGGAATGCGGTGGTTTGGTTGCGCTCGGCTCGAGAGGTCCGAGAAGGTTCTCGGTAACCGGCGCAGTCTTGTACCCTGGCTCCATGTCGTAGTCCGGCTCGAGCGCAGGATTCACTCGTCCGTTTGCTTCGTCCTTGCTGCCGTAAAGCCTGCCGGCTCCTGCCGCAAGGACCGCCATCTGCTCGCCCTCCGCCGGGTCGGGCCCTACTCTCTCGACATCCTCAGGGATGTTGACGACGCAGCGGAAGACGTCATAACCCGGCGCCAATTGGCCGCTCAAAAATACCCTCTGCGTTCCGTAAGAGACGCCGATAAGAGTCACCAGCGACATCAACATCGCCATCGTACGGAACGGAAACGTCTGTCTGTGGTTCTCCGCGTCGTAACCCGGGTAGTGGATCAGCGCTGGCAGTCCGACCAACGGCTCGCCGCCGCTTATGCGCACAAGGAACGCTATGATGTACGCTGAGAGACTGCCGTAGGTGTTGCAGTTGTCTTTGAAGTGGACCACCATTAGCAATTGCGGAAACAGGATCACGTACACCAGATCCGAACACATCGACCACAAACCGTATATCGAGGGTATTGTCAATGCCATTACCGTACTCATCACCCCCACCACACCTATACCGATACGCATCACCCATATTATCTCCATCTCGGAGGCCTGCGAACAAATTTCAATTCGTCTTTTGTATTTAAAATATACCACAAATTCAGATATGATGAATTACTCTCAAAACCATTTTATGCCATTTACTGTGCTACTGAAAAATCCAGAAAACAACTGAGAATCTTACAGTTCATTTCTTTCAGTGATGGAAAATTTCACTTCAAACTGCTAAATGAACTTTTGGATTAAACATTCAAAAAAATTGATTCCAAAATCATTGTTATTTTATAAATGGATTGTTCCAGTTTAACCTTCGACAAGATAATCCTACATCCGCTTACCTTATTATTCTATCACAGATATCTATTTTTGTTCGTTTCAATAAATAATCTGCACTTTTCTCGTGATCTTCGTGCATCATCGATGACATACCCTGGTTTTTTCTAATCAAAGGGATACCTTGGCGTTTTCTAATCAAAGAGATTGCCACAATTGTAGCATTTTTTATACTGAAAATATTTTTATAATTTGTTATGAACGCATAAATTTCTGTTTTTCCATAAATATAAGTAAAATATATAGCTGGACAATCACGTCCGTGATTAGACGAATTTTACATATTGATGCTTCTACTTTTCTTACTGGTGATTGATTATTATCGTTCTGTTAAATTTACTCGTCACGGTTCAATTATTCTCAGGAAAAAAAATCCATTGCAGTTGCGAGTAATTGATGTTCCAAAATGGAAATTGATTTAGTTTTTGATTGATAATTGTTAGAAAACCATTTAATTCATTTTTGCAAATCATTATTCCATTTATCTTGAGAGATTTTTCTTTCTTCTAAGCACTTTCGTCGCCGATTTGATGATTTGGATAATTTGAACAAATAAATTCATAGAATGTTTACTTTGTCAATAAATAATTGTAACAGTTAATTGTTCAATTTAAATATAAAAATTGAGGATTGTTTTTATTGCAACCATTTTATTTGATTTTTCACCGAGCAGCTTGAATTTGTACATACGACATTGAAAATCACATTCATTGTTGACAATTTTATTATATTGCAAGACATTTTTCAACATTGACTTTGACATTGTTCAAGTTAATTTAAAGTAAAAGAATAAATATGTCACCTTCAAGTTTCTCTTTGTGGAAACTTACCATACTTGACCTTTTACTATACCACAGTTCATTCATAAAGACCAGGATCAATCCAAAAGTAATCGTTCGGACTCTTGACATTTATTTTTACCACGAGTAGTACGTAAATCTTGTTCACGTATTCTAGTCTCATTTATAATCAAATAGGTCAGGAATAAAGTTTGGTTCTATATGTGTTGTTATCGTTTCGCAAGACAAAAATCATTAATGAAAACTATGTGTTATATAGACAAACAACCTGTAGAAATGAGCAACGATTTAAAATCCGTGACATTATGAATTAAGTTGTCTTTCTATCGTAAAATAATATATGAAATATACGTAACAAATCTTTTTATATTCTATTCATTCAAGAGAACAGCAAAACTAAATTTCAACAAGGATAAAGAATATCAGCCCTCCAAATCTTAATGACCGATTGTTCGAATAAATTTTGCAGAAAGATTTCAAGTGGTCCGGACTGATAGGTCGGAGGTCAAACGCTGCACTGTTCTCAACTGAGAAGCTTCGGATCGATTCTCACTACCACGTGATATTTATAGGCCACTTTTGTGGCTAAATTCTTTCAACAAATTCAGACCTCACCTCTGCACTTGATCAGTAAAATATCGCAAGATAAAAAAATTTGTATATGACTTCATGGAACTATATATTGAACCATATAAATGTGCAATATATTTGCAATTTGTGTCATATATAAAAGAAAGTGCAAATTACCCTTTGTCGGAAGATCAATTTGTACACGTTTCGAGCGAACATGGAACTCGCGGATAGGATGCTGCTGTCAGCTGATGACATCACTGCAGCAGAAACAGCGCCGAGACCAAAAAACGAGACTATACTCGGTGTGAGATATTGGAGTACCATCGGCAATATCATACTCGTTTCTTTCTCCGTAAGAGGATAAGGGCCATTGTAACCGGTTTCATTCCAAGCTGAAACATTCCAAAATAATATTCACCAAATTAATTTCTGTTCGGTTCCGTTCGCCTCTTACAAAAGTGTGCCTTTTGGGTAATTACCAATATTTTATTCGATTTGGAAAGAAAAAGTTTCTCAAATTTTAAGTAGAACACCGGGTACTTGTCGGATGATTAAGCCTACCTGCATCGTCACTCAAATGACGTCAGTGCAAAATTTTGTTAATGCCCCGAAAGTGAAAATGTATGTACGACTCAATAAACAGAACCATATTTAAATTTTTTTACTTGATAGAGCTTACGGAAATTCAGCGACTCAAATGTATTCTGACTAATGAAAGTTGGTTTCAAAAAGTGAGAAGACTCTTTTGAATTGCAAAGATAACGAAAAAAAAACGAATTCTTTGATAAACATGATCTTTATTCGTTTCTATACAGTATGCATTGGAGATGTCGATACAGGTTTTTGAATTAGTTCCGGTAGGGTTGTCATATTTACGTTACACCGAGGGACCTCGTGTTTGCTACCCTCGCCCTCGTCATCGGAATCTCACATGGCAAATCCCACGCTATTATACTCGCCGGGCCCCCGCATTGTAAATAAATACTGTGAGCGCGCACCCTGCGCCACCAAATGTCAAGTAGCCTTCGCGGGTCGCGGCTGAACCGAGCCTAATTTAATCCCCCTTAACATGAACCTCTCGGCTGGCATACCAAAAGCCCCATCTTCGATAGAGACAGAAAAAGCAGCATCGAGAAAATGAAAGCAGTTGTTTTCACCACCTTTTGTATAACACAATTCTGCGGTGTTTCATTTTCAACGCTTAAACCAACTATCACTTCAATTGAATAATAATAGGATTCAATTTACGTTTTGTTTTGTACAAGAGAAATTGAAAACATGACAAAATTAAAATGAATGAAATAAAGAGGATACGACAATGTCGTCAACGATGACCAAACGTATCACGTAAACTAAGCAATGAATTGACCGCGAAATACAACTATTTTTTTACATAATTTAAACATTTGTATCGCTTGATTCCACTCCAGACATGTCACGGTCGCGCATGGAATCAATGAAGCTAAAGGTTAAAGTGCAAGAGAGTAAAGGCTTGCAGGTAAAGTTCGTGCTTGGAATTCCTGGTGAAGTTTGCATAAACTAAGCCGGTCGCGCAAATCATTAAGAACGATCAACGGGCCTACTTCCGGTTTTGGAATGTCAATCATGTGCCGAACTTTCTCCGGACAATTTTTGCTCAGTTTGTGGAAAAATGTGTGCTTAAGATTGATGCCTTGGCGTAGGTGCAGAAAGAATACTGATGGCGTCTCGCGTATCAGAGATTAACATCGGAGATTGTTTGATGCCGGTGTGAGATTTATTTATGGCGATGTCCAAGTTGCAAATTTTTCCTTCCATGATAATTTTGAAAGGTCAGTTGTAAAAATGCATATATAGTTACATTAATATGTCATATATAATTGTGTTCATGTCTTATTTGTGTTGCATAAGTGACAGCTCCAAACTCCATACAGGGAACTATATATACATTTTTACTTTAGCAATTGAAGTAAATCAAAATATTTTTTTGCATGAAAACGATTTGGGATGAAACAAAATTTAATTTCAAATAAACTCACGCGTTGCTTTGGCAATGGCACCAATGAGAACTGGAGGGATTGCCATAAGGATGCACCCGAAAGCGGCTACGTAACTAAGCACTTGGGCTCGTCCTGCTGTTTTAGACGATAGAACTCTTTGGAAATAAACCTGCCAAGGTATTCCACCGAAAACAAGAAGCAGGCCATTGTCTAAATAATCCCAGTACTCTTCGGAGCTGATACTGCCGATCCAGTCAACGTCCATTGAACTTAGTGGCAGGACTTTTGGATGTCCCCAGGCGAACGGGATGCACATCCACTAAAACAGAAAATTTAATCCTCCTCTAAATGTCATTACCAATCCAAACGATTTCATTATTTTGACCAAATAGATTTTTTCCCTATCTTTGTGTTTCACAATATTGATATAAAACAATATAGGATAAACTAATAATAAACTAGATACCACACCATTGCATGCATTAAAACTTTGCCCCCCTATTTTATTTTTGTTACAACCTTGAACGTTATTTAATGTCAATTCAATTTTTTACATTATTAATATTAATATTAAACATTTGATAAATTTTTATTCAACATTTTGTGAGTTAAATAATTAAAGATTAAAATTAAGAGCAAATTGATGTTATATTAAATTAATCAAAAATTATGATATCAGATGGAGCACAGTTTCGATTACGCTTATGATTATTTTGTAATCGCCTAATGTTCCAGCTTATACTCAAGTATAGCGGCTGTTCCCATGATCGCGAACGTACATCTACACTTTTACAATCGACGTAAAATATTACGCGCGTTTGCGTGTATATCACTTTGATCAATGAAAGTTGAATGAGGAATATAAATGAAAAGACCCCATGAATGCATCAACATGAAAGGCTTCCTTGGCTCTTTTCAGGAATCCACATAATCACAGGGTCAAATAGCGCGAGCCACGATTTTCTCATTAGCTTGTACGGATAAAATCTGACCTCGCTTTGCTACATTCAATCACAATTAATGACACATGATCTTGATTGATCGTACAATCCTATAAAGACTACATAATTTTTACTATTGTCTCGGCTGAATAACCAAACTGTAACGGGTGATTAGAATGAAAAAGGAGTTGTCAAGTTGACATTTTGATTCAGATTTTGTCGCGAGCTCAACATAATTAATGATCTAGGTATGAAATATCATTTTGATAAGACGACTTTTCAGGCACAGAAAATGCATCTCAATGTGTAAAAGTGGAACAAGAAACTATCTAGAGAAAACTCTTGGAAAACTATAAAACTTACCAATCCGATGAAAATGCAAAACAGTTGAATAACGTCGGTATAAGCAACGGAGTAGAGGCCTCCAAAAAGGGTGTAAAATATTGCGATGCAGGCGCTGAAAATAACTGATGTTTCCTGTTCCATATCAATGATGACAGCTAAAGTGGCACCTAAGGCTGCGAGGATGCCAGCGGCCCAGAACACCTCGCCGCACAAAGCTGGGAGGAACAAAAGACCACCCATTCGCTCTCCGAACGCATCCTGGAGAGGATCCAGCATTGTGATGTACCCCTGCTGTCGCATTTTGTTGGCAAAGAATATACCACCTGCAACAATCCGTTCGAAAACGTTGCAAGTACTATCCCGGCGATGGTAACACAAATTTTGAAATCAATTGTGGTATAAAGCGTGGACTCACCGAAAATAAGACTGAGGGAATAACCGAAAGGGGCTTGACACCAGATGAGACCTTTTGTGTAAATAGCCTCGGCGGTGCCGTTGATGTAACCCCCGCCTACCCAGGTCGCTGTCATAGTAAAAATGCCTACAAAAAGACCGATGGAGCGCCCGGCCAACATCACCTCCTCCTCGGAGTCGTTGCCGGCTTCTTTTTTTCTGGCAGCCCATATTCCAACACCTAAGATGAGCAGGTAGAATATAATAATGGATATGATTCCGCCGACGTTAATCATCTTCGGGGAAGTGAGCTCCACTGGCGTGAGCTCAAGGTGGTGCACACGGAGGTCCGAGAGGTTCGGTAGACGATCGAATTTACCAACGTGAGGGAACCTGCAACAAAAAGTATATCCCAACTGTTCAACCCCCGTTTGTATATAATCTTTTTGCTAAAATTTTTAATCAAGGTAACATCTTAATCATGTTGGATCTGATCCTTGGCCGGCATGAATATACCAATAATGGCCCATATAGATTTTGTATTACATAAATAGAGTCATGTACAACATTTCACTTGATTAAATCCGTTGCAAACATAATCTCAAGAACATCATTATAAAACCGCAAATATCTATTAGTCCTTTCTAACGAGAATTGAGGAATTAGTTCTGTATCACGTGTAATCAAGCGCTTAAATTATATATGCTTGAACGAGACACCTCTAAAGAAAACCACTAGGGTCGATAACACACTTTGAATCAAACATATATCAAAAGCAAGTCACTAAAACAGTCCCGGCCTTTTTTTCAATTTGATTTCCTACTTGACCCGTAAACGACATATTTGTCAAAAGAGACGTCCAACTTGAAACATTTTTTGCTACTGAATTTATTCGTTTGCGCGCTTTTGTAAAAGTCATACATGTTGTAGTAAGAATACCTTTTGTTAGTAAATGCTTATCATTTTTTGTTATAATTATTCATCTTGTTGCTTTGATATTAGTTCTATAGTTCTCTTATATAAAGGTCGATATAAAGTATTTTTGTACTTTATAGTTAAGTGATTTTGTTTAAGAACGTTAGCAGGGACAATCCGAGATTGGAAACAAGGTTTAATAAATGATTGAATTAGTCGGTTTTCAACGTCGCGTAATTACCTCTGAAGACCCCGAGGGGTACAATCACGCAACAGCGGGGGGCAGCCTCACACCGGAAGTGGCGGCATATCCTGGTGACGGCCCTTCCGCACGGCCGATGTCGACGGGGGGTTGGAATTCGGGGGGCAGCAATCACCCCACCGGAGCGAGGTCTTCTGGGAGGGGCTGTTCCTTGTTCTAAACGCGAGGCCGCCCATGGGCGCTGATGGCCATCGATTTCCACCCAACTTTGCACCGTTCTAACTTTTGCTGCTACCTGTCCTTACGTATCTCGCTCGCCGGATCAAGCAGATCCGTTAGCTTTTTCTGTAACATACAAATTTCATATTCTCTTTTTAAACCCTCATTACTTGTTTAATTACATCCAACAACTGTAATCACAAAAGCTCAAAAACAATAAACCTTCAATTGCTCAGCATTTTAAGTGCCAAACAGGTACTTCTATTCCGTAATTTTAATGCACTATTTTTAAATAAAAAAAAGAGAATAAAGAAAAAAGTTCCTTTCATTTTGATGGTAATTTGTTTTTCAATAGCATGCTTTGTTTAACATTAGTATAACAATTTCTTCAAAGTCTTTTTGGTATTTTCACTGAACAGTTTATACCTTTGCAAAAATGCTCGCTAAACTTAGTATTTGGTAAAATTGTTTCATAAATATTTTATTTTTCAAAACCAAACTTTTGTTCGAAACTTATGTTTTTTGTATCAGTTTATCTTTGAAATGTCAAATTTATGAAGAAATAATCAAAAACATAATTGAAAGTAAATTACACAGTAGCTCTAAGACGTCTTCCTCAAGGATAGGTTACATGTATTTCTAAACATTGTGTATGAAACGATGTACATAATATACTGTAACCTTAGTTATGATCACGCGATCCCTCTAGCATTGCATCAACTTTCCTCCCATCCCTCTGATCTTAACCCCTTCATGTAATTTATTGCGGTTTAGCGTCAACTCGTCTTGGTATCGTAAACTGTCTCGGATATAATGCCACTGGAACTTTAATCATCTTTGATCTGCTTTTGTAATATAAATAAACTTTTGTTTTTAAACAATAATATTGACTTTTACAAATATATTTTTTCATTTTTAAGCATACACGAGGAGATAAATTTTATCCTACTTTCAAACTATTTTTTAAAGATTTTTTTATTGATTTTTGATTTACAAAAAAAGTGATTAATCAAATTACAAAAG
Organism: Trissolcus japonicus; assembly: GCA_030522925.1. Classification (NCBI taxonomy): domain Eukaryota; kingdom Metazoa; phylum Arthropoda; class Insecta; order Hymenoptera; family Scelionidae; genus Trissolcus; species Trissolcus japonicus. Next base: position 247,989 of record JAPYZS010000059.1, read on the forward strand.
TACATAGAAACATAATATACAAATTATAATTCACGCCTGATAATGTAGATATAGTATAGCTTTTGATGGAAATATTTGAAAGAAATTATTGCTTTATTTTTCATATCCCGTTAAAAGTATAACGATGTTTTTTTAACAAGTATGCTCTTATCATTTATTAACGTGCAGTAATTTCATGGGTAATAATTCTTTTTATGCGTTTTTCGTTGTAATTACTATTGTAGAGCTTGATTACTATTGTAGACTATCTATATCAAAAATATCATATTCATTAAACTGAAAATCGATCTGGACCAAGATAACTAAATGTCAAATTTAAAATTGATGGATCTGCTTAAAAATTTGAGGCGAAAAGTACGAACACTTGTTTATATATCTTTCTTCGGTTTTATTTACAGTTTGTGATGTTAGCCTGAATAAGTCATTTACAAAGATTCGAGTCAAAGAATCGAACAATGAAATTAGATATTTCTTGCTCGTAAATTTATTATTTACCGTGCAAAAATAGTTTTGCAACTTGAAATAAAAAGTATGTAGGATATGTTTTATTTGTCTCTCGTCAATTTGGAAAGATGAAATGTTTAGTGAACTCGAATTTGCTCCATATCTGCTGCCATATATGACGTCATATTCAAAGTTTTACGTGAGTTTGCAAGTTGGTTGAATTATAATTTGATAATCGTGATTTGAAGAGGAAGCAAATTACTAATAGTAAAAGTAAACGATGATTATCAGACAAAAAAAATGCTGCAGCGACCTCGTACGAAGTTCGCATCGTGAGGCCATCCACCTAAATGATAGACAGATGACCTTATAAACGACAGCGAAATAAATGCACTGATTGACACCTGTGGTATGGAAAAATCTTGATGATTGTACTGCACTTTCTCACGGTTCGTATTCTTATGTTAAAATATTCTATTACCATTTTAGATATATGTAATAAATTTGCATTTTATGCATATCTAAAATTCAGACAAAATATGCGCGAGCACCTTTCAAGGATCAATAGCAATCGCTTTTATAACATTTATCACTGAAGCGCCACCTTCATTGTAACAAATTAATATCTGCCCCCCATTTCTATTTGAATATACATCAGATGTATGATTCCATATGTAAGGCATAAATGAAAATTGGGGCCCATATACGGCATTTCAGATATAAAACACATAAATTGAGCCATCTATAATTTTTTACTTGATTTACCAAAAGTGACGTAAAACCGCATCCATAAAAAATTTGTCAGTCTGTGAAAGTCGTGTAAAAATTGTACTAAAGTTACGTTAAAGTAAGTAACATTTGTAACTCTCAGTTGCATATAATCTTTTCCTGGTGCTATTTTTAAATTTTATTCTGTGATATAATTGGAAGTACACTGGTATATATTGTTGCTATAAATACGGAAATTGTGTACTTACTTTATTTCTTGACTGGAATAAGTTATCAGTTGGAATTTCTTTTTTACCGCAATGATATTGATTGTTTTTAAACAATGAGAGATGAAATTTACATAAAAAAATCTGGGTTGAGATCACAAATCTTTGTGAGATTTTAAAAAATTGATTTCTACGGAAAATTTACAACGGTTATGAACTTTTCGTCAAGTTTGCGTGTGGCCGTAGCAGAATTGCCACAATTCGAACGGTTCTATGCCAACTAACAATTATAAATCCTAAGATTCAACGTGCAAATTTATACAAGAACACGAGAGAGAATTATATATTTGCAACAAAAAGTGGCACACGAGCCTATTGAGGATTCAGACTAAGAAATATACGAATACAAAATTATAATTATAAATACAACCCTCGAAGAAATGAAAAAACTGAAATCAGACAACGCTCATTCATCGCACATATATGGCACGTATATATGGTTTCATATATGGCAGCATATATAAAGGAATTATAAAATATAAATAAGAGATATCCCTAGTAAAAATAGGCGGTCTTATAGGGCAAGCTCGCCCTATAAGGCCCCTATAAGGCGCGAAATTACACACCGTACAATCGCCCGATAAATTTTTACTAGGGATGTTCGACATATATGAGACATTACTACATATGTTTCATATATGATGCTCATACATAATATTTATTTTTCATATACGGTGCGTACATGGAGCCATATATAAATTTTCGTAATTGTAAGAATACAATGTTAAAACTGAATTCACTAATAAAATTAATTTCATACAAAAGCGACAGAAGCAGATAAAAAAGGCACATTCAGATCAGCCGTTCATAAATAAAATGCTCAAAGGAACTTTATGGTATCATATAATTGCAATTACCACAATCATTTACGTTAAATTACAATTCCTAAACACAGTTATCCTCGTGGCACCACAAAAACTTTGAAACCAATACCCGCGCGAAAACCTAGTCGCTGACAGACAAATGACTAAGAAAGTACTCACAGGTGCGCGTTCGTTGTAACGTTCGAGACATTCGTTGATTTTTTGTTTGCACGAGTGTCAGCACCGCGCGCCGGGCGAACGCGAAATTTGACAGATCCTCAATGATTGGAACATATGAAATTCGAGGAACGGATTGCGAAATTTTCAAAAAACTGAGTTGTACTGAGTTTCGTTACAAAAACAAGAGACAAAAAATTGAAAAAATTCCGCCGCGTCGAAAAAACGGATAGAAAGCAGTGCGGCCGACGCAACCGGTCGTCGGAGCGACGTGTATCAAACGTACCTAACGTCGCGGCGGACACCCCGCACTGAAGCGGCACTTTCCTCAGAACTCTCGTGGATGGGATATTGATTCAACCCCCGTGACGTCACGCGGCACCCCCGGAGTGGGGTGTTTTCCGCCTCCGCCATGTTCAGGACGAGGGCGGGGGGGCGTGGATTGGTGGAGACGCGATTCTGCGCCCCCGCAACCATCCCGCACACCACCACCGCACGCACAGGTGTATACGCTAATACCATTGATAAGGCGCAAAATTATATATCGTTTTGGTTGACGTGCGTGCTACGAATTGTACCATCAATTCATCATTGATTTGTGTCACCCTAAAACGACCAATTTTTATCACTTAAAAAATCAATTTTATTGATAATGTTATCAAAGATGTGATGTCAAGGAAAAAGAATATAAACTATATTATTTAATCAATTGTACTTTTCGTAAAATCGTGAGGTTAATTAACATGCAGTGGATTTTTTATTCAAGTTTCAATTCTGCAAAATTCTCAAAAAAGTGGAATGGATTTAAATCACATTAATCATTCTGGTACAAGATAGGAATATCCTGCTGACTCCGAAATGCGCGAATTTGAATTTTAGTATATAAAAACCGTTTTTTACTGTTTTCTATATTTTCATAATATATATTTTTTTCGTTTTGCGATAGCAAAACATGCCTATTCTGCAACAAGTGCGAATGTCTTTATTCGCACTTTTTTCGCACGAAATTATTATGTCTTTCGCTATCTACTTGATTTTTTATCGTTATCATGTGCATTTGCGATTCCTAAAGGTGCAATAAACTGTCCAGTGGCATTGTCTCAAACAAATTAAATTCGAATTAAAAATCAATGAGAACCGCTATTTCGTATCCTAGACTTTTCTGTACAGTGTAAGTCATGCCAATAAATTTGATATGAATGGAGTACCATCACACGTAGCATAATATTGGTTGAAAACTAATGCAAAATGACTTTCTCAAAATTGTTCCTCCAAACATTTTATCGTAGCAAGCAAGACGTATATAAAAAAAACTTTTTTATCTTTTTTCGAAATTAATTTTTCGCATCAAACCTTAAGAAGCCATGTTTTATTTTTCTCACGTATTATTGAAAACAAAATGAGAAAAAATTGTTGTATGAATAATTATTTACACGACACAGTTTTTATCGTGTTAATGTTCAATATATTGCTAACGAAATGAAAAAAAAAATTTATTTATTCAACGTAATTTTGTACATTGATTGCACTGATTTGTACACTGATGATGAGTGTACACTGAGTATAATGTTTACCTGAGATGCAATATGTCATCCAACAAATTGTGAATAATTTACTCTCTCAGTTGTCCCAAAGAAGCACCTTAAAAAATTATGTTAAAGTTGAAAATAAAAATGACTTTTACATGCAAAATGTCAAAGCAAAAAACTATACCAAGGTTGAGCATCTTTATGAATATTGGTTCTTGAAAATCGGTATTTATTTTTTACAGTAAAATCGAAGTGAAAATGAGTGTAAATAAAAATGTCAATTTCCAATCATACTTTTTGGAAAAACAAAATCATACAATTTAGCTATATAAATTCATTCAGACTAATCTTAAGCTTCTTTGAACAAATCTAAATGAAAGATATTCATGTTTTGTACGTGAAATTCAGATAACAATAAGAATCAAGTTGAAAGAAATCTCTTACCTGGATCGATTCCACTTGACCTAGTCTTTACAACTTATATAATATTTTTGGATAAAATTAGTGGACAGACAAGTTTAACTTTTGATCATTTTGAGAATAAAAATACTGTATAATTTCATATCAAATCTTTTATTTGCAATATGTATGGCACATAATTATTTTTAACGAACTTAAATTTAAAAAATGAATTTTTTTATCAAACGATTATTATATCGAACTAAATAATAATAAATTAAATAATGATGTAACATTAGATGAACTTGCTTATTATATTATGGACGTCACAAAAACTCAGATCTGAAATTGGATTTTAGATAAAAAATTAGATTTTATTGTGAATTTTCATTTTTATTTGTTCAATTGTTATCAATATAATATAGCCAAAGTGACAAAAAATTACAATAGATCAAATACATGAAAAACATAACAATGATGAATCAGCAACTTTTATTTACATTTGTCCCTTTAAAATCATTATTAAATTACCATATTAATTGTAGTAAAATATTTTATGGCTTGCATTCAATCCTGTACATCTATGAAAATCAACTTCTCATATTCTGTTTTTTGACACTACGAAAACTTCCTTATTGGAAAGATGCGACTAAACATTTCCCCTTGTTATAATGAACACCTTTCACGTATGAACTTGTTTTAATGGGTTTGACTTCTCTTTGTCTGTATTTTATAAAAATATCTGATCGCGATTTTGCCTGCTGCTAAACAGTAATTAGTTTTCCAGAGCACCACGGGCATGGGTGAAAATCTGGTTCAAAACTGCACGTATCGCTGCAGTCTTTGATCTCAGTTAGAAGGTCTAGAATTTCTGACGTTGTTTTGTCTTTCAGATCTATCACTGGGGATGATGGCTCTATAATGTTGGATTGTTGATCAGAGGAAGCAAGCATCTCGATATTATCTAAAATTTAAGAACAATTTAAATGATTAATTATTGTCATAATGAATCCAATGTTGTACATTATTTTTCTCGTATCTTACATTCATTATCATTGACCGGAGTCTGTTCTATCTCTTGAGAACCCTTCAATTTATTCCGAATCAAATCAGCAACAAGAACCTTCAGTTTATGCAACTGTTCCTGTAACAAATTTCTTTGATCCAACAATAATTTGAAAGACCTTTCTTTTTCTCTTGCTCTTTCGTGAAGAATGGATCTTTGTTTTTGATATAATGCAATGTATTCTCCTAAAAGGGAACGTTCAAATAATTTTAATTCAAATCATGTTAATCTCACTTGATCTCTCATTTTTAAAGTGACATTTAAAAATACCTATCGTATCAGTTTCTCCTTGCAATTGCAAAACCAGATGTTCTAGTCGCTGCTTTTCGTCAGTCAATTCTGCCACCTGTTCCATAGTTTGCTTGAATTTCACTTCCAATTTCTTGAGAGGTTCGGGAATAGTAAAAGATTCCTCATCCTCCGCCAATTTAGAGGTCTGCGTTTCGGTCGAAATTTTTCGAATTCGGATTTCGTTGCTGTCAGTCTTGTCAATATCTATTTCAGGAATTGATTCGACATGACCATTGGTTTCAGGAGATTCTTCCAAATTGACCTCAGAGTTCAATTTTATGCTTAGCTTCTCGTTCAGTCGTTCATTTTCTTTTTTCAACATTTCAATCATGTTCTACAATGAAAAATATAAAAATGAATAAAATTGAAACGAAATACAACATTTATTCGTTATATCATTTTACCAGGGCTTTGGTGAGCTCCTGTTGCACAGTCCCAGCGTGATGTGACTGAGCTTGATAATGTTGCATTTGATCCTCAAGTGCAGCTGATCTCAGTTTATCTTTTTCGATTTCCAGCAAAGCAGCTTCTTTTTCAGCCAGTTGACTTCTAACTTCATCCAATTGAGCTTCTACGTCGTTCAACATCATGTTCAATTTTTTACCAATGCTTCGTTCTGCTTGAAGTTGTTCTGTTAAATCCAGTTTAGCATTGCTCTAAAATGACAATATAAAATATAAACTCAAAAGAACGAATAAATGTCTGAATTTTACATATGGAAATACTTACCAGAGTTACGAAAGCATCGTGCATCTCATTCAGCTGATTTTTGAGTTGCTGGTTTTGAGAAACAGCCCTCGCAGCACCGAGTTGTTCACTTTCTAACGCAGAGAGAAGCTTTGAAGTGTCCACTTCTTGGTCTTTAGTCTCGCTCAATTCTGACAACTGATTTTTCAACTGTTCTATTTCTGCGTCCTTTTGAAATCAAAAAATAAAAATTATCGATATAATTGTGCATGAAAAATATTACCATTTTAATTATATATCTTGAATGTCTCACTTTATTATTAATTGCAGTTTGTAGAGTTTCTTGTTCAAGAACCAGATGATCTATATTCTTAGTCAAAATATCGATTCGACCTTGGTAGTCTTCCGTTGGCACTAAAGACTCTGATTTACTTCTTTCCCGTTGCAGATGTTGCTCCATGTCAGAAAGTCGCTGGATGTAACTTTCTTCTCTACTCTCAAACTCTGATATTCTTTTTTTAGCCATTTCCAACTAACAAGTTTAACATTTTAAAATAGTTGCCTCCATTACACTAAAAATTAATTCAAGTTGAACATAGTCGAGATACCTCGCATACCTCGTTAGTGATTTGTGCATGTCTTTCATCCAACTGTTGCACGTAACTTTTATACTGATTTCCGGCATCACTTTTTTCCTCGGTCAAATTTTTTATCGTCTCTTTTAGTTCAGCCATTTGTTGTTCGTACACTGCTACGATATTTCGCTGGTTATCCAAGCTTTGTGTTTCTTGAGGCGAACTGGTCAACTTTTGAAACATTTTTAAAACATTTTTCAAGCTCATTTTAAATATCAAATAACAAATAACTGACTGTATTCAATCGATTTCAATTGTTTGTATACCTGCTGAATTTTTAAATCACTCAAAGAAAGCAGAGCAATTTTTTCTTGCAATTCCTGTTGCAGATTAGCTAAGTCCACATTTTTCATATTTAATTTTTGTTTCAGTTCAGACGATTCCAATTCTATATCCTCTTTCGTTTTTCTAAAAAAAAAACGTTTCTTAGTAGTTCAAATTTATTTTAAAAATGTTTAAATTAAAATTATACAATATCAAAATACAAACCTGAGTTCTGAAAAGTGATTCGAAAGTTCATCATAACGATTTTGCAATTGCTGACAAGCTTTCTGGACATCATTGTTATTACTTCTAATGAACAATAATTCTTTCTCCAATTCTGTCACTCGCGATTGTGATGCCTTGAATTTTTCCCACAAATCTTTTACTTCGTCTGAAAGAAACATACAAATTTACATCTCATTAGACTTTTAAATACAACATTTTGAAATAAACTGAAAAATCACCTGCTTTTTGTTGCAACAAATGTTGATTTTGATCAAGAGCAGTTGAAAGCTCAGCTTTTTCAGCCACCAATATGCTCGTTGTATGTTCGTGAACTTGGAGTTGATTCTGCAGAGTACTTAGCTCCCGGGAAAATCTTTCACTCCACTCATTGTCTTTCGCAGAAAAAGCGTTCTCTAATTCGTGAATTTTCTTTTCCTGCAATTAAAAGGACATGAATTAATAAATAAGAAATTAAAACACAACCTCAGCGAAACGAGAATAATAATAATGAACCAACACTCTGCATTAATTGCCTCTGCAAGCCTTCGATCATATTTTTGGTCTCAGCATCGTTGGCTCCACGTTGATTATAAAATCCATCAAAATTCACCACCTCGTCGCTCTTATTCCCAAGGACATCTTGAATTGCATTAGACATCTGCTGCATCTGTTCTTTTTGCTGTACAAACGAATCCTTAACTGTCTGAAATGCAGCATGCATCTCCTGTCCGTCATTCGCCGAATTGAAATTCATATTTTCAGTGCTTGTAACGTTGCTTTCCTCTTGATTTATCACCGGTTCGGGAATCACGTAATTAACAACTTCTCCGAACGAGTTTTGAAGGTTGCTACTTTGGCACTCAGTTGGATGAAACATACTTTCGGCCACGAAATTTTGGACATTATTTTCAGGGAGAAAATTGGCGACGTTTGGAACGTTGGTTGTGTTTGAAGAAATTTGGAAATCGTCCGACTGGGTTGGAGAATTGTTTGAATTTTTATCTGTTACTAGTTGATTATCAATTTCTTCTGGCGCAATCTGGTTTGTTAGCTTATTCTAAAATTGTTTAAAATAAATTAGATTAAAAAATAGTAATGAGACCAAATTCGACAACAATAAATATTTAAATATTGTATGAAAAATATAGAAACTTGACGCGAACAAAATTTATTTGTGTAAATGAAATAAAACGTATTGTAATAAATTAATCTTTGATTGAACATTTATGTTACATATTGAAATAGTAGATTATTGTATCGCCTAATCACCTCATTGGAAAAATGATTTTGTTGACCCATATGGTTTTCCTGTGCATGTTTCTTCTCCTGATATTCCTTCAACTGTAACAAAATATAAAATAATTAGTTTTTCAATGATCATGCATTCATTGTAATTGCATGTCTTTAATTGCCAGAAGCATTTTTTTAAGCGCTATCATCATTGTCTAAATTAAAAATTCAGCTTTTTATTTTTATTTTTTCATTTATTATTAATTTTTTTTTTAACAAAAGTAAATGAAATAATTATACAGCTATAGGTTGACAAGTGTAGAAACTATATCAATGCGGTACCCTTTTGCGAGCAGCGATGAGTTTTTCTTTATCCATTTTTATTTATCTTCGAAGTTGCCAATGATCCTTAGTTATTTACACAATGATAAACAAGATTAAAAAAATAGTTCACATTTTGTATAAGAATCAAAATATGAGATTTTGACAGAACATAAGGTTAGGTCGTCATTGGCTTGCCACTTCACCACTTCATGACTTCGCTTGTGACGTATTATAGACTATGCGCAGTACAGAGTGAAAGTGTGGAGCGATAATTCAAATCCGATACAGACAGATTGTTCATCAATTTTGAACAAAAAACTAAGAACCACTTTTTGAATTTACAATATTTTTATCCTTTACATAATCTCAGAAATAAACGGGTTTATATTTTTATTTATTATTTTTCATTGTTTTAATAATTTTGAGATTTTCATCCATCTATAAAAAAAATTGATATAACATTCTTATAAATATGATATCGTGATAAAAATTTTAAGGTACAAAGATTTTATTTCAATTAAAGTCGCGTATTTAAATGATCATAAATCATAATTTAGTTACTGATGTGAAAGATCGTGTCGAGGCATTTAAAATATGCTTTAATTTTTATTTTAATTTATTGCGTCCGGGTCCGAAAGATATAATAAATGTCTAAATACTAACTATCTACCCAGTTAATCAATTGATTGCGATTTTTTTTCAATTTTAAATACCTTTATTTACGTATTATTTTACTTCTTTTTTTAAAAAATCATTATTTTTAATACACCTCATCATCCAAGCATCTTACCTTTTATTCTTTTCAAAAATTATACTTTTTTCATGAAAAAAAAGTAAAAAGATGTGCCATTAGATTCACTAATTATTTCTATTAATGGATGTAAATGTTCAACTGTTGTTTTAATCATGTTTCGATTATCTAATCACATCCAATCACGCCGGACTTTATAAGATGAGCTCTGCAACATTTGTCAGCAGAATTCCCAGTCCGCTTCTGCCTTTTTGAGTGTATACTGTCGTGTCTAATTCAACTGACCGAAACAAAATTCAATATACTAAAATCTTGTGTGAATTTGTGCGATTGTGCATTTTTTTATTATTAAATAAAATATAATAATAAAATAAAAATATAATAAATTTTTTTAAGTGGTTAACAAATCGGAATATTATGTTAATTATTACAAATAACATACCATTAATATTAATTTTAAAATAATATCAACACAAAATTTTTAATAAATGATTCACTAATAAAGAGATGCAACAATTGCAATTTTTTTATAGAAAAATCTTTTAGAATTAGTTAAATCGAAATAATGAACAACTTTAATTGAACAAGTTACATCAGCAATAAATAATTATTGTGCGAGGGATATTCGATTTCCACAGTCTGGCATCAATGCATCTCAGACTTTGACATATGACATGCTTCATTTGTGTGTAGCACTTCACTTCAATGTGACTCAATCTGCCCAAATGTGTCAGTCGCGGCAATCATGCTAATAATCATCGTATGTAATTGCTTTAATAGTTATCAGACAAGCACTTTTATATAGAAAACTCCCAATCTATTCAACAGTTCATCGTCATAGAATTATACTATATTGTTTTTTGTCCTTCAATAAATTTATATTATTAAATTTAATAAAATAAATTTGCTTTTATGCAATAAAAATCGTTGTATGATTGTTAATTAGAAAATGATGAAAAAACGTAGTAGTAACGATTGTAAAATGCCGCAGTTTTGCAAATCATTTAGAATTCATTAATGTAAGATGAAATTTTCAGGTTATGTAATTTTAATTTATAACAATTTGTTAAAGAAAACAAAATTACAAGATGGATTGGATTCTAACGACAGAAAAAAATAAAATTTGATCATTTTTTAAAAATATTTATAAATAAGAATGGAAACGAGGAATATTACATTACGAAGATCCAACCGGGATTTTTTGAGGAAGATTCCTGAAAATGTTGCCAAAGTTGTGGAACACTTTTTTTACAGGTGAAAAGTATTGTAAAATTATTATCATTTGAAAATTGTAAAAAAAATTCTATTTAATTTTATTTTATCAATAAAATTTTGATATAGTATACATACATATTTCAATTGGATAGATATTATTTGAATATAAAACTATTATTTTTCAGAGTCGGATTTTCAATAGCAAATAAACCTTATAAATGGATAATATTATGCATTCTGCCTGTTCTCGTTTGTTTAGCTGGTTTTGCACGATTTCGTCAAGAAAAAAACCCGCTAAATTTATGGGTGCCTCCAGATTCCGATTTTGTCAGGGATACCGAGTGGCTTATGAACAATTTCGAAGAAGGTCAAAGGGTACAACAACTTATTTTAACTGCTGATAATGTATTAGAACCAAAAGTATTGTTAAAGGTAAGCCAAAAAAAATCTTTGCATAACAATAAAAAATACAAAATTTGTTCAATCAAAAAGTACAATGTAATTAATTATTTTTATTTTCAGTTAAATGATATTACCAGTAAAATTTCAACTGTTAGATCAGTTCAAAAATTCAAAGTTTCTTGGAGTGACGTTTGTTTCAAGTAAATGTTCAACTTAAAAAAATTATAAATTAACTTGTACCTAATTTTATAAACAGATTTCAACTATCACCATTTGTTTCAGAGTTCCTATAATAAAAAATCCAGAACCACCTTCTCACAGAAAACGACAAGTTTTTGAGGGCGACTTTTTTGAAGAAGAGCCAGCAATGAAAATGAACAAAAGTAATTTCGATCCCGTGGTTCACGCTTCGCCAGAAGTTTATTGTAAAGTGTTTAACAGTTTTCCAAGAGGTTGTTTGTTACTGAGCATCCTGGATATCTGGGGATACAATTCAAGCATAATCGAACACCTAACGCTTGACAAGGTGATTCAGCAGATCAACTCAATAAACGTGAGTCCAACCATGGGACATACCTTAAATTTCACCGAGCTTTTGGGAGGAGTCACAAGGAATGATAAAAATCAGATCGTTTCTGCAAGAGCTATAAAATCCAACTGGATTGTACACGTAAATTTCTCACAAGTCAATATGGACAAGATAGGAAACAATGCGGGAACTGCTGACTGGGTACGGTGAGTCCACTTAAAAATCGGTACAAGGTTGAATTCGAAAAGTTGTCCTACATCGTATTTGGTTCGTTTCAGGCCACTGAGGATGTTTTAGAATGGGAATCATTGTTTTTGGATGAACTCGATAATTATTCAAAAGAGCTTGCAAATGGGAAAAATGAAGAAACTATTTCCATCTGGTACGAAGCTGGGAGAAGTTTTGGTGACATTAGTAATTCAATCCTGTTTCAAGATATAGACAAAGTGCTGATAGGCGTTTTGGTCATGTCTATCTATGTACAGATTATTTTGTCTAATTTCAACATTGTGGAATGGAGAGTGAGTTTGATTCAATAAGAAATCAATATGAGAAATTACAACCATCGACATACCTTTTTCAATTAATTCATTATTTTTGTTTTAGTTTTTATTAACAATGTTTGCACTTTTTTGCATCGGAAGTGCTTTCATCGTGGCTGTGGGAGCCTGCTCTCTAATAGGAATTCCGTACGGTCCTGTGCACACATCTTTGCCATTTTTATTAATGGGTCTTGGAGTTGATGACACATTTATAATGATGGCCTCTTGGCAACAAGTACTTTCTATTGAAAAAAATCGTCAAAAATCATTGGAGGAAAAAATCGGATTGATGCTGAGTCACGCTGGAGCTGCCATTTGTATAACGTCTCTCACTGATGTTGTTGCCTTCGTTATTGGAGCATCTACGGTATTATTGTCTATTCTAAAATGAAAGCAAACAAATTACTAAATTTAAAATTTCGTTTATTTTCCATATTTTTCTTTTTTTTTCAGATTCTGCCTTCACTCCAATCATACTGCATCTATGCTGCGGTTGGCGTCCTTGTCACGTTTTTATTACAAATAACATTTTTCGTTGCTGTTTTTACCTTAGATGCAAGAAGGATCGAAGAAAGTAGAAACTGTTTGATACCTTGCATCGTGTACAAAGATTTCCACAAGGCGCACAAACCTAAGAAGCACCCAAGATTTTGGAAAACTTTAGATTTTGTCTATTCCAGAGTTATTTTAACTCTGCCAGCAAAAGTGTTTGTGATTCTTGTAACTCTGATCCTAGCTGGTTTTGGAGCATACGGATCCTATTACCTTGAACAGTGGTTTGATCCTGTGTGGTTTTTGCCAAAAGATTCGTATTTAAGCAACTTTATAATCACAAGCCAAAGAGAATATCCTTATCATGGACACAGTGCAAATATTTTCATCGGAGGTGATGTTAATTACACGACCGAATTCAACAAAATATTGCATCTGACGCAAGAGCTCGAAAAACTCAAAACTGTTGAAAGCGTCAGAGCATGGCCCCTTGGTTTCGTTGAATTTGTTGAAAATAATTATGCAAAAAGTATGCAAAATGTATTCATAAATTTCGTCCCGCGTTTGAAATGAAAATTAATAATCAAATTTATCTTTGCTTTAGATATTACTTCAAATTCGTTACCAGACATCAAATTTCGCTACTACTTGGCAAAATTCCTCTTCAGCCGTAGTGGCGGAAAATATCAAGGAAATTTTCGGTTCACGAGTAATCTGACCTGCGGGAAAATAACACCCCCGATTCAGATATCCAGCATTGATTTCACGTTCACTCGTCTCGGTGGTCCCGATGAGTGGATCCCAGCGATGGATGAAGCCAAGAAGATAGCAGCTGAAGCAAAAATCGAGGGCTTTGTTTTTGTCTGGAGCAAAATGTTCGGCACTTGGGTGACCGACAAGGTTATCGCACAGGAAGTTGTACGTAATCTCATCTTGGCATTGATTTGCGTGATGGGCACCACATCTTTCCTCATAGCGGAGATACAAACTTGTTCGTGGATTTTGTTGTGTGTTCTTTTAACTCTTCTTGACGTTTGTGGATTTATGTACTTCTGGGGTTTCACCATCGATATCGTCTCTTGCATCAGTGAGTAAAATATTTAATATTTTTTAATTAGAATTTTTAAATTATATTGAATTATTGTAAAAGAAAAAATGTAAAAGAATTAAAAAATTAAATCTTGTTTTATTTTAGGTCTCGAATTAGCAGTTGGCTTAAGTGTTGACTACGCTGCTCACGTTGCTCACGCATTTTTAACCACACCATCTCGAAACGACAAAGACAAAGACCGACAACACCGAATTATCATTGCCGTCCGTCACATTGGAGCTGCGGTCATGTACGGCGCTGGTTCAACCCTGCTCGCTCTCTCACTCTTGATGTTTTCTAAAGCTTACGTGTTCCAAGTATTCTTTAAAACATTTTTATTGGTCATTTTGTTTGGACTGTGGCATGGTCTTGTGCTGCTGCCGGTCATGTTGAGCACAATTGGACCACGCAGCTTACAAACAAATGACGAAACTCATCCGCAAGAACTCGAATCGTTGTCCGCAAACGTAGTTTTAACGGATCAAATCACCGGAGTAGATAAGGAATAACACAAAAAGACTCAAATATTCTTCTAAGGGCAATATTTTTGATAATCATTTTTATTTATTTTTTGCATAAATGCGTCATAAGATCTAACAAATTATGATGGACAAACGTTTGTTTCATTCTTGACAATTGTTTATTGTATCGGTATTAGTCTATCTGCGCACATCTTTAATGGTATATTTATAATTAGATATTTTATTATAATAGAAAAATATTTAAGATATATTTTGCGTAACTTAAAAATTGTATATCTAGCGTTATGATATTTTTCGTTACAAATATTTATTTCTGGTTGAATAATTATTATTTTTGATAAAGTACAATATTTATACAAAATTTGATTATATTCATACAAAAAAAATTGAAAATAAACAAAATCAATTTACTGAAGATATTTCACAAAGTTTGCAAAAACTGATTGTCTTTTTTCATTATGTAGGTGAACTATAAAAGAAATAAGTACCTTCAGTGTTTATGTATTACTGAATACAAAACCAAATTGTCAAGCAAACACATTACAGAATTACTTTCAACGAATTGCATGACAAATTCATCACGTTTTTCCAGTTCACGTTTCTCATGTCATCCGAAAAGAACGATTTCCTAATACCATCATGCGCAAATTAAACGTCAAACCAATAAGTGACGAACTAAAGGCATCGTCAGACGTTCGTCTAATTACTAATGCCAACTTTTACTCGAAAAGGGATTTGATGTACCAGCGAGTACTGCACATTTTTCACAAATCCATCGGTTTGACTACTTCCCAACTATCGGCAGTCAAAGTCGACAGAAACTACTTCAACTGCAAAAGACCCCTGTTTAAGGGACCTTTCTGGCCGCTACCTCACGCAATTCTTTTCTACTTGTTTGTATTGACTTGGATGACACTCTTAATCTTTCGCTCCAAAGTTTGGAAATTTCTGCGACCAAAAGTTTTCCACTACTTGACCTTCTGCGTCTGGTACCACTTGAACATGCTAAATTTTTCACTGACAATGCCGTATCGATGGTTCCGTGAAAAAACGTACATCAATTTTCTCAATCAGTTCAGCGACATTGATCTAATAATTTTTTCCTTCAATCAACAGCCGAAAACAATCCAGCGTAAATATGTTATACAAACAGTAACGCTCGTGATTTTTTGGGTCATTGGATATACTGTCAGTGTAACAAAAGGAGTTTTCTTCTGTGAGAAAACTACGTGCTACATCTGTTATTTTTACACTCTGATCTTTGTGCTTCAGTACTGCATGATGATAGAAACCATCGAGCAAAAGCTGAAAGCGATCAACTTGGTTTTGGAAAAGTGGGAAAATAATTTTGTACTCCAGCCTAGAAAGATCTCGACATTGCAACGATTACATTTCCAAGTTTGCGAATTAGCCAGGGACATTAGAGACTGGTACGCGTTACCCATCACTATCCACCTAGCAACTTTGGTGATTCAAATTTGCAGAATTGCAACTATAATTGTTAATCAGATTTTTAAGACCGAGGTGGGTAGATGTAGCGTTACGTCGGTCAGCGTTATGCAAGTTTTTGTGATCATGACTGTGATCTGTTCGTTTACCAAACATATTGACCGAATTCAACATGAGGTATTTATAATTTAATATTTATTTTAGATATAGAAAAGTATTTCACTTTGATTTTTATACATTTTTATTTTTTATATTTGAAAATTATGTTAAAGTTTCTAGATGATAGTTGGGGTGATTAATAAATGGGGATAAATGTGACAAGTGGGGTAAATGTGAGTACGGAAATTGCTTGCACAAATTCCTGCAAAAAAAATTTTTGCAGGTAAAAAGGTCTGGAAGAATTATTCATGATCTTATGATTGCTACCGAAGATGAAAATATGTTAACGCAGGTAATTTAAAGTGCAGATGTTTTAAAAACTGCATAACTTTATATGTAAAAGAAGTTGAAAGACAGCGAGAATATATTTTCTGTTTCAGCTTAACTTGTTTAGTTTGTATCTGCAACGAATTGATGTGAAATTTTCTGCTTACGGATTATTTTCTTTAGATGGCACTTTACCTCTTTCGGTAAATTAGAAAATTTTGATTTATATTGAAAATTATTGAAATGTTATAATTTTTATATATTTTAGATGCTGAGTGGACTATCAATGTATGTGGTTCTTTTACTCCAATTTCACTTCGCCCAACGTTTCGAAAATGAAATTACACCAAACTCATGTCCGAAACAGCAGGATGTAATTGTTCCAGAAAAAGATTGTGTTGATGATAATTGGGGTGATTGTGGCTTTGGAATGTTCAATTCATCAATATTAAACTTACATTCTAATCTTCGTTATTAAAAACGTTGTTCAGATTAATCTAAAGAAAATTTTAATCACTTTAGTTATTAAAGCTTGAATTTAAATTAAAGTTTAAAACAAAAAAAAGTAAAAAAACAATATTAAAGTTTAAAAAACTTTTACTACATTTACATAAAAATAAACTGCAACACCCATCAATGAATCTCGTATAAATTAACTTCTTGAATTAATTTTTTTTCTCTGGCAAAAATTTGTTTTTTTTTGTCTATCTTTTTCAAACTAGAAAACCAATGTTGCCACTACATCAGGCGCTAAATTCAATTTTGTAATTATCTTCATTTCTAATAAAAACCAATGTTCTCCTCAAATTTTCTTTAGTTTTATTTTCAAAGAAAAAAATTGACAACAATTTATTTTCATCCGAAGCAAGAATTTGTGTTGAATTTATTTTTCGGGAATTCATTCCGCGTACCCGGCGCCACGTCTCTTTTTAAAGTCCTGACTTGTCAAATATGGCTGTACTGACACGTCAGTCGGAACTGGATAGAGTGGGCCAATGACCGACGACCAATCGCGAGTGCGAGACCACGCGGCTTTTCATTCCGCTGCTGCTGTCACGTACACAACAACAACTTACCGCAGTCGCAATGAAGATGGCCGCGGAGGTGAGGTGGCTCGTTGCTCTAGTGTTGATTACAAGTTGTGTCGCTGCGAATGAACGTAAATTTGAGTACAAGTATTCCTTCAAGCCTCCATACCTTGCACAAAAGGACGGCAGCGTTCCCTTCTGGGAGTACGGCGGCAGTAAGTATCCTAACCTAATTCACCACCTGTCTATCAGCCACGTCTACCCGTATGTTCCCAAGATTTATATCTTCTTCGAGAAGATAACAAGTCGTTCAATCAAATCCAACATTACTTACCAAAAAATTTCAATATTTCATCACTGCTCAGTCACATTTTCTACATTTAGATTTCCAGAATGTGCGGTTTTCTGTTTCACAACTCTGATTGTTGTTCTATCATTATTTGTTTACTAGTTTACAAACATTTTGCTGAACAGTAAATAAATGTATTTTAATTTTGATTTCTTTTGTAAAAAGGTTTATGTTCCTTGCCTTTACAATTTGGAGCACTTTCGGAACATATGTTTTACGTGAAAAAAGGTCGTTTGAAAAAATTCATCCAATTTTTTGTATGCCATGAATGAAAATGATCGTTTCATTCGATTGATGATGAATTGTCTGTTCACTTGTTTATTTGTGGTACATATTCTTTCATTTTCCATATTATAATTACATAATTTTTAGTAAAAAGTTGGGGTTGTTGGTTTGACTTGCGAGAACAGATGCCTCAAGACATAATACATGTAGTATTGTGATGTTATTTGGATCACATTAATAATCTTAATAATGCCCATTTGTTTTTAAATAAAATAATGATTAAAATTCGTTTTTCAATTTCAGATGCAATTGCCAGCTCTGAGAATGTGAGAGTTGCTCCGTCACTTAGGAGTCAAAAAGGTTTGATAAGTTTTTCACACTTCTTTATAACGAAACATTGTCTTAACCAATTTTTTATCTCATGAATAAATTAAAAGAAATTATCGCCATTAAGCAATTTATATTATAAATAGAAGACAGAAAAATTGCGTGTTTATAATCAAATTTTAATCTTATCACGCATTCGAATAAGCTATGGCCAATTTCTACAATGACTTTTTTTTAAATCCATTAGGTGCAATATGGTCAAAGAACCCTGTACAAGGTTTTGAATGGTGGGAGGTAGACCTAGTCTTCAGGATATCAGGCAGAGGCAGAATTGGTGCGGACGGTCTGGCCTTCTGGTATACGCAAAACAAGGGACAATATAATGGAACTGTTTACGGCAGTTCTGACCAGTGGGTCGGTCTTGGCATCTTCTTCGACTCATTTGATAACGACAACAAGCATAACAATCCTTACATATATGCGATTGTTAATGATGGAACTCAGTCATTTGATCACGCCAAGTAATTAGAACAGATTCATTAATTCTAAAAATAACAAAAATCGAATATTACAATAAATGACCGAGAAATATTTAAACAATAAGATATTAAAAAAAAAACAATATAACTTTTAGTGATGGAGCTTCTCAATATTTGGCGGGATGCTTGAGGGATTTCCGTAACAAACCATTTGCAACACGAGCCAGGATTGAATACTATAAAAACACTCTCACGGTATGGTTTTTTATTACTCTGTCATCATTACGAAATGTTAAAATAAATGGATCATTAAAATTATATTCAAAATTATAGCTTCTTTTCCATAATGGAATGACAAACAACGATCAAGACTATGAAATGTGCTTCCGTGCTGAAAACGTCTTCTTACCCAAAAACGGATACTTTGGTGTCTCCGCTGCCACTGGTTAGTTCTTAAAATTTTTTTCAAAATAGATAGATGAAAATTTTTACTGAAATTAACAATAACTTGAATGATTAATAATCTCAGGTGGACTGGCTGACGATCATGATGTGCATCACTTCCTCACAACATCTTTGCGTGATCCTAACAGTAGTGCCCCGAGCCCTCATGGTCATATCAACTCTGAGGAAGAGGCAAGAATTGCAAAGGAATTCGCTGCCTATCAAAAGAAGTTGGAACAACAGAAAGAGGAATATAGAAAGTAATTTAATGATACATATTTTTTTCCATATTAATATTCAGTCTGAAAATTGTATATTGATTGATTTATTTTTATTTCAGAGAACATCCTGATGAGAAACACGAAAAGCCCGAATTTGAGGAATGGTTTGAAACAGACAATCAGCGAGAGTTGAGACAAATTTTCTCTGGACAAAGTCAGATGTTTGACGCAATAAGAGAACTGAATCGAAAACTTGACGAGATTGTTGGCAGACAAGAGAGAACCCTGAGTCTCATTTCTCAGGTTCAAGTTGGTGGTGTCCAGGTACAAGGTCACACAGGCCAACCAGGCCATCAAGGACAACCAATTCAGTTGATCGATACAATCCGTCGAGATGAAGTGATCAATGTTTTGAACAATCAGAACTCAATTTTGAACGCTGCTCGTGATCTCAGATCAGTCGTTTCTGAAGTTCATTCTAAGGCTGACGACATTCTGAGAAATCAAGTTCATGCTCCAACGGCTCAAGTAAGAGTTAGAAATTGAATAAAGTTGTTTTTTGCATTGCAGCCAATGGAGACAATGAAGATTAATAAAATTCTTGCTTTTTTGCAGGTTCAACCAATGGGATATGATTACCAAACTTTAATCAATGAAATGCGTGATGGTCTCAATGCAGTTAAACGTGATATAGCACAAGCAAGCGCTAAACTTGGAAGTGGTCCAGTCCAATCATGTCCAGACGCAAATTGTGTATCTACTACTTTGTTCTTATTAATCATCGCTGTCCAATTGGCTATCATGTGGTGTTATAGTATATACAAGTAAATATCAATGTTTTTATAAAATAGTTAAAAGTATCTTTAACTAAAATCGTCTAAAATTGTCTTTAAAACAATTTACTAAAGAAAATAATTTTTACAGGGACAACAAAGAGGCACAAGCAAAGAAATTTTACTGATCTTCAAAGAGGTCGTAAAAGTGATGTTTAAATCACTTTTATCAAGGAATTATTCCATTCATTTCTACAAATGAAAGTGATTGCATTTCCTTGCAACAACTGTTCTAATCCAAGTCATAACTCGTACTCTTATTGCATATCCAGAATGAAATCAATTTTGTAAAATTACTATTAGGAAGGGATGTGTACAAGTGTACTTGCGATGAACTTTGTCTACTTGCCTTTTAATTCTGAACAGTCCTACGATCATATTACACGAACAAGTAGAATATTAAATTCCATTCTACTACCACTGAGACTCATCACAAATGTTTCTAGAAAAATGCTGTTTTTTGTTGTTTTTAATAGTTTAGAACTGGAACTTTCAATACATGAATGAGTATATTAGTGTATACTGAATGAATGAAAAGTATAGTGCAAAGAATCGGAACCATAGAATTGATTCATTTTTGTGAAACATTTTTCCTTCAACTCATCTAGCTCAAAGATATATAAATAAATTATGCCTTTTCGATATTTATATCTTTATTTTCATCTTTTTGTATTTCATATATGATCTGTGCGTTTACAAATTTAAAAAAATTACTGCGAAACAAATTTTATTAAAATTTTTATATTCGTTGCTTCCAGTCCAATTTTTATACCAGTGTTTTTTCTAGCATAAAACATATAATTCCCTTGAATGAATGGCACTGTTTTCAGCTCTTGATCAGATACTTGAATGAATTCTAAATGTATTCTCTGAATGTATGTGGCGCGTAGTACTATTGTAACACTAACCATTTTTTTATACGAAATTGTTGATAGCTTTTAACAAGACTGTGTATTTGCCAATCGTTTTCTCTTCACTTTTTTAGTTCTTTTCCTCTGTTTATCATATTATTGAGAAATTCTATTTTTGTACATCAACATATACAATAATAATTTTTCTAAAGTGTACATTTAATTAAAATGTCGTTCATTAAAGGGAATAAGAGATTTGATTTGTGTAATCAAGTTTCACAATTGTACTTCTACAAAATTATAGACATTTAAAAAGGGCTAAAACCATTTTTAAAGTTGTCTATATTGGTTACTTAAGACGTTTTTGAAACAAATTGAAACCATTCAATGTCGATTGTTGTTTGATGTTTAGTAATTTATTTCGAGAGAAATTTATATACAATTGAAAAATATAACACCACTTGTATAACAGGTTGTAAGAGATTTTGTCATAAAATGTTTTGTACAGATTATTCAACAAACTCTCATGGAAAACATCATGTAACAAAGCCAAACACGCGTAATGATCTGTAAAACTTCCTCATATGTTCGTAAATCATTACGAAGTAAGTGATTAATAAATACTTGATTTTAAATAATCCAAGTTTTATTATTTAATTGAACTTCAATTCTTTAAATTGTATAATTATAAAATAAATCATGAAATAGTAAAATATAACTGAATCGTACAATAAAGAATTGACATAATAAATATTTCTTTCTTATATATTTATTGCGCCTAAAATTAAGATTAAAAATTACATAAAAAATATATACTAGTACCACATTATCACATAAACAATATCAGTCTTACAATCTATATTCCCAGCAGTGTATCCGGAGGTAATGAAGTCTTTTTTAAACCTCTAAGGCAAGTGTTCATTTTTTACAACTGATATAAATAATATAAGAATTACAGTTAGGTAAAAACAAAAACAAAAAACGCTCAATAAACATATTGTATTATTGGTGAGTTATAAAATAATATATAAACTTAAGAAAAAAAACTGTTTCTGCAATTCACAATTAATTAGTGAATTGATGTCGCGTTTTATGCTGACATTTTTCTGAACAAATACTTTATAGATTTTTGAGCCGCATGAAAAACCACAACTAACTTTCAAGTCGAGATCTCAAACTTCTTACTGATTAATCTGTAAAAATAAATACAATTAATTAAAAAATGGATATCAATTTTTAAATGATACAATGTAACATTTCATAATACTTGAAAAATGAAAAAATAACTTACCTGATTCATCTTCACTTTCAAGAGACATTACATCAATCTTCCGAGTTAGCAAGTAATGTTTTAATTTATGAACACTTGCCAAGATCAGTCCCAAAAATGGTGGGGAAGGTTTTAATGGTCTAGACAAATATTCGGGGTGATATTGAGTTGCCACATAGTAATCATGATCTTTCAATTCCATAACTTCCATTCGAACACTGTCGATATCTTGTCCTAAAAAGTACATTTCACAAGTTATAACTAGTAAAATGCAATTTTGTTTAGAATGCCAATTTCCAATTATACGTACCAACAAATTTCATCCCAGCAGCTTCCAAATCATTTACGTACTTTAGATTCACTTCATACCGATGTCTGTGTCTTTCCTCAACTTCATTTACATTTCCATATAATTGTTCTGAAATTAAAACAAATATTGTGATAAAAATCTAGCAATATTGTGAGTACAATAATATATAAGATTAGTATATTAAGCAACTAGGGAGCGAAGCACAGCTTAGCCGAGGGAAGATGTGCTTTGCTTCCGAGTTGCTTATACTATTTTTCCTCACACATGCATGCGTAGTGACTCTTCGCGGGCATGTGTGAGGAAAAATATATTTCTTCTTCTAACTTATTTTTGACTCCTCCTTGGTGAATTTGGTGACTCTTTTTCCAAGTCTCATCGTTCCACCCATATTTCCAGAGGTATGTTCCGGCATGTCAATGACAACTGGATGCATGGTATCAGGATCAATTTCTGTGGTATTTGCATTCTCCAATCCTAAGACGTTTCGAGAAAACTCAATAACTGCTGACTGCAATCCCAAGCAGATTCCAAGGAATGGCTTATTATTCGTGCGACAAAATTTACAGGCAGCAATTTTTCCTTCCATTCCTCTTTTTCCAAATCCACCAGGAACTAGAACACCACTGAAATTAAATAACAATTAAAAATGTTGATTAGTTGTTCCGAAAGTGTTGATTTATAAGAAAAAACGTGACTCACTCGCAAGAACAAAGTTTTTGCCAAGATGAATGGTAAAGCGTAGGATTTTCATCTTCCATCTCTTTCTCTAAACTCGCAGCCTCTATGAACTAAAATGAAAAATATTATCAATCAATATAATAACGCAATCGGAATATTGTCTTACACAAAACTGATGTATACTTGCTTCGACATTTAATTTATAACGAGCTTTAACAGCTGCATGTTGCAAAGCTTTGGTGATTGATGCATATGAATCTTCGAGCTTTGTATATTTGCCCACTAAAACAATATTAACTACTTTAGATAAATTCTCTATTTTGTACGTTAAATCACGCCACTTGCGCATGAAATGCGGTTTTTTCGTTTCATCCATGTTGATGTTCAGTTGCAATCTGTCATTCAAAAATTCAATTACGTTTTGCTCTTCCATCACAAGTGGAACTTTGTACACTGAAGATAAGTCGTGGATCGTAATGACCTGTCAATGAAAAAATTGGATCTCATAACTTCCATCTAAAATGAATAAATAATTATAAAAAAAATAACTTTACTTGTTCAGGTGCGACATGACAGAAGTTGGATATTTTTTTCTTGATGAAATTCTCAACAGGTTTTTCAGAACGACAAATTATAAGATCGGGCGACAACCCTAAACCACGCAATTCTCGTACGCTAGCTTGTGTAGGTTTTGTTTTCAGCTCACCAGTTGATCTTGGCTAAAAATGATAATGTACTTTTAATTGATTTGTGAGAGATTTAAACAATGTTGAAAATCATTTATGATAATACACATTTTAGTAACCTGAAGCAGTAATGAGACATGCGCAACAAGAAAATTTTCTTTCTTTACTAGAAACTGAAATTGACGGAAAGCTTCTATAAAAGGCATGCCTTCAATGTCACCTATGGTTCCTCCAAGTTCTATTATGCAAACCTAAAAAAAATATTGAAACTTTTCTTAATAACCATAAGTTCATAGCAAACTTCGATGGAAAATTTTTTAATCTTGTATTTTTTACCTGGGGGACTTCGCCGTCTTTTGATACAGGAATACTTGCAACTCTTTTTACCCAGTCTTGTATTGCATCAGTAACGTGTGGGACAACTGTAAATTCAAAAAAAAGGAACACTTGTAATTTCAAAAATTAAAAAAAACAAGAAGAAGCAAATTTGATAAATGTATATTTTTTGGAATACCTTGAACAGTTTTTCCTAAATAATCACCCCTCCTCTCTTTTTCGATTACTTGTTGGTATATTTTCCCAGTGGTGATATTATTATCTTTGTGAAGCGTTATATCCAAAAATCGTTCATAGTTTCCCAAATCCAGATCTACTTCACCACCATCATTCAGAACGTATACTTCTCCTAAGTAAATGATTAAAAAAAGTTAAGAATACATAATATATAAATCACGATTCATACGAATTTGATAAATTTCATATGTCACAAAATTGAATTTTTTATTTGTATTTTAAACAAATTTCTTTTCAGGTAAAAAATTTAATGATATTTTAAGTAATGCAAAATCATTATAATATACAAATTTGATTTTTTACTTTTTATGCTTCTGTTTGGCTATTTTGATTTTTTTTATTAATAGTTTATTATTCGTGCTGATAACAGAAGCAAAGCACGTGGTCTGCTGAAAAGTTTCAGAGTAGATGATGGAGTTAGAAAATGAAAATAAAAAATAGATCGTTTAATTTTGCATAGTTTACCATGTTCGTAAGGAGAAAATGTGCCGGCGTCAATGTTGATGTAGGGATCAATTTTGATAGACGTTGTCAGGATATTACAATTTTTAAGAATTGTTCCAAATGAACTAGATATAACACCTTTGCCAACGCCGCTTATCACACCACCGGTGACAAGAATGTATTTCATTATTACTTTGTAAACAAAATTTGTTTCTAACAAAAGCTAACTTTTTACAGTTTACACGATATCTAATAACTGTTACATTTACAGTTTATCATTTCTAACTGATGTGAGCAATACTAAACTATTGACATGCTCCGATTTCATTCAGATGTTCATTCAGAAACTCCGGCACCCGGTAATATGCGCGCGCATTGAATCATATAATGTTTTTTCAGCAGATTTTTTACTTTTAATTATTGATCTATATTTAACAATACATTATATGAACATTATTGTACTACATTAAATTTTATAATAAAAAATTTGGATTGCGATATTATATTTTTTTAATAGCAAGTGTTTTAAATATAAATAATTTTATTTAAACAAATTCTTAATTAGAAAGAAAAAACATTTTTTTACATTTAATTGTTCTTGTCATATAAATTTCACGCCTCAATTTCAATTATGACGTGTATATTGTAAATAAATGATTAATTTGTATAATATTTCAATTATTATTTAATTGTATAAAATATTATATTGAAAAAGACTCCAATTTTTCAATTACATTTTCGATTCACTAATTTGTTCATAAATTGTACTAAAAATAAATATTTTACATCTTTTTTTATAGTATTATATATCAATTTTGTACTCGTCTTAAGGAAAGAGAGAAAACAGAGCGGAATCAGGTAACTCTCTTCAGTATGCTCCATCTTTATTCATCAACGTAACTTCGAACGGACAGAGAAAGACGCAAAAAAGAAAAGCGTCACGAATGCAGTCATACCACAAAAGCGTTTGTGTGTAACGTAACCTAATGACAGTGTTATTGACAAAAATATGTGCTCCAAATTAATTTGGATGATACGGTTCCACTATCGTTCGAAAAACAATCAACAAATCAGTACCCACGAGATTGCAAGTTGGATCAACAAGTGAAACGAAAATTGGATCACTCCGGCTGTTAAATTGAGCGACTGAAAAACTACGAGGCACCTGCAATGATCATTTTTTAACAAAGGGAACAAGAAGAAAACAAGGGATCAATCAAGAT
Source organism: Trissolcus japonicus (assembly GCA_030522925.1). NCBI lineage: Eukaryota > Metazoa > Arthropoda > Insecta > Hymenoptera > Scelionidae > Trissolcus > Trissolcus japonicus. Next base: position 274,377 of record JAPYZS010000059.1, read on the forward strand.
GCCTTTTAAATTTCATCTTAAAAAGAGTCGACAGTATAACGTACTGTCGAAGAATCAGTATGTGATATGCATCGAATTGTTGGATGCTACAACAATAGAATGCACTTTAAACATTGACAGTCTAGGCCAAGAATGTTTGGACAATGTTACCCAGAGACTGAACTTGGTTCAGCCAGAATTTTTTGGGTTGAGATATATCTCGAGACATGGAAAGTCCCAGCCCAAGTGGGTCGACATGAGCAAACCACTCAAAAGGCAACTTGAGAAGGAAGCTAAGGGGTTTAATCTTTACTTGCGCGTTATTTATTATGTCACTGACGTTCAATTGATCCAGGACGAAATAACGAGGTAAAAGGGGTTATTTTTATACCTTATTATTCATCATATTTTAATATGACTTTTTATAATGTTGTCATATTTGAAAGTGTGCGGTTTTCATTGAAAAGCTCGATTGTTTTTCAGGTACCATTATTATTTACAATTGAAAAGTGACATTTTGGAAGATAGAATTCAGTGCAGTCCGATACAAGCATCAATGTTAGCTAGTTATTCAATGCAAGCTGAATTTGGGAATTACGATCCCGAGCGACACACGTCAGAGTATTTCCAAGAATGTACATTCTTCCCTAAAGTGAGTATGATCACGAAAATGACAAAAATAAAACTTAAAACAGTTTGACTGTAAGAAGTTTGGCTCGGTTTACAGAGTATAATGGCCGGTGATCCAATCACACTTGAGGCATTATTACAAAATACAATATGCCAGTATAAAAATTTAGTTGGCATTCGACAGTCTGGTGCTGAAGATATTTATATTACCATTGTAATGCAATTGGAGGGTTACGGATACGAAACGTTTTCAGCCAAGGTACACACATTTATCTTATAAAGAGCATACAACTTTTGAAACAAATTTAACTTTTGAATTTGATCTCACAGGATGAGAGAAACAATGATGTCGTTCTCGGTATATCACTCAATGGCATCATAGTTGGATGTTCCGCAACAGAAATGACACAATTTTATAGGTAAATCTAAATGAAAATGTCAGCAAACGAAGTAGACCGGATATCAAAATACAAATGGATTATATAAATAAATGAACAAATTTTTCCAGGTGGAAGGATATAAGCAATGTTATAAATCATAAAAAGACTTTTAGAATAGAATGTCAGTCAGACTCTGAGTATGCGAAGCAATTTTCCTTCGGTGAATCGCGAGATGCTAAGTACGTTTGGAGATTGTGCATTGCTCAGCACACGTTTTATATGCAACACCAGGAATCACGGCCACCGTCAGAAAGATTACAACCTAATTACTTTGTAAGAAATCAAAAGTTACAAATATTATTAATTTAATGTTTCTCGTGAAAGTGTTGTAAATTAAAAAAAAATGTGAAATTGTAGGATAACGAAGTAGGCGATACATCTGAACCAGCACCATCCGTCAACATGGAAAGCAACGGTACAGATGAACACACACGATGGACGAGCTATAACGATCTATCCACTTCCCCTTATCCAGTCGTTTCGGTGTCATCGACTGACATAAACAATCTTCGTGCCTTATTACCGTCATACAGACCAGCTCCTGATTACGAGACAGCGGTACAAATGAAATATAACAATGGTCAAAGCAATTCACAACCTTATTACAATAATCAAGTAGGGGCGGACCTGTCTTGTCTGCTGGGCAACGTTGTTAATCGAAATAGATACTAAGAATGATCTCATTTTACTCATTTTTTAACTCAACTTGTTTCTAATCCTTCGCTGGTGTTAGTTTTTGTCGTTTGTAGAATGGAAAATACAAACCACGAAGACACGAAGGATTATCAAGCAATCAAACTAAAGGGATTCAGTTTCTAATCAAGTTGCAAAATTTATGTCGGATGATGAGTCCGATTTAAATTTCAATCGACAAAAGCAACCAAAACTCAATTTTATTATAAGTATTTTCATATTATATAATTAAATTTAAATTACGAACACGTTTTTTAATTTATATAACAGTAACGCTTGTTTTTTTACTCAAATGAATTTCAAAAACTCATGTTCGATTGTTATTTGCGTAAACTTGCTATGTATTTTGCCATTGCTTTAGACAATGATTTAAATAGCAATGAAACTGTACTGAACCTGTAAAACACCTACGTTTTCATCGATTGAAAATGAATTTAAAATCATAATCGCAACCACAATTCGACGAAAACGAAATACGTCTAGTGTACTACTGTTAGTGAGATTTTCAAGTGCACTTCAAAGTTATATAGTTTTAAAGTAGTTTTATTGAAATGAAATATTTGTCTCTAAAATGTTGTATTATTCTTTATATCAATCAGAAATAAAATTTTTTTTTATACTTAATAAAAATGATTCACAAAGTTCGGTCCAACATAAACATTATTATTTACAATATTTATAAAAGTTACAGGATTTACAACGAATTTCAGAATGTACATACTTTTTTTACGAAAATATTATTAACAAGATTGGATAGCGTTTAAAAGCGCCATGGGTTCTGGTTTCGAGGCAACGGCTGCAACTTTTGCACCCAATTTGCTTAAAGCATCGCTCGTCACTTGACCAATTGCAATTAGTTTCATTTCATTCAACGTCTCATTCTCGTGTAACAAGGGAATCACACATTCTGCAACGGATGGACTAAAAAATATCAAATATTTAACAGGAGGTGTCACAATTTTGTTAAAGTCCACTCGTAAAGTTTTGCTGGTCAACGTTTTGTAAACAACAAGTTTTTTAAAATTGATCTCCTTCACGGTTAAGACTTTGTCAATTGTCTCCCTGGCTATTTCGCTGCACGGATAAAGCAGAGGCAAATTGTTGGATGCTACATTCGCAACAATAACATTTGCTAAATTTTCAGCGTTTCCTGCTTCGTCACCGAGGATATTTTCTAATTTCAAACGTTCCTTTGCTAAAGTAGCTGTTGCTGGTCCAACACAGTAAGCAGGTAAATGCTTCCAATTGTTTAAACATTCTGGATTATCTGTTTTTAGTATTTCTATGGCGTCGATAGATCTTTGACTTGTAAATATCAAGCCTGAAAGTACAACAAAATTAATTCAATTGTACAAATTGTGACTTTGTTGTCATTATAGCTGAACCGAGTCAAACTTTATATTTTCCCACAATTTTGGTTTAATTATTAATAATTGTAAACAATGAAATTATTTTAAAAAATTTAACCTGAATAATGCTGATGGTTTTTCAAAAAATCCAAAAGAACTTCCAAGTTGACAAATTCAAAATTCAATGCTGGCAAGATGTCACATTTGAATCCGGCTTTTTCAATGACACTCTTGTACGATTTTTGCGGGTCATTTTCGCGTGTCACACCTTTGCACAGTACAATCTTTACTTGTTCATCCAACATAACCACTTTTTTTTTAATTAATTACAGACAAAAACGTAATGTTGTTCACGTGTGATGCGAGTTGAAAAATTAAGGATCACACGTACTTTTCATCTAATAATTTCAGACGTTGAGGTTAATTTGTTTAACTTAACTTCTTGACCCCAAGGAGAAAACTTGAATAATCTTTAAGTTAAAGAGAAAAAGGAAAATTGCGCCCGGAAGTTAATGTCCGGAACCATCTGGCGGCTAGAAATTGAACCAAAACTTGATTGGCAGGTCTTAGAGATCTAATACAAAACATGCATTGCAAATTAGTTTATACAATTTTAATATAAAATAATAAATATGAGTTCTAGAATATTTTGTTTGGCAATCTTGGCCGGTAAAACATTTTTGCCGACTAGTTTCACTGCGCACACTCCCGTCACGCGTCACTCCCCCACTCTTATGTCCTATTTCTCTCCCACTTTTTAACCGCCCGGTATTATGCGAACATTGCGAGTTTCCGCTATTCTCTGTTGAACCGTTCTACCACATTCTACCGATACGTTGATTTGTGATCTGGACTGACCGGTGTGCAATTCAGTTGTAAATTTTGCAAACTCCAACATGGCTGTCTGTAAGTTCTACATTTTTTACACCTCCAAAAATTATTTCAAAACAGCTTCTTCTCATTTTATTAATTTAAAATAATTCACTTGATGACATGTATTATTTACGAATGTGTCTCTGGCAGAGGACTTTCATTAGGAGCCGTCATAACTCACTAAAAAAATTGTTTACGAATTTTATTTCCAAGTGCGTAATATTGAAAAGAATTAGGCTCCAATTCCTCGCCGAATTATTAAGCCAGAAAGCAATCTACAAAAATAGCGATGACTCATCTTCATCCCAGAAAGCTATCGTGTTTATGAGTATTTCTTATTCATTTTTCTTATGGCATAGTGATCTGAAACTCCCGTCTCGTCAATAACATTTCTTAATCTGCCACGTCTGACAGTGTTCCGGGCAAAGTTTCATTTCTAAAACATGTAAACAAAAATAAGAAAACCCCAAGTACTATTATATTTATATACAAAAACGAATTACCAATTATTACAAAATTATTTCAAATTCCGATACCTAACTGAAAATTCAATATTTACATGAAACACTTTTTACATGGTACTTTTTGCATTATACTTTTTATTCATACATTTTTCATTCTAGATAAATCAAACTGCTAAAATAGATTACTGTATTGAAAATAAAAGCTACGGATACCACATGAAATTTTCTCTTTGGCGAGAGCTTTCAGCGATTATACTTTCAATAATGATTAATTTGCTGCAAATTTTGCGCTTTTTTGCGAGCTGTTTAATTGAGAAAGGATTTATATCAGTAATCGTGCTCGTTATGGCAGTAATTAGAGGCTATGCCCTGTGGAAAGAAGCCGAACTTGAAGAAAAGTAATCATATCAACTTGTTTTCATTAAAAGCACAACTTCAATCTATGAATTATCATTTAAACAAAAAGAAAACAATTTTTTTAATCACATCGGCTATTTTTTGCAGAAAAGATAGATATAATTAACCGACTTTCAATTAATTCCTATTTTTTCATCACCTGGGAAGCTTTAAATCTGTTTTTCAGGTAAGACGATTAAGGAATTCAATTGTTTGCGATTCAAATTTTTGTCGGTCTATGAATAATTTAAAACCAAAAGATTCATTTTAAACTGAGCGTGAAGAAACTTTTTATTTTTAACTTTGCAGTAATTTTCTATAACTGTAAATGACTAGACCGTAGTAGACATAATAAGAGCAGCGAAGCGGCGACGGATGTTCGCTTGGACAGACACCTGTGACTTCCTTAAACCGATTGTGCGCCAGGTGACTCATCACGGTGTAATGCCGGGTGTTCGTTATGTTGACTACTCGCAATCGTTATATAATAAAGTGTTAAAAATCCAGGCAATAATTTGATATAAATTATCGGTTTTGTTGACATGATAAATGTTTTTTGCTCTGTGAATGCAAATATTAGATCATGGTCTTTCAAAACAAACATTTTAACTTAGCAGTTACCGAAAAGAAGATTTAAATTTGTATTGATGAATAGATCATAAATTCTACATAAATAGCACATATATGTTTTACATATATATTGTTATTTCATAAATCCCAATTATTCTATAGAATATATAATACACGGACCATATTTTTTTCCATGTAATTTTATCCATGATGATTATCATCACAAATCTTCTTGTTCTTTTCTTCAACGATTATATCTGGAATTTTGTTTTTGACGTCGTCCTTGCAACTTACGATTTTTCAGCTATGCGACGGAATGTATAATACATGATCTGTGTAACGTGCAGCGACCTTCGGTAGCTATGTTGCTTCTCTTTGATCAATATTTTTCTGTCTATAGATCTTTCCATACACTGTTGACGGTCTTTCCTCGAAACATTTCTAGAATATAGACACAATCTCATTGTTCTCGAACTATGCTTTTCAGAATTTTTTCTCAGAAAAATAACGTTATCGGAGGGGTAAATCAGATTGCGTGCATCGTTTTTGATAGTTATCAATCGAGGTCACTTTTTGTTTGATTTCCATTGATTGTTGCCTTCTAATTTTCACGCAGGTTTGTTAATGGAACAATTGTAACTGGGACGAACATTGATCGGTCTGGTGTCTAGTCTAGTTCCTACAAAACAGAGTCAAACAACACGAGACAGTCTGGCGTCCAGATTTTGTAATTGAATTTCAGCAATCTCGATTGGGATACCCATCCAGAAATTAATTTTTTATTCATATAATCAACCCTCAAGAAACGAATTTTTTGATGATAAATTATGTATAGACTGATAAGATTATAATAGTTTGAAAAAGAAGCAGACTGTTTGAAAAGTCGGTATAATAAAATGAAATTCGTTGTTTACAGTTTTGAGGGGACTTCATTCAATGCCAACAAAACATTGACAGAATTAGATATAGACGAAATGAACTTAATGAAAGATGATGTGATTGTGCATGTCGTTTATTTAAGGTGTAATGTAAGAACGTCATTTTCTTTAATTTTGTAATGCGACGAAATTTAAAAATAGATAATGACGCGTATTGTTGCTTGACTTCATTAATGTTTCTAATAAAATGCGATTTTATGATAAAATTTTGTAAGTTGTTTCATGAAACCGAAAAAAAATTCATTTGAAAAAAAAGTTTCATAAATTACAAAATTATTTGCATAGAGATCAACAGGAAAAAAAAAGTTTCAAACGTTTTGAAAAGCCTCGTCTTTTGTTCTTCTTTCATGAATGTTTAATGGAAAATAATGTGGTAACTGATGGTATAACTTTTCTTTAATGTCCCATGTGTTTGAGTTTCGTTTGACACTTTGAGTCTATATGTTGCATAATAATTCTTGCACTTGTATAAAAGTTGCAAAACCCACATCATGCAATAATCATTTCTTCCTACACTTGGTACACGTGTGTTTCACAGACAGATCATAAGTACGCAACGATTATATTAGCGAGAGAAAAAAATTTATATAGATAGCAAAAAATTCACCAGTAAATAATTTTACAAAAGTTGCTTACATCTCTCTACAATGTAATGGAGATAGATTTTTATAATTAATCACAACGTCTGGAGACATGTTAAATTAGTGAGTCGTCATTCGTTAAGTCAGACTTGAGCGCAAAAAATGAATTAGCTCAAATAGTTCAAGGTTGAAGATGAACATGCCAATTATTCTATAATTTTCGTAAGATTTATTGCTCATGATTTGTACAAACTGAAATTTAAGTCTTACGAATGTCTGATCTTTATTGTATTAATTTTTATGTAATCAATTTATTTTTCATTATAAGAAGTTTAAAATATGCAGTCATTTTAAATTCAAACGATTAAACTTTGATAATTAAAACGATTACACTTTATTTTGAATGAAATAGTGGGAAAAAACCACTCACCACTCACGAAGTTGCAAATTAAAAAAGATAAACATGTGGCATTATTGTTGCAATTACTCATTCCAATATATCACTCATTTTGTTGCAAATGTAGAAATACATACCACTAGTTAGTATTTTCCGAATACCTAATGATTACTATCATTGATGTTTTTTATTTCAGTACTCAACACTGAAGATAAATTGGAATACAATTTTATGATAGCTGCCATTAACAGGATTCAGTTTCGGGTTAAAGCACCGAACGATGCTCATATTGCACTCACCACCGCGAGTCGTGAGATAGATCCTATGTATGAGGTATATATATCCTAAATAATAAATATTATCCATTAATTAGTTGCTGTTAAAATACAATGTTTGCATCAGGAATACTGAAGAAATTGTTTGTCTCATTAAAATATTTGTCGAAGATTTTCATCGGAGGATGGGGCAATACTAAATCCGTCATTCGCAAGAATCGCACAAAGCCAGACGTTGCCGAAGCTGATACTCCAGGAATTCTATCTAATGATGAACATCGCGGATTTTGGATCACGTAAATTAATATTATATAGTAGATAAGAATATATCTTATAAATATCCAGTATAAATAATTTGATACATCACTTCAATAAATATTGATCAAGTTTCGGCGATTCAATAAAATTATCACATATTGATCAAAATGTGATATTATAGAAGAGTGAATCTAAAGTGAAACTAAAACTAAAACATTTTGTAGATGGAAAGATGGACATTTAACCGTCGGAAAGGAAGGAGAAGAAGAACCTTTTTTGAGCTACACCGATCCTCAACCATTCGTGATCTCTAACTTCGGGTTATGTACCGGTTGGGGTGCGTGTGGTGACTGGATAGTCGAAGGTAACACAATTTAATTTTCATACGTTAATATGAAATCATAGTTTGAAACTTTGGTAGCAAACAATTCTATAAACTTCAAAATAAAAAGTTAGTCAGTAAAGTAAATCTATGATGCACCGTTGTGAACAATATAATGAATATCTAAACGATTTAATGATGTATTTTAAATAAAAACGCTTCTGTTTTATCTATAATACTTTCGGATAATCGGGTCAACTCTACTTACGTATAGCAATATGTATTGCTGGATATGATGATCGTACGTAAAGTATTTCAACTTGTTAAGTGTAGTGTGAAAAAAGCCTTACATATAGAGAAAGCACCATAGTTTGTAAACCGCGACGGATGCACTTCAAATCAAACGATGCACGAATCAAACTTGCATGTTTTGTTATCGTTTCAATTAACCGAGACATTTTCGTCCTTTTTCATTTTAGTAATCACCATAAATTAAATCCCACAATTTAATTTTGTTAGCAACAAAAAGTCATTCCATATACATGTTTGCATTATCTTGAGGCAAGAAAAAAATACGTTTCCCTAATACATAAAATATTTTTTGCTCTAACGCAAAATGTGCAATTTGATTTAATGCTAAAAACTGCTTCATTAAAATTACATGAGTTTCAATGCCCGGTTTAAAAATACATTCTCGATTATATTTTTTATTTCCAAGATTACTCATAACATGAAAAATGCAAGTATTTCAGAAAAAAAAACATTTTTGCTAAAATATGTCCTTGACAATTAACTCTCGACTCTTTGTAATCAAAATTAGCGGCTTGTTAGTTTTTAGGCATGGTAATTGATATAATCATTGCAAAATTAGTTCAAATGCTTCGCATAAGAATTTGAATTCAAAATGATTGATCATTTTACAGATGTTTTTCCCGAGCCGACGGCCCCATCAAAAATCCAAATTGGTAAAGAATACTGGGCCGACGCGGTCGGTAACAATGTTCCACCTGGTGGAACGGCAGGTGGTGTTGATAAAGACAACGAAATGCTGTACATTGGAAGAGCAGAGCATGAAGGAGCTCTTATTCCAGGCAAAATTAATATGAACCATGGAGTATGCTACATACCTTGGGGTGGATTGGAGCATGCCAAAACAAATTATCAAGTATAGACCTTTCATGTTTTAAGCAAAAAATTAAAAAAATAAATATAAAATTTATTAAATTTTATATTCTTTCAATTTAAGAAAATAAAACATTATTTTTTCTCCAAAATAGATTCTTTGCAATTGCAATCCAGTATGGGTCCGAGGATCTGGACCTGACACGCCGGTAAATGCCATTCCTGGAGGTGAGACTGAAACCGGTGAAGTCTTATACATAGGACGTGCTCCACACATGGGAACTATAACAATCGGAAAAGTGCAGCCGTCCCATAATGTCTTGTATATTCCGTTTAACGGTGAAGAAGTTGCTATCGAGGATTATGAAGTTTTGGTCAATGATGTATAACTTTCGCATATTCAAGACAATCGTTATGTATGGAAATTAAATCTGCAAACGCCGAAACTTATTGTAATTGAAAGATGCATGTATACATTTTTGCTTATATAACGTTGCAACGTGCTGGATATATGTTGAACCGATACATGGAGATTATCGAAGTGCCTAGCTATCGCATAAAAATGCTACTGTGAATTTTTGTCAACTACCATGTGAAAATATTTATATTTTCTGAAAAAGAAACTGTTATAGCTTTTTGATAGTAAAACTATTTTTATATGTCGCGTCAAGTTTGCAGAGTTTCAATCGCTGTTATCAGAAAAATATTAAAATGTTCAATATTACAAAGATGAAATACGCAAATGCGCATAATGTATTACAGTTTATTGTTATATAAAAAAAGTATTACAAATGTTCGAATCTCATTTTTATCACCAGTACTGATATATTTATATACAGGCTCGTAAAGTTTTGTGAACAACTTATTATATTATTTATTATATCATTACTTTGAGTGATTAATTCCAAATAAAAACTCCCATCCGATTTGGCAATATGTTTTACCAATACTATGTAATAAATATTTTATTTACAAAAAAATTAGTCACCACCCTTATTTTTTACCAATTCAAAATATGAAACAAACGAATATATTCGTATTATAAAATTTAAATAAGTTTTCATTTTCCTGAAAAGCATTCAGATTCGATTGAATAATGTAACTTTCCCACATTTGTTCTTACAACATCTCATTTGATTTTGCAATATGTTATGTCGATATTGAATATTAAATATTTAATTGAAAAAATAGCGATTTTTTACTACCAACATTACTGTCCAACAATCGGGACAATGAAATAAACAAACTGATTGTTTATTTATTTCTTCGAACAAAAAAAACAATAAATATAAACAAATAGCAAGACATCCTTGAAGTTAGCACCGGTACGTCTAGCATTTCATTTCAAGTGTTTCAGATGAACAAGGACAGATGTATGACTTACCAAGAACGATGAGAGAAAATGCATGCAAATATAACGAGATTCAAGGAGTTGTCCACGAGGCGTCGCCACTGTGCCGGTCGTGAAGCGGGATAATGTGGCGGCGTGTGCCACCACCATTTTAAAGTCGACCAATCACGTTGGTTTTCTCGTGTAGGGGCAGAACGCGCATGACTGCGAGATCTCTGAAACCGCCGTGTTCGTTCCATTACTTTATCGAAGTACGTCGGACCTCGTGGTGGAGACTTTTTCTCGCGTCGGCCATATTTGATTCGAATGTTTCTTCTGTCCGCGGGCTCGTGTAGCCAAGAAAACCACGCGTAATCCCCGTTGCTCGGCGCGTCGTCAACCAACAGCAAAATGGAATACAGTATCACCGTGGCGAACAAGTTCTCGCTCGCGCTCGACGAGGACGAGGACCCGTTGGAGGTGCTGAAAGTGCGCGAGCAGGAGAAGGAGGCGAAAAAGCGCGAAAAGCAGTCCGAGAAGGAGAACAAAGTCAAGAATCCGGAAGCGCAGAAGACCGCGACTGCAAAAACGCAAAAGAGTCGTGTGATCAAGGAGGTCGCGCAAACGCAGGCCCCGAAAACGACGGAGAACAAAAAAGATCAAGGTTAGTCGAACGCTCGCAGTCGCGCTCGAGCGCGCGCGATCGCTCCGTCTCGCTCTTGCAAGCCCGGCCAATTCCGGCCTCGTGCGCGCGCCTTAATATGGCCGCCGTCGCTTCTCAACACCTCGTGTTGGGGCACGTGCTACTCCTCGACGATTTTTCTCACTTTTCCGATATATTTCGTACCCCTGCATCTATAACTTTTTTGTCACAAAAATTTCCGCACATTGTTACGCCGCTTTTCCATTTCCGATCTTGTGCATCTCCACATGTAATGTTCAAATGCTTTCTTTGTACTTTGTTTCGCACGTTTCAGATAAATCTATATTAAGACTCGCACTTGTAGCACATTTTTACATTCGCATTTTCGGCTTCGGTTCATCTCAACATTCAACACAAATTATTATTATTACTGTAATTATTTATTATTAATTTTCATTTCATATTTCGTTCTAGAAAATGAATTTTTTACCATTTTATATAATAACAAGTTTAAATTAAAACAAATCTTTTTCATTTTATTTGTTTGTATTTTATTTTCAATCAATTTCGCATCAGGCCTTTTTTGCGATGAATATTTTTGTTTTCATTGACCACGCGTTTTCATGCCTTTTAGATCAACGCGATGTTGCAACGAGAAACGCCGAGTTCTATCGTCCACTCATTTCATACACGTTTTTCGTTTTCTCACTTGTTTTCTGAGTTTGCTGCGTGTATGGTCTATAACGAAACAAAAAATGATAAATAATTTTCAATATTTATATAAATTTTATTTTGTTGGAATTAAGATTTGTCTATTGTTTACAAAATTGTAATGTTTTATTCAGTACCAGTTGAGCAGCATGCAATTACATTTTTCACACTGGTCTTTTTCTTTTGAAAAACCATAAGAGTGAGAAACCTATTCAGACAATTGTAATTTTCCCATTTATAAGCCAACATGTGTTAGAAAAAAGACTACCTATTTCTTTTGAATTGGAATAATTTCAAATGCCTTTCATGGTTCTGGGAAACTATTTAAGGCACCAGGTATAATTAATTTTTGAAATACTTTTGGCACTGCAAATTCAATCTTCAAAACCGGCCGTTATGAATATTCACACTTCCAGCTGCGAGGAAAAATTTAATTTTCAACAAGGAAAAAAATGTTATCAAAAAATTATGATTTTTATCATTTTGAAAAAAATTAACTTGCCAAACAAATTAACTGACCTGGCAAAAACCAAATTAAGATTAATATGAGGAACTATTGAATTTTGAAAAAATTCCATTAAAATGCCATTAGCAGGCACCCCCTATGATAGTCGCAGTCAAAAATAGGACCAATAAATATTCTTTCCTAAAAATATCCTAGCATATTAAACTGTCCACGCTTTATTCACAAATGTCCTGCGACAGCTCATGTAAAGAATGGCAAGTTCTTGTTTATAAACTCTGAAACATAATAAGTGCGTTCAAAAAGATACCAAAGTTTTTCTACCTGAGTCGGATCTTTTCCAACACTCGAATTTTTATTAAGAAAAATTTAGTCCAGTTTTTTTTTTTTATAATATTCAATTTTAATGACCAGCACTATCAATGAAATTTTTTTAACTTTATACATTTTGGGTTCTTTCAATAGCTGAAAAGAAGCCTCCGCAACCAAGGACTACTGGCGAGCGCAACGTGAAGTTCTCCGCAGAATCACGCGAGGAGCATTTCAACAGACGCAATCGCGAGACGGATAAGCCTTTCCGTCCTCAGCAAAATGACTCCAGGCGTGGACCTCAAGGGTTCGTTTTCATCTTTACTCTTTTTCATTATTTATTATTTTACTTTTTTTCTTTGAAAAGATAATAAATGACAATTTTATTTTTTAATTATTTACAGAGAAGGTAGGACCAACTTCCGAGGGTCTGATGCTCCGCGTGACTTTGGGGAAAGACGCGAACGCGGTGACCGTGGCGAACGCGGTGATCGCGGCGAACGCGGCGAACGCGCTGATCGTGGAGATCGCGGCGATCGTGGAGATCGTCCTGAACGTGGCGAGCGCGGTGATCGGATGGACCGCGGCGAACGCATGGAGCGAGGCGACCGAACTGACCGCGGCGATCGCGGAGAGCGCGGTGACCGCGGAGGTCGCCGAGGCATGGGCGATCGCCCCCGCGGAGGATCACGAGGCCGAGGTGATAACCGCGGCAAGCGTGAATTCGATCGCCAATCTGGTTCTGATAAAACGTAAGTTCTTCTTATAATTATTGCATCGTTTCAGCATTCAAAAAAATAAACATTTTGATTTAAGCATTCTACAGTATGATTCGTACAAAAGTATGACTAACTAAAAAAAAGAAGTAATCGTATGATAAAATTTGAATAAGTTTCCTTTTCCTGAAAAGCACTCAAGTTCGATTGAATAATACAACTTTTCCATTTGTTCTCTTACAACGCATTGATAGGCAAACGAGGTAAGGGTTCGTAAATGAATGTTGTTTAGGTCCTTGTTTGAGATGTAGTAGTGTTGTTTTTTTTTTTTATTTTTTTTTTTTTTTTTTTTTATTTCGTGAGTGCTTTTTCTGTGTTTGCATATGATGGATTTATTTTTTCTTTTGATCATTCAATTCGTGCGCAAGAAAATAATGATTTTACCTTGAATTAATGTGTCTCGTTTTTTTTTTGTTTTTTTTTCCAGTGGTATTAAACCAGTCGATAAGAAAGATGGCGCTGGTAGCCATAACTGGGGAACTCATAATGACGAAATTGAGTAAGTAGATACATTCCTTTTTATAAAAAAATGTAATTAACAAACTTTTAATTCAATTAATTTTTTAATTATTTATTTGACCTACAGGGAAAGCTTGAACCAGGAAAATCAAGATTGGAACGTCGAAAAATCTGACGGCGAAGCTGCGCCAACCGCGACCGAGCCCAAGGAAGGCGAAGCGCCAGCTGATTCTGCGGAAGAAAAGCCTGCTGAAGAGGAAGCTCGCGAACTGACGCTTGATGAATGGAAAGCTTTGCAAGGACAGAGGGCAAAGCCCCAGTACAACTTGCGGAAGGCGGGCGAGGGCGAGGACTTGTCCCGCTGGAAGAAAATGTACGCTCTTGAAAAGAAAAAGGAAGAGCTTGAAGAAGAGGAGGAAGAGGAAGAAGAGTATGACGCTACTGTTGAGTACCCGCAACGTGTTGGACGACAGAAGCATGTTCTTGGCATTGAAATCCAATTCAGCGATAACCGGCGACGACCCGGAAATCGTGGTAACAACGCTGGCCGAAGCGGACGCACGGACCGCTCCAACGGAGGCGGCGGACGTGGTTTCGGCGGCAACCGCGGACCAACCAGGGATGCCGAAACTCGTGGACCAAACGTGAGACACTTTTATTGTTGAATTTTGATTTTTGAACTTTCAAATGACCGTTTCTCTGACGATTTTGATTTGTAATTTTCAGTTGGCACAGCCAGAGCAAAGGTCGCCACGTGGACGCCAGAATGCGCCCAAGGTGGACGACGAGCATGATTTCCCGTCCTTGGCATAAGAAGCATTTTTCTTTGATGGCTACGTCTCACAAAAAGATCACATTTATCACCACCGACGCAAAACAAAAACAGCGACCGTTATTACATGAATTTACTTTTATTAAAGGTCTCATACAATGATAAAGTCGTTGTTATTAACGTATAACTAATAAACGAGGAAAAGCAAAACAAATGACAAAAAAAAAGAAACTGGAAAAAATCAATAAACATGAGATGAATAAAAAAGAAGAAATTTTTTGCAAACTGTGAACTTTCGATTCTTTCGGGTGTCGTGCGACGGTCGAAAGAATCAAACTCCACTGACACACTTACGACTGAAGAGATTACGGGGCGTTCACATACTACGTGACAAACGCGCATTTTTAAAAAAGTTTTTTCTTTTGCTGTTACTTTTATTTTAAATCATGAAGATCCTGTCATACGTTTTGTCATTCGTCAAGATGCTCTTTGGAAATCCTTGCCTCTCCCTTCCTATTTCAGAATGTATATACGATGATTGCGAGATGTGATTTACAATAAATTGTAATGGGGCTTAGTTTACAACATTATACAATTTTTGCTATGCTCGAACGTCAGTTGTTGCAATTGTTCGAGGTATTATACTTATCTCGTTTCGTTTCGCTTGAGAAAAAAAACTTGTTTTTTAATGCTAAGAGTGGTGACTTTGTAATATCTGACGTTCATAGTATTTAGTGAACAATGAATTTGTATAATAAAAATTAAAAGATCAAAAACTCTTGAGTTTGCATTTAAAAAAGCATCGCTTGATTACGCTTGTACATTTTATCCAAAGTGATGTTCTAACACTTTAAAATTCAGTATTTAAACAATTGCGTTCGTTCTGAATCTCGCAATATGAAAACTTTGAGGAAACGTTGAATGATCTGACAAATCCAAAGGTCCTAATGAACTAGAGCCCTTGTCATTCATCTGCTGTGGTGTCTGTTATCACTTGTTGGTGCTTCTTCGTCTTGTGTTGATTATGATTTATCTATCAAACGACCTTTTCCATAGGTTCTTCATCCAATTTTCGTTCACGGTTCACCTCTTGAAAACAGCAGAAATCAGTGAAAACAATGATAGAAAATTTTCAGTTTCAATAAATTTTTAAGTAAAATTGATATATTAGTGCATATATGCATGCGGTAGAGTTGTATATACATAGCAAGTCTATTTTACAAAGTAAAAGTACTGAAAATTCTTAAAGTATCGAGTATTTGATACAAGACATATTTTTATATACAATTTGAGAGAATTCATAATATTTTTTGTTTTTTCATATTTCATCACTAGAAACTTTTTTTCACTTTAACTTCATCGCATTTATTCAAAAAATGTAGACTGATATTCTTCAAAACGTTCGTATTCATGCATTATATTGAACTCCTTATTTTGACAAAAAAACGTAATATGTGAACATCGATTGATCTGCTTTCTATTTTATTGATATGAAATACTTTAATTTTGATGAGCAAAAGACATGCAATTGTAGTGTGAATACCTAAACTCTCATGTGTTGGGTTGTGTAAGTCAGCTCCATTATACTATATGCATTTGATAAATAAAAATCATATACGAGTATAGTTAAACTGCATTCAATTTTAAACTTCAATATGGAAACAGCTTGACTCTTGAATACGCCTGAATGTAAATAAAATTATTTCAAAATAATTTTTTTAAATCACAGTTTCTTTATCTACAAAGCGAAACAAAATTAAAACAAATGCTTCTTCTTGCTATTGATTTTTATATTAAATTTTGGATAATATTTTTCTGAATTACGTGTAATTGCTTTGTGAAACAGTAATAATGGTTATTCAAATTGGCATATTTTATGAGAAAACTTTAAGTTTTTATCAGATCGTAAGTTCACTGATGTAAGTATTGTAACAAAAAAAAATTGAATTCTAATTTTCTCTGTGATTCGCTGTAAAAGAAAAAAAACAATAAATGTACAATAACAATAATAATTCGAATAATATAAATGCGAATTTTCAAAAGTATATTACTGACAAATAAGAATTGTGATGTTTTCATTTTTTTAGAAGAATTTGCTTGTGTTGTGGATTTTGAAGTTCAAGTCATTAAAAACTGAAAATGTATTATATAATAATAAACGTATGTACATTTTTTTTTATTTTTGATCGCAATGGCCTTAATTGTAGGTCATATCATACGAAAAATTATGCCAATAAACACATGAAATTATGATATCAAAAAAGAAAAAAAGTGTCTAAAGAAATTCCATCAGTAATGTACAACAGTATGTATATTTGACTTTTTGGCGTTCGTGAGAAAGATTTAGAAACTTATCCGATAGTTGCGGTGTCTATGACTGTTCATAGTAAAAAAATAAGGACACGCGTTAAAACTGCTGTCTTGAAAAAAAAGTATAATAATTTTTCAATAGAGATGCGTTCAGTTAGATGTATTCAATCTGATGATTGTAAACGAATAAAAAATTAACATCCAAGTGTTGTTGTGCAAGGACGTTATATGTAAGTGTAAATAACAACACATATTTACAAAATAAAAAAATGTAAACAAACAAAATTCGCATCACACTTTATTCGCATTCTAAACCAACTTATTTCTCAAAATATTTTGAAAGTCACGTATTCCGTTTTACTTTGTTTTTTTTTCTACTTGTATATAAAAAAATTCGTTTAATAAAACAAATAAGACCATAAAGCAAACCTAATTTCCTTTTTTAAGATTATTTCAACGTTTCAAGATTTCGCGGTGCAAATGACTCTCATGCGCCACAAATTATAGGAACGAACGGAACTCGGAACCCGAGACAGGTAGGTAATTTAAATTTCCCTCTACGTATCAATAAAGTCATGGCCGAATCTGTCACTATCGCTTGTTCTTATTTGTCTCGAAACGTACCAAGTTTGGCATGAATAACCGAGCTCGTCGCATCGATAAGCGTGCTCGAAGCCAACAACTGGACGTGAGTATTGTTCAGTCATAGCAAAAATAAAGAACTATGCTGTGTCAATTGTCAGACTGCTTGAACGCACAAGATTTCGTATATGATTTCTTGTCTATGACTCGATCGTATATTTTTACCCACCTGTCACAATAAGAAAACTGAAATAAAAAATTCAAAAAAACTTCATCAGCTTTTTTGTCAACAAAATTGATGTCACGAAAGTTTATTTGTATGATTGAAGTTTGTTATCACTCTTATCAGGAGTTTGTTCAATGAGGATCACGGCAATCAGCGTAACAAAAAATGACAGAAAGTCTGGTCACAGAGTGGCTAGCTGACTGCGAAGATCTGCAGCCAACAGAATTGCGATCTTTTGCGGACTCTCTATCAAGGGACAATGAGATTGTCCGAGCTCTTTACGTCCTTCTGGAGGAACGGAGCAAATATAACCAAGTAGGTGTTCTATTTTGTTATTCTCAGATGAAATTTAAAAATATCAGTTTTATTTTCTCATGCTAATATTTATTCCCTAATTCTAATGATTCATTTGTTGTTGTTTCAGTTGGTGGACACAGTGTGTCTCCAATTATTCAGCTTTTACCGTTCAGATGAAGAGGATTTAAAAAGATTCACACTGCAATTTGTACCTTCGTTGATTTACATTTATTTGAATTCAGTAGCACATGCAGATGTAAAGGTAAACGAGTTCACATTGAATTGACATTTATGAATTTATTTTCATCTATAATAAGAGATCCAAAGATGATTTTTGAAAGATAAAGATATACCCAAACGTTAATGAGTTGGATATCATTGATTTTCTCACTTAGTGTTGCATAACGATAGAATAAGCTGTCATGGAATTAGTGCCTGTGAAATCTATTTTCCAACTCCTCTGAGAATCGCTGCATCATGCCATTCATAATATATTATTAGAAATTGTGACTACTGTTTTTGTTCATATGATAGAGTCATCGTTTAATTTAAATTCCAATAAATCTCAATTGATCATTACTTTTTATCTCTTCTAAAATTCTAACGAAGAAAATTTATTTTCCAGAATTGCAGAGCAATAGAAACCTTACTCATAGGAATCTACAATTTAGAAGTGGTAGATAAAAACGGACAACCAAAAACTGTATCTTTCAGATTACCTTCTCTTGCCATGATGTCTATCTATCATGAGGCAAGTGAAAAACAAAATTTTGTTTGAATCATATGAAATTATATGAATCGTGTCATATTGATGATTTATCCATTTTAATTGTAGCCGACAAGTTTAGCACATGCATCACTAACCGAAAGCGCAATAAGAAGATTCGAGGAATGCAACACAAAACCTGTTACCTGGGGACCCTTAAAACAAGTAGAATTTCTGAACGCTCAAAACCGATTAAAAGTCATCACCGCGTTGCTGTTTATTTACAATCAACAGCTGAGCTTCATCTCGAAATCATCATTAGAACAACTGTGTAAAGTTACAACAAAGTAAGGGAGATGACCATTGACTTCTTTGTTAAAATTTTTCTGTTCAAAATGTCTTATTTTGGTGCAACAATACGAATGTATTGTTAATTCACATTTTAGATTGGTGACACAAGGTTTTATGAAACCAGGACATCATCAACGATCGTCGTACGGCAGCGATTCGAGCTTCGTACCAAGGTTGCTTCCGAGAATTCCTGTGTCAAATCAACTTCTGCTTGAGTTTTTGCATTCCATCTATTATGCGATGTGAGTGACACAAGCGAATGTAATGGACATAAATTGAATGTTATTATTTTCTAATTAAAATGAAATGGTATTTTTCTCAAAGGTATAACGACTGTTGGACGGTTGGATTTCAAGCTGTGGAAGATATACACAACCGCGGGTGCTTCGAGATGTATCCTGACGTCATGTTGGTCACTAACGCGATTCGTAACTTGACTAGTTCAGGCCCTCCCGGTAATTTTATAAATGAAAGCAATCTTAATAACTTTATTGTGCCAAATAATATAAATCTTTAATCATACTTATATACGGGGATAAAAATGTATGAACTTTAAATTGAAATCCGTTGTTCCAGGACAACCAGGGGATTCTTTGGGAGTTGCTTTGTCGTCGGTGAATCCGATGCCAACTGTATCCAAATCTATGATAACAAATGCATCTTTCCGTACGAAAAAATTGCCGGGTAAGTACATGTCTAATAAAATTATTTGGAAGCTATTTTTATCAATACATCTTCTGTTATGTTGATGATCAATATTGAAGTTGATTTAATTGATGTTAACAAAAATTTATAACTATCTGTGAATGAGAAAATTTGTTACGTCCTAAACGTTTACAATTTTTAATTATCGTCATTATTCAGAAAGAAATGAAGGAAAAATATAACTTTTTCATGTTCGTTTCGAATTTTCTCATTACCTCTTAATCAAGTATATAAACAATCAATTTTGTAGTTACGCAGATAACAGATTAATCCAAATTTTGGTTTTGCATGAAACTGTTTGCATTCAATTTAGGGATTGTTCTATGTGGACCGAAATAATACTATATGTTTGATTGAAAAGCAAGAATGGTAATCGCTAACACATTTGCTTAGTCAGCTTTATCAAAACGAAGTATAATTTCTAAAGTAATTTTATCTGTAGTTGATTAACATTGTTACTGCATATCAATTTGATTTGTCGTCACCAATGTTGTTCTACTGAAAAATTGAACCACCAAAAAGAGAAAGCGAATATCTGCAAATCAAATGTGTGTGATTATTTATTTTAATTATTTCAAATGATTTTGTATAGTATCAAATTTCAAAATCAGCCATTTTAATTATACCATTCCTTTCATTATAATTATTTTTTACTTCAATTGTCAATTTAAATAAAAAACGTTAAAATTAAGCGTTAAAAGATAAAGGAGAAATGAGTACCAATAATCCATGTGTGAAAACTGGATTAGAAACGTGGATTTTTCGGGTTCATTGTAATCCCGATATGTTATTAGACGATCTGGAGGAATTATTGATTGAGATGGACGAGCCAAGTGCTCAAGGCGAGAAGCAGCAAACAGCTCAAGCTGTGCCGGCCGGGACGAAGCGGCGCAATTGGCTTTGGAAGCACGCGCATCAGAACTCCGTGGACAACGAGGAAGGTGCGGTACGTTCGAGGACAAACTCTGTGACCTCGACATCGGCCGCGAATTCGAGACGCGAGAGCGGAGCAAGCAGCCAGGGCTCGCCGCTTCGATCATCTCCAAAACGCGGCAAAGATGGCAAGTCGAAGAAGATCGACTATTGCTTGGAGGACGTGTTGCGGCGACCGCGCAGAGATAGTAAAGATAGAAGCGCATCGCCAGGAAATGAGAGCAGGTTGAGTGCTGGAGCGAGGCTCTATAGGGTGTTGGAAGAACAGGCGCTCGGCGAGGCTGTCAACGACAATTTCGACAACTTCTTCATGGAAAACGCAAGGCGTCTGAGCGTCTGCACCACGGCGTCCATGAAGTCTAACAATCGGTATACTAAAAGCACTGACGGTGTCTCACGCTAGTGTCTAATGTGTGACACCACTATGAAATTGCATTCTTCTTGGTTTTCGAGGCATTTAGCGTACACAAATTTATTTCTTTTTCGTTGTCAGAGTTCTGTGATATAAATTTCTAGTTTCACTTACTAGATGAACAATTTTGTTTGACTGTCGTTTAGACCTTGTAATGTTGATTAGACGATTTAGAAATTCTCACTTTTTCGAATTACAAGTTGTACACTTGTAAAATTTGTTCTAAAAGATATGTACACTTAGTTTTTATTTGATAAGGTTACGCTTAATGCTTTTATTATGAGACAAGACATATAACAACAGGAAAAAATTTTATGAAACATTTGGATTGAATGAATTCATATTTTTCTTTCACAATTATATAGTTGATTGTATAGATCACGAGTTTAGATTATGTCTCGTAATAAAAAAAAACTGAGGAGGACGTCAGATTTCAATACTTGTTATGGTCAGAAGATTTAGCTTCACAGAAGTGACACGGAGTGATTAATGGATGATTCTTCTACGACACGATTTGAGCACTGAGATGGTTTTCAACAGCACTACATTTTGCGAAACATGTGAATTAATTGGCTTCGGTTGCAAACGACTGCATTTGATGAATATAGTCAACGCAAGTGTGCATTTTCCTATGTTCTTATTTTATTTGCAACGACATATTTATTTCATTATTAAGATGGATATAACCATATCAATTTTTCAATGAATGTGCAAATTTATACAAGTTTTCATTACCACTGTGCCCTTTCTAGATTAGATGAACGCCTTTATGAATTAGTGTTTAATTACACTGAGTGCATGAAAAATTGTAGATATTGCATGAATGTTCGCATGAGGTTTTAACAATAAATTCTTTGATATTTTAATGTATGAATATTTTCTTGAATAAAATATGTATCAAATAAATAAATTACTATCGAACAACTTGTACAAATTCAATAAGTAAATGAAATATTTACTAAAACATGTTTTCTTTTCGCAGATGATATTCCAATACAAGAAGTAAAAGATGATCAAGCTGCAGATGGAAAGGGAGCCCTGGTATCGATAACTGAGGAGGAAATTGCCGAGCCAACACGAACCGGCTCTGTCCGGCAGTCGAGAGACCCACGTAAGTTAGCCGCGTTCGCTGCTGGTCTTGGGAAGAAATTAAAAGACAAGGACAAAGACAAGGACAAAGATAAGGAGAAAGAAAAATCCTCTAAGAACGGATATCTGACTCCTAATGAAAAAGACAAAAAGGCCGGCTCGCAGTCGGGAACAAAAGACGGTAAACTTAGTAGAGGTGAAACAATTGAACTTGACAGTAACACTAATGGTAATGTTATTCGCAAAAAGAACACAATAGTTGAGAGCAACGCGACGACCGGTGACCCCGTGACATCGCTCATAGAAAGTGGCGAGACTCTGGAAAATCTGAATTTGGACACGAGTTTGAGTCACAAAGAATCCGAGTCCCTTGGTTCTTCCATGCAAGTCAGTTCTGTTTAAAGAGCAAATTTATATTTGATGAAAACGAGTGAATTTGGGCAACGAAAATTGTTTATTTTTTTGTTCCGAGAAAACGAAACGGTTGTGCTTGTGAGGGTAGATTTTGTCAATGTAATTGTCAATTGATGGATGATGCTAGCAGAGTACTTATTTAGATGATAAATGCAACGTTGAGTCGATTCTGCGATTGAAACAGATCTAGGCTTAAGGATAAAATACCGTTTCTAACGATATCAGTCATACGTTGAAAATGCATTTTTTTAGACATCGCGTTCAAATGTTTCGTTTTACGCTGAGCCTAAACTAAACATTTTTTTAAGTCGAGAAGTTATGGTTTTTTTTTCTTTCTTAATTAACTGTTTATGAAACTAATTGAAAGGTGTTGGCTTTTGATAATGTAGCGTTTATTTGATTTTCAAATGACTTGTATGGGAAATAATTTATCCTAATGATCACTGCCAGGTGAACTAATTTCAATATCATAATGGACTGAGAGTATCTTTACGTTCACAGTGATTTTCATGTTCAAGGATGATTAGAGTAACTAGCAAAATAAACAATCTCAAGACACTTCACTGAAATTTTACTATCCGCATAAAATCAACTGGTTACTATAACTGACAATATATCTTCATCCTACTGTTGAAATTATCAGATATCGAATAATGGATGTCACGTTGTTATGAAATATTCAAGTGTATTTATTATATGAATGTTAACCAAAAATAATTTTCATTGTTATAGATTTTATTTATACATATGGTTTTGATGTATGTACCAGTCAGATAATGAACTTGAAGTTTTTTCAATTATTATTTATTGTTGATAAATGAACATATTTAGATTGTACTCAGTGTACAATGATGAATCAAAATGTCACAACTATACAAATAATCCCGAATATTCTATAGTGACCATATAGTAATCTCTTCTGAAAAAACATCATTTTTAATTTGTTTCAATTCTAAATCTAAATTGTAAAATATTAACATACAGTTCATAGATGGTTTGAAAAATTGAAACAACGTCAAAGGAGCGCACGATTTTGCTATTTTTGTCACCCCTGCGGTCTAAGAATTCAAGTTCAATTTTTAGCGATGAAAAATGTTCTGAAAGTACAAAAACGTTTTTATTTTCTTTTTTGATGGCATCATTTGAAAAAATCAATGAGACTAGTTTTAGAGCTGGTAAAGTTATATGCTCTTTTCAAAATGCCTGTGCTATAAAATTTTTTAGTAAATATAATATATCCTATAGTTTTGGTTAGATGAAAACTATAAGAACCCTTATACTTGATGAACATTGAAACTATCAAGTTTGTAAATGTGTATTTGAAAATAATTTATACACACTTGAATCGACCTGCTCAGCTGGAACATGCTCAGCGAGTTTCACTGTAAAATTATACAAAAATAATTTTACCTGTAACACAAAATAGTTAGTTACAAATTTTTATTAGATTATGAATTACGAAAATAGTACAAAAGCAGCTCTACATATAGCTATTTCTGATTCCTATAAGAATCTAACTATACACACTACTTTATTGCTGTAAAGTAACTATTTCACAATCTGTTTCGTGGCTATTTCACATTTAGTTTCGTAACTATTTCACTTTCGAAAATATTTTCATTTTTACCTCACCAATAATTGATTTTTAAACTCAAACTGGATTCGATACTTAAAACTTTTTGATAAATATTAAATACAAAACATGATACATTGTGTTTTTGTTTCGTAATTATTTAATTTGTTATGAAAATAGAATGTGTTAGACATTTGTGCGTGAGTAAACAGTAATGTATTACAATTATCATCATTTGCATCAAACCTTCTAGTCTAATTTAAAAATTCATTTCCAACGAACAGTTCAGATCTTACAGGTTGCGAGGCCTTAATACAATTGAAATTATATGAAAAAACATCATAATTGAATTTGATCATTAAAATAATACGTTTCTTAAATATAGTACTGTAAGCTTGAGAATTAACAAGCTGATTTTAATGAGTGCTAAGCAATAAATAATGGTGGTGAAAAAGAAAAAAATGCATTTTATGTTAGTGCTCTATAAATATAATAATGATTGTTAATCTAATGATACTTCTTTATGGTGTATATTTATGTATATAAAATATAATGTTTAGTATTATATACATAAATGAAATATAATTATGTATACTATAAACAAATGAACAAATAAAAATATTCAAACAGGAGTGAGAGTATATTATTCAAAACATCAAGTCAGATTTCAAAAATATTTATTATCATTCAATATATTTCCTTATAAAATTACATTGCGTTCCATTTCTATTTCAAGTAAAAAGTTTGTTATTAAACTTTTCTCATTCTGTCTGTTTATACAATAATTTCTCTGTCGCACAATTTTTTGTATTACAATGTATATACCGTTCTTGTTTAGTTTTTATTTATTTGATGAGTAAATTAATCTACGCAGTCTAACATTTAATGAAAGTAGAAAATATGAAGCTTTTATAAAAAAAATGAAATCATCCTCTCGTGTACAGTACTGTTAGATCATGAAAAAAAATTATTCATTAATCTGGAAGTTTGTAAATGTATGCTACATTACAGAGAGTAGTTTTTTAATCAGGCAATTTTTTTTAACCAAGCATAAACTTGTTGGAGACTAGCAGGATTATCGGCATTTTTGTTGAACAAAGCGCTTTCAGCAAACTCAACTTTACAGTTCAAATGATGAAATTCAAAATCTTTTTCATTTTTTCCAAGGAATGCGTTTGTTGAAGATTCATCAGTCGCGTCCAATTGGTTCGATTTGGTGATACGCAACAGGTTGATTTCATTTTGTAATAAGATTTTAATTACGTTGGGTCCTTTAGCAGTTGCTTGGTCTTGTTTGTTGCACAAAACCAAAACAGGAATGTTTCTCTGCATCGCTTCATCCGACAAGATCATGTACAGGAATCTGAAAACATTAATTTTTTAGTTAGTTAATACATTTCTTGTATTAAATTGTTCGGATGCAAAGAAAGAAAAATATACTCAGCAACGTCACGATTATTCTGTTGAAAGGTCGATGCATCCACCATGAAAATCATAGCTTTTGCTGAGTTCTTATACTTGTCGAAAAATTTGTACCGAAGGCGTTCGTCTCCAGGGATGGCAACTATTTTCATTAATTGCTGAAACAAAAGAGATTGAAAATTGTTTATTCTTGACATGATGAGTCCAATTAACTGGTGTACTTGAACTTACATCGTCAATAATAATATCGCCAATGTTTTCTTTGAGAGAAGTCTGCGTCAGTACAAATTTCGAATTCGTCAACATTGAATAAAGCAATGTTTTGCCTGTATCAGATAAGCCACTCACGACGATAAACTTCCCAACATATCTCCTTTTGCGGAATACAGTGAATATAACTAAAACAATTTTCAAAAAAATTGAGTAAGTTTGTATTGTATTGACTTTGAAAAATAATATAAACAGATGTATGACGTTTACAAAAAATATAATTTCCAACTTAAATGTAGTTTAAGTCAAAATAAATATGATTTGTTTATAAATTGAAATTTAATTTATACAAATGGTTATCAAAAGTTAAATTATCAATACAAGAAAATATCAAATATCAAGTTATTAAATATTGATTATAAACATGAAGACATAACCTAAAATGTTAATGAATTACCTAAAGTTAAGATAATGAGAAGTGCTGCAGCCAATATTTGTATTATCAGAATTGATTTCTCATCATTGTACGCGGGTTTTGCTGGCTTTTCCATTGTTAAGAATTTCGTTTATACGAATAATTTGTATTAACAACGCTTCGTGTATAAAGCACTCGCGGTGTTTGTCGTATCCAGATTGACAAACTGTACAAGTGTACGAATCGTGTCTTCGTGTCCGTAAACTAGTGACGCGTACAAGTAGAAAATGAAGACACATCATTGGCCAATGAAATTTTGTAAAAAAATACCTCATCACGCCCTAAAAAACTTTAGTTTTTAAATGAACAAGGGTGAATATTTTAAATTTATGTGTTTGTTGATTTATTTTAATTTTTCTTATTTTATTATTATTCCATAATTGTATGATTCAAATTCAAATTTTTTTTTAATTTCAGTTAAATTTCTTTCTGTTTTCTATAATATTTATAATAACACTTGAAAAATTGAATAAAAGATTGTTCAAGTCTGAAAATTTTGTTAGTATTAAATTTAAAAAATAAAATTAAAAGTTAAAATTGAAACGAAGGAACGAGCAAGTTTCGCGTCGGCAGATGTCGCTTGGCTCGGCACACACCGGGTCGGCGCACACTCTTGGCGGAAGAACATATGTTTAGACAGCTGCGCACGCGCAAACATCGCTTCCGCGACGTATCTATCCATCTTTCCAGTCAAGCCAAAAGTGATTGTTTTTCAACCTTAGTCTTATTTAAAGGAATTTTTATTAAATGTCAGAACCACAGTCCGCGCTTTTATTAAGAAAACAATTAGCAGGTATGTTGAACTAAGCTCCGTCGGGGCACGCATTCGCACTTAGACGCGAGCATGATGTGAAAACCGGGGGCTTTCATTTTGAACGACGAGTTTTCGAGCGACCTCGAAATCTCTCTCGCTTGGAATGAACTCTCCTTCCAATTTTTTACGCTCGAAATACACTCGGAGGAGTTCGGGCTTGTTGCTTGCGACGTCCCAAATTGCTGTAAAAGGCATGCAATTTGTTGCTCACATTACGGCCGTGCGCTTTGATCGGGGCGTGAAAATCAATACGATGTCTCCTGGTTTGCGAAGCTCCGCACACTCGTAGCAAGCTTGGGAAAGCAACATTTGCTAATTTCTGGCAACACGGGCGATTGTGCCACGAGCCCTGCAAACCACGAGCCTCCCGCACCCAAAATAATTGCCGTTCGCTTATATATTTATAGAAATTCGCGCGTTATCCCGCAACTCACGCAACCGCAATGAGCTTTTTCAAAAAAAAAAGTAACATTACCGAATCTTACGTGACGTTCAAGAACATCAAACGCGTAGTTTTTGAGGTTCATCTTGTCTCAAACACTTTTTGCTCCGATTTTTTGATTTTTGTTATTTGTTCAACCCAAGTCCTATGCTCAGCAAGAAGAAAAGCTCAACAAAGTCTCCCACGAGACTTCGCAGACATAACCTATAAATTGATGTTTATACTCTCTCGTAGTTTGACCCCAAGAGACACGCTATTTCGCGATGAAATAAGTTTGGGAACATTTTAATATTTATCAAATTACTTGTCTGATTATAAACAATTATTTGATGTTGATTATTGATTTTGTACAAAAATATGGCGTTGCAATATTTCGTTGGCGTTGAAGGACAACGAACATTTCTACAATTATACTGGGAATGTTTAATTCAATTTGTAAACATAACGTTTTAAATTTTGTTTGTTTGTTGCGACAAATCACATCGTGTTTCTGCAGTCGTATTATGCAGTCGTATTATGCAGTCGATTGTAATCTATTTTCATTCACGAGTCAGTCGTCTTTTCTCTCATTGATTATTCGGTATACTGATCAGCATAATGACTTTTAAAATAATCTTCACAATAAGTGAAACAAAGATTTCTTGGAATGCAATTTTTTAACTAAATATATAAAGAAACAACATGAAATTCAAATGATTCAAAATGATATTTTTTTTGTTTTTACAGAGTTGAATAAAAACCCTGTTGAAGGGTTCTCTGCAGGCCTGATAGATGATAATGATATTTACCGATGGGAGGTTCTCATTATTGGACCTCCAGACACGTTATAGTAAGTATTGTAATAATTATTATTTTAAATTTGTATCTGAACAGGATATAAACATTATTTAGTTAATATTTTAACTCTGGTTGTTTTTACACCTAAAATGAAATGAAGTTTGATTTCACAGATTTGATCATGTCGCAAGTTATGAAAATTTGTTTATTTCATGTTATGAACAATGAACAGTAATTATATACAGATAGCAATTTAGCTTTTACTGTCACCTTAATTAAAAAAGTGTAAACGATGGAAATATTCATTTTATAAGTTTTCCAATGTAATATGAACGTTGTTCAAATCGTGCTTAATGAAATGTGCTTTCTTATACTAAAATATAAAAATAGAATCATGCTTGTTTACTTGTTTGCAACCGCAATACGTCAATACATTCTATATCTGAATTAAAATTAATAGTTATGAACAAATACATTGTATTTTTGACTTTCCTTAACTTTTTATTTTTAAACTACCTCATCTTGGATATTATGGATTCTTCGCTTGTTGGGTTTTTGGTAAAAAAATGTTGCAACGTTTTTGTCGTTATTCAATCTGATATTATGTTATTCATAATTTTTACTGAATTGCAAAATGGTCGGTTAACCACTATTTAATTTCAATCAAAATAAATAGATAAAAAAATCAACAAATATTATGTTGTATGTTGAGCAATCAATAAAATGTATTGGTTCAATAAAATGCATTGTATCGGAGGTAAACAATGAATAAATAATAAGTGAGTACATCAGCTATTGTTTGAAACATAAGTCTACTGAATTGTAAAATTGAAGATACGCAAAGATGGTCAAGTTAGTTTTGTAATCTTATTTTTTTAATAATCTATTTATCAATTCAGGATGTAAAATCCGTTGAATGTTATTTGTATCTCTTTATATAATATATTCAGAATTCCCACACAAAATGTTTCACATCCTATGGGAAAAAATTGTAATTTTATTGTATGTAAGTATTGTTGAGATAGATACAAATAATATATTTTGTTATTTTTAGTGAAGGGGGTTTTTTCAAAGCACATCTACAATTTCCAAAAGAATATCCACTAAGGCCACCTAGGATGAAATTTATAACAGAAATATGGCATCCGAACAGTAAGCATAATATTTTTTAAACATTCATGAATATTGAAATAATTAATAATAATGATTTTAAGGCATAACAAAAATGTTGATTCTTCGAGTTGGAATTTTTATTTATTTTTAATTTAGTGCACTAAAGACGAGATATATTGATAGAGGCAATACGGGATTAAACTTCAGTATAAATTTTCTTTTACAGTCGAAAAAAATGGCGATGTCTGCATATCAATTTTACACGAGCCTGGCGATGACAAGTGGGGCTACGAAAAAGCATCGGAGCGATGGCTTCCAGTTCATACGGTTGAAACTATACTCATAAGCGTCATAAGTATGTTGGCAGACCCTAACGATGAAAGTCCTGCTAACGTAGATGCCGCCGTAAGTATTTTATGATAAGCATTGTAAATGACGCTTTATTTTTCATAAAATTTCCTTATAGAGTACATTTGGTTTGCTTCTTTTATATTTACAGAAAGAGTGGAGGGAAAGCTATACGGAATTCAAACGAAAAGTGGCGAGGTGTGTTCGAAAAAGCCAAGAGGAATGTTTGTAGGAGACGACAAAACTAATCAATTTGAAAAACTTATTTAATTCTGGTAAGATCACATGTATCTTTTGCATATTGCTTTATACAATTCCTTGTTACTTCAAATTAGCAATATTAAAATGTATGAGAAATTGTGAAATACATTGAAACCTCTGGTAAAATTTATACTTTCTTTCTTCATTTCCTAAACTGGAACGAGTGCATGTAATGCAAAGTAGTATGTTCCTCGATCCAAAAAAATAGATAATACAAGAACTGAATAATTATTGCACTTGACTGATACATTTGTGTTCAATTTGCGATTGTATTATCTGGATGCATAGTAAGACATGATTAATAATACATATTTCTTTTTTTCAGGAATGCCGTAAGCACTGTAAGAATGAAACTGGAGTTAAGTATCAGCTAACGAATAACAGTACAGCTGAAAACGAATAAGCCTGACCCATCCTTACGCAAAAAGAAATGAGCTCACATAGTTCCGTCGAGTCGCTGGACCATCGCCACCGACGTTCCATCTATTGACAAAAAAATGCATCAATACACATACGCAGCTCACCTTTTACATATTAAACAGTTAGAACTAATTTACGTAATTATTAAACAAATCATCTGTATGAATATTACCCTAAATATTGATAGTTATTGTAAACTTAGTATGCCCCCTCATTCCCGTTCATTCAATGATATTATTCTTCTCAAACAGAAAATCCCCCTGCCTCTCCCACCAAATCATACAAGACGATGATGTTTGCGTTCGTTGTGAAACGGTATAAATCCTTATATTACCAACATTTCGTATTTTCTTACTTTCGTATATACATACAAATATAAATACTTATAAATTTTTGTAAAGTCGATGATTAATGCGAGAAACATTGTCGAGTGTATTACGATGACATTAAAAAAAGAAGAAAAAACAACAATAAAACATTATAGAAAAAAATGTAAACATATACAAGTTACTGTGTGCATAGCTACGATTCAATGTTCGACAATGAATGAATACGTCTAATGCGATAGGGACAGCGTTGTGAGATTTCTCCTGAACCGTAAGTTGCCAAATAACGAATTTTAGATTAAACAAAAAAAAACGATAACGGTAAAAAAGAAAGAAATAACGATTACACTTACATTAAGCGTCAAACTAGGAGTAAGCCGCACCGATACCTTTTTACTCGATTGTCAGTTTGCGAGTTCACGCCACTGTTTGCAAAACGGTTCTCATTTTCTTTATCTCAAAAACTTGCGGTTCTTCGAAGACAAGACTTAGGTTTCGAATTTTGATCATTTTTTATCCGTCTATACTATATATCAATATCGTCAATTAAATTTCAATTACTGAATAACTCTGGTGCCATTTTTATTCTGTCCTAAAGATTCAGATCTGTTTCGTGTGTGACCCTAACGTTTTTGCATGTTCTTTTCTCCAAGTTAAAATGGTATTCAAATCAAGTGGTTAGAAAAAAGAATAGTTGTGCATCGGGAAACAAATTTCGTTTTAAAATTTATTATGATAATCATGTCTGTTGATGTGAAGCGTCTTTAATAATTTTGATGCTGCGCGGGAGTTTTCTCATCCAAAGCATGTAAAATTTCGACTTTCAAAAGGTATTTGTATTTGGAAATTCGTTTTAATGATTATGATTATACGCGTAAAAATGAACTGAACCTTATGATTGATTGTGAATTGCTGTCAGCAATAAACGCGTCTTTTTAATAAAATTACTGATCAAATGAACGATCAATTTTTCTCTGTACCGAATTATGCGTAGTTATTTTATAGTTTTATTATTTTAATTTTATAACTCGCAATAAGAATACTTATTAATTGAAAATTGTGCTCTCGACGTTTTTGATGTTATTTTTTTTCGATGCATTTTTTGAAAAGCGTCCAAATTTTAAGTTTATAATATTTGATTAAAAAAACACTCGATGAATGTAATATTTTAATCTCAGGTGTTTTTCAAAAAAAAAAAAAAAAAAAAAAATTTTTATACTAGAATTTATTAAAAAATAGTGAACTTAATTTTTTTTTGCACAATTGGAAATATTTCAATATTTTTCATTTCGAGATTTTAGAAAATAAAATGTTCAAATTATTGCAAAATTTGATTTAATAATTACAAATTTTTTTATTAAAAAATATGGTAAGTTAGTTCTGCCATTTGCCACCACGCGACGTAATCAAAGTTTCCTCGATGGATCGCTGAAAATAAATTGTTAATTAATGAATAGCAACAGTTTACTATACCTGTGTGTTGTACGCATGAGCTGTCAGGTGGCCTGAAAAGTAATAATAAATTTGAAGACATAGTGCCAACATTGTAGCATTGGATTAAAAAGGGGAAATAGTTACTGTGTTACCGACAACTAAGTGAGCATCACAGAGATGAATGTGCGATGTGTCAGCAGAATCAGCTGAGTTTTGGTTAACTTTTCTAACTGACGTATACTCCAAGTATTTTACATAACTGTTTTGTATCATTATTCATAAGCAAAAAAGAGGTAAAAATGACATAAAGAATTATAACAAAGTTCACAAAAATTTAAGTTTAAAATAATTATTTATTTATAACTTTTTAAATTGCCAATATATACCACATTTCTATACATGATATGTATTAAGAAAAAATGTTTTTTTTTCAGCACTACAAAAATGAGCTCTCGATCTGATTTTGACTTTTGTATTTCATTGTTGAGAGAAAATGACAAAGATGTTGAAAATGAGGCAAAAAGAATTTTAACAAAAATGTGTGACAATATCATCAAAAACCCAAAAGATGTTAAGTATAGAAAAATTCGAATTGAAAATGCAATTGTAGAAACAAAACTTTTGCCAGCCATCGGAGCGATTGAATGTCTGTTTGCTGCTGGATTCATTGAGGTATTATACATTTGTTTGAAA
Organism: Trissolcus japonicus; assembly: GCA_030522925.1. Classification (NCBI taxonomy): domain Eukaryota; kingdom Metazoa; phylum Arthropoda; class Insecta; order Hymenoptera; family Scelionidae; genus Trissolcus; species Trissolcus japonicus. Next base: position 307,460 of record JAPYZS010000059.1, read on the forward strand.
TATACACAAATATTTTATACTTCTTAATAATAAAGTAATGAAACAAATATTTTTATTGAAACAATTCATGTAATGTGAGAAAGAGATTTGTTAAATAATTAATGTTTTATTTTTTAGAATGACGATGGGTTTTTGTTGCCCATGGATGCTACATTAACAGGGATTACAGAATTAAAAAAATTACTCACTGATAAAAATGAACTAGTTAGCAAAAGTGATACACCAGCAATGGCTTCAACCTCAAGGTTACCCACAAATGTGCTTTCTGAAGAACCTAAATCAACAGCTCCAAATGAATCTCAACCTTCAACTTCTAAGACGGTATTAAAGAAGACACTTCCTAAAAGTAGTTTTTTCATCTCTATGACACAAAACTTCAAGAGGGTCTTGCGATATGAAGATCCACTCTTACAAGATCGTGTGAAACGAATCGTGCCCATTTCTAAGTTACAAGTTGCAGCTATAAACAAATTAAGAGACGTTCAAAAGTGCGTATTTATATTTCAATGAACACATTTTGAAGAGCAAGTAGATAAAATAATTATCAATTTTTAGACAACTGAAAACCATCGGAATTTCAAAAGAGGGACATGAAATAACTGCAGAGACTGAATTCACAATAGAGGATCTTTTACTTCTTGAACTTTTGCACTGGTTTAAGCATGACTTTTTCGAATGGGTGGATAGTCCAAAATGTGATTTCTGCTCTTCGGAAAGTAAATTTTCAGGAGTGAAATCATCGACTGACAAACGCGTTTCTAGGATTGAAGTATACAAGTATAATTTAAATTTGTATAAAAATTACAACATCTACTCTATCAAACTGAATACTTCATAAGACTTGTAAATTAAATTTTTAATACAATGTTCTAGATGCAATGCGTGTGAAAAGAATGTTGAGTTCATTAGATTTTCTGACCCAGAGCCACTTTTATATACACGACGTGGTCGGTGTGGAGAGTGGGCAAACGTATTCACCTTGATTTGTAGAACCTTTGGTTACGATGCAAGATTTATCGAAGACAAAACTGACCACGTTTGGACTGAGGTAGAATTTTGTTACAATTTTTGAACTGATCGAAATTTGTATATGAATTGTATAAACTTTGTTTAACAATTCCCAGGTCTGGTCTGCATCCAGGAATAGATGGGTCCACGTTGATGCATGCGAAGAAGCAATGGACACCCCACTGATGTACGAAAAAGGATGGGGCAAAAAGCTCTCCTATGTTTTTGCTTTCTCAAAAGACGAAGTGCAAGATGTAACTTGGCGATACACTCGTGATCAAAAATCCGTTATGAAAAGCAGAAATTCGTGTTCAGAAATAAGCCTTGCCACATTTATAGCAAAATTGAACGAGGATCGTCTAAATTCTCCAGGCTTCAGTGAAGTTCGAAAAAATTATATAATCAAAAGGAGATTGCACGAATTGGTGTCTATGTTGCCCGCACCACCTGGAATGAAGAAACCGTCTGAAGCACTTGATGACAAAGATTACCAAGGCCGCAGTTCCGGTTCTTTAGCATGGAGACTTTTACGTGGAGAAATAATGGTGAATTATAAAATATGACTAAACACGCCATATTAATAGTTGTGGATAATTCTAAAGATAAATTTATCTTTTTCAGAATGAATCTGCAAAATCGTACAAATGGATGGTTACAAAAAGTTGCCAAAATTTTAGCCTGAAGTATAATGTTTCAACAGATACCTATGAGATAGCCGAAGAAATCGATGGTACGAAAAGTATTAGCACAAAAAGTGGCTGGCAAAACGGAGTCGAGGAATCCAAAGGTGGAGTGTTTCGTAAAATTGAGAACGACTGGAAAATGGTTTACTTGGCAAGATCTTCCGAGTCCAGTGAAGGAAGTTTGAAATGGACATTCCTGTGTAGTGATGAACAAAAAGTTATCCACTCCATCGAACTGTGCGCTTCGTGCGCAACTTTTGAACAAGGAACAATACAGTGGCAAGTTACTGGATTTTTTGACAAAACAAGCAAGCAAAAAACTATCGCTATTCAAGATTGTACAAACTTTAAGACAAACGAACTCGAAGGAGCTTCGCAAGTGAGTTTCAGTGTAACGTTAGGTGGTGGAACCAACTGGCAACACGCACAGTTATTTAGACGTAGTTCAAATCCAGATGAAGTACATTCCATGTATATAAATATTAAACTTAAAGACATATAATTCTTAATTAAAATGCATAAGTAATGTATATAATAAGCTGCGGTTTATTTTAAAAATGTACCGACACAAAATGTAGCACTTTTTTAATTATTGTAAATCAAAACAATAAAACTATCAATTTTGAATACCAGTTTTGCAAATTGTCTTCATGCCATGACATCATGGCATGTATCTATTGATGCATCTCAAACTTTTTAGATAACGAGCCAAAAGTCATTGAAAACATAAATAATCATGCGTTAGAACTTTTGGGTTGAATTTTTGTTGGCATGTCAGGAATGCAAGAAAAATAAAAGCTCGGTTAGTATTTAATTGGTAATAATCAAAATACTGTCGCGGGACAAGATTAATTACTTCCTGTCTTCTTTACTCTATGCCTCCAAGCGATTATGAGCATGAGCATCTTCTTATGATGAATGACTCAATTTTATATTCAAATCATTTGAGATACAGCGACATTCATGATTCCACACGTTACGTCCGTAATAATTATTTACAGGTGATTTAACGTGCTAAATGTGCGTTATTTATTAATCGACGAAAAGTAAACCGGAACTTGATATGAATCAACTAACGGAAACATTTTGTGCCCTCTGCAGAAGTTCCGAATTTTGCACGTGCCATCAAAATACAAAATTATGTAAATTTGTTTTCTTTTCTTAAATGAAATTTTGTGTCCTGCGGAAATGTGTCTTTTCAAACCAAACGTTTTATTTCATTCAGTAGACATATCCTGTAACATTTTTACAAAACAGAAATAAAATAAAAGAAACATATAAATAAATAATGCTGTTGAAATGCATAACTTATTACATCATACAATAACATGAACGCAAATCTTGTTTTTCATTTTTTGATAAACTATGAATCATCGCGTTACATTTGTAACATTTATTGGCTAAATAATCATTTAATAATTCATTTTTCACTGATACCTCTAAATTCAAACTTTATAAGAATATTTGCAGTCTTTCTTTAAAAATCAATCATTATTTCCAATATCACAATTAAAAAACAATTTTTTTTCTTTTCATTCTATTAGGAGAAAAACAATCTGTTTTACTTCCTTCTCTTATTGAAAATTCTAAAACTGTCATCGATACTATTTCCAAATGACGTTTTTTTTGTTGTTTCTTTACTGGTTAAATATAGAATGAAAAAAGTAAAAAAGAAATTTACAAAAAAAATCCGTTTGCTTTCGGTGTGAATGATATAAATTTTCGATGAAGAGCGGTTTGGCTATAGTACAAGAGGCGACAAAATGTGGTATTGCATTACGTCTTGCTGGGTCGGGAAGGGGTGCCCCGACCCAGTTGCCAGTGCGTGAAGTTATTTTGTTAGCCATGGCTAACAAATGCATTTGTGCCACTCGTCTACTTGTAGGCATATGCGCTGTACTTGCAGAGCGCCAGCTTCCTACATGCCAGTAGTTAACAATTTGAGAATCCACCGCTCAATTCTGCCACACAATTAGGTACACTTGGTGTGATTTCGCATATGATTTCATTAAACATATTTATAAAAGTGGCGACAAATTTAATGCTCCGTCTGTGATGTAACTGTGAATGAATGTTGTAATCAAATCTACATTCAGTAAGATTAAAAAAATGAATAAGTCAACTTTAATGAAACACAAAAACAATAAAAGAAAATAAGAAAAGCAGCAATTTTTTTTTGCCAGAATCTGGTGTAAAAATCGTGTTATTTATATTTCCTCTGCATTCATAATACACTTCCAAATAAAAAGCTAAAAAAATATTCGGATTAAATGGTGAAAAGAAAAGTGAGAGGCATTAATTCAAATAGAGAGCATGGACTTCAGAACGTGAGACCATATGTATATAAGATATTTCGGGTGCAAACGCAGATAAACCAGGCCAACGACAACGAACACACTAGCGGAGGCATAATGACGTCTGATAGAGAAAACACAGGGTGAACGGAGCCTTGGCGTTTTTGACTCATTCTGAGGCCAGACGATGTATAAAAAATTTGGCAATTGTTTAAGAAATCGTATGAATCGTCGAATCATGTTCTACCATTTGCGTTACAAATTTCTATTAAGTCAACTAGTCAGTCGCTTTTGGATAGATTTGCTTATGTTCATTGTACCAATTTATCTACAATAATGTTATTCAATGACAATGATTTATCTTTTTAATTTAACCGATTCAATCGAACTAATATGACTTATATTGACGCAACTTTTGTGATGCAACGTTTATATTAATTGAATAATTTTTTTTTTCAATTTGGCAGAAATATAATTGAAACTTTCAAAAAATCATCGTTTAAAATTTAAATTTTTTATATTTTCAAAAATGAATATTTTTTGTTGATTAAGGTTTCTATTTCCATTGGTGAAATGGGAGGATCCGGGAGTGATGATACCTACTGCGCAAATTTGATTCTCTATATATACAGAGGAGGATTATTTTTATCGAAGTTCGAGATAGAGAAACCAATTAAACATACGTTCTGATGAGCAATATTTTTTTCTCGAACGTTGCCGATCTTTTTATACGTTCACCGGTCGTTGCAATGGAAGGAACAACTGTAAACAATCTGATTCAGAGAAAAAAAATTTACAAAAATAATCTCAACCGGGGAAAAAAATTATACCAAAAAAACAAAGTACAACGTTCCAAGTTTTGGTTCAACTAAATAAAAGATTGTTTATTATCCTTGAAAAATAAACCAAATGTGTGTGGTTTAGAGATCTAGTCAAAAAAGAAATCTTATGCAAAATAATATATATTATTGTTTGAAGAATTAACATGGAATTGTTGAAAAATCTTGAAAGCTAAAAAAACCATCTCGAATCTTGAAATAGATCCCGGTACACCGATGCGTTGTACGATTTGGAAGACTGCAGCTTTCGTGCGTATTCGAATTTGTTATTTCTGAAAGACGTAAGGTTCTCGCAAGTATATACTATCGGAGCATATTACATACAGGATGCGGACGGAAATGACGTACCAGTAATTTCGGTAAGCTTGGGCGATTAATACGTATTGCTTGCGTTGCTAAAACAACCTCGCAATAAAAGCATTGGTATGGCATCCGCCCGCGTCACAATCCTAATATATCCGAGAGTTGCGCAACTATATTTTATTTTCGTGTGCATTCTCGCTGGATTAATTCTTCCTACAAATCAGTCAAGCGATTTTTTTTCTTCCTAATTTGGTACAGTTTTGATCACCGATGAGAAACTGCGATCACTAAATAAATTGTCGATGCACTCATAGTGCAATGATCTTGAATGACAAATCTATTTTCTATAATAACTTGAATAAGAGTTTCATATGATAAAAATGGACTAACGTAAATGTCCGTGTAGCTCTGTCGTCGCTTAGTTTTTTTTGAAGTTATCTATATATAATATTTCTTAACCCCCTTGAGGGCTTGGAGACGCCGGCATCGGAAAAGTGGAAAATAGAAAGGGAAAACTCGGCATTTTTGAATATCTAAATTAGGGACCCACGGAGGGTAAGAAACGATTTCAAAATTAATATATATATTTATAGATTATCGAGGATCGAAAATCTTAAACGATTTCAAAATGTGAAAAACATAAACGGCGAATATAAAAATCATTCATTTAATTTTAAAGATGAAAAAATAACATTGATTATTTATCACCGGATCAGAGGATGTTATTGAGTATAGCTATAACTTTCGAATGAATCACTTTAATAAACGTTTCATCGCAGATGAATCATCTAGATAATGAAATTTTACGTTGATAATCGTTTGGACGAAGAGTTATAATACAAGTAATAAATTTTACAAAATTAAACATTAAAATAAAAATATCAATTAATAAAATCTTCGAAATTTGACAATTTTTGATCCTATATATTGCATCACCACAATTTCATTGTATTACGGATCTTAGATCTTTGATTTTACATGAGTAAAAAAATTGTACCACTCTAAAATAATGATTCAAGCTTATCGAAAAAAAAAAAAAAAAACCAAAATTGTCTAGTGGGAACTGGAAAATGTCCAATTTTGACGTTTGATCATAGGACACGACGGCGCATACCTTTACTCGACCTCGAGAATGCTATATTTCATGAACGCGATCTCATGATCGCAAAATGACGCGATTTTATCAACGCATTCCATGAAGATTCATAAGATTTAATATTGCGGTGGTTGTTGTTGCCATCAATGTTAACGACAATTTGACAATCCTCTTGTCTAGTCAGCGCGCTATATTTTTTAACTAAAATAATTTTTTATAATTATTGATAATTATAATTATTTAAGTTACAAAACAGTATTAAATTTTTTTTATACATTTTCCTATAAAAGAAAATTTAGTTTTGATTATCAGTTTGGTGTATGGCGATTGTGATGTTTTTATTGAGACCATGAAAGTTCGAGTTTGCTTTTCAAGAATTTTTAACAAATTCCAGTGATGGTAAATGGTGGCGAGTAAATATTACTTGACGAGCAGAATGCATCTCACGCGGTTCAGTCAAGGATGGGTAATGCACTACATGTATCGCTTTTCATTAATGAAATACGCTTAGTTTCTGAATATTGGTAGATTTCGTATTTCCGGATTGAATACACGAAGGACAATGTTAACAAAATGAAGCGTTAATTAAGTGAATTTGCATGAATGAGAAGCATTACGTCACGAGTAGGTGTTAGTATATAATCGTATTTACGATTATACGTAATTCGCGGCCAATAATTCAACCGCAAATTAAAATTTATTCATTCACTTGCAGTGTCAAAATCAATCCGAGAAATTATAATTAATTCGTCGTCAAGATTCAATGTAGTTTTTGTAATTTTGTGAATTGAAAAAAAAATTAAAAATAAAAAAATATTAAATTACATCATTTGTGGAACTTACGTGGATTTAAGTTTTTGCCAATATTGCCAGTATTACTTTTGGTTTTTTTTTAAATAAAAGTGTTGCAAAATTGTCATTCCTGGCTAAGTGGAAATACATCACAATAGTCAACCGAAATAATCGCGCAGTAGTAACGACGTTGTTTCGAGTCGACATATACTCATCGTTTTATGGGAATTAGATTCGGTGTGCGAGGTCGGACATAAATAAATGAATTAACAAGAATAAACTGCCAGTCAACGTTTCGGCAGGTTTGCGTTTTGGGATTATTAAAGTTTACCTCACAGACGCTTGATCCAGAAATAAAATTCGAACGCTCTTTACATTTTCGACGTTTAAAAAGCAGTGGAGATTTTAGAATATTTTGTGCGATATTATTTTGATTGTCTCAAACGAAGTGCGGAAATGATGCGCACAGTTTGTTATTAAACGTTTATGTTATAATTTATAGTTGTTTTTGCGAATTCAGATTTTGTTTGCGTTCGAACGGATTAAAAAGTATTGCCAAAGTCAATGCTCGTTTGTAACATTAGTAATTGTTCACTTCATTTGTGCAAATTCGTTTGGTCGAATCAAAAGATACATTAGTTTATTCAACAAACTGAAAACTATGCCAATTTTAATTTTACGAAATTACTCTTATTTATGCTTCTGAATTTTATTTTTCTTGTTTATGATGAACTTGAAATTCAATAGTTTGAATTGAACTTTTACGTATGGCAGTTCTAATACGAAGGTCAGACTTAGAGAATGCAGCGGTCTAAAAATAAAAAGCGATGGAACTTTTTAAACAGAACAATTTATTAGGCCTGAACGAAGAAAAATAGAACGTTCTTATATTTACCGTCCAAAGATCACCAATAAATGACACGAGATTCACCACTTTCTATACTCATCTGTAAATAAGGAAACTCCGAGACCCGATCCTTAGAATACATCTCTAATTGAAATAGAACAAAAAAAACTGTCCGTCAAATGATATTTTTGGATTTGAAGTTACATTTAACACATATCTTCGTTGTAGAACCTGTGATTCACTCGATGTGAAATTAGAAAACACTATATAAGGCTATGACTTTGACAGGATACATCAACTTATCTGCAACTTGTACAAAAAAGAAATTATGTGAACAATCATCAAATCATACAAATTTATTTCACTCTAAAACAAAACTGTCTATTCCGAAGAAATCTTCAATATGCTTGGAGCCAACACATTTTTCATGCCAGTGCCATCAAAACTGAACAATTTTTCATCTGAAATCGAAATGAAACAATCAAAATGAGCCAGTTTTTCATATTTTAACATAAACGACGTCAACTCTCCGGGCCATCTCGCTTTTCTGCTAACCAAAATCTAAAAACAAGCCGAGATGATTTTGATGGAAAGCTTTTTCTTCTGTTATGGAACTGTAAAGTGAACGAGTCACCTGAACTGCAATTCGCTTGAGCGTAGCTTCACCTCGGCTGTAAATTTTGTGGAACTTTTCACGTGGGCTAGTCACGGTCAGCCGTATATATCATCTGTCGGCGTGTCGTTAATCTGGCCCCGGGGATCACTTCCTCCTGACTCGAAAATGTCACGAGCAAATTCGCTATAGCCTGTTTCGCGAAGGCACCCTATCAAAAGATAATCAAAAGACAATCAAAAAGACCTGGGGAACCATCTGAAGGTCAGATGGCATTTTTTGCAAAAAGGGACCAGGAAGACTCGATGGTCTACGGAACCAAACGGAAACAAGTCTAAGCGAGGCTTTGGTTCCTCGCGACCATCTATTTTCATCTCACTCTTGAAACACACGGTTAACCGGTTGCTCGCAGAGCTTTCCTCGGCCACCCCTTGTCACACTTTTGGTATCATCTCCACCTAAAAAGGTAGATTGGGAAACCAAGTAACGAGGCGCCCGATTGGACCGGAGCTGCGACCAATTATAACGCGCGTCTCAGCCTAGGATCACATTGCACGCGCTTATATTGGGAGCCTCCGCTTGCTTCCCTGACAGAACGGCTCTCTAACGTAAGTGCTCCACGTCGGTCGTTTTTAGATTTTTTTATTTTCAATTTTCATCCAACACTTCCAAACAAAAAAAAGAAATCTCCGTCGGCTACTTGCATGCATGTCTGATCACTCACACGTCCAACGAGGTGCGCGCACATTCGCCCAAAACTTATATACTTTCTACTCTCAAAAGACCGCGCAAGTGTTCGTCATTATTTTTTGTGCAAAAGTTGTGCATTCACTGTCATTCCACGAGACAACAAGTGTGTGACACCGGAAAAGTGTTCGAATGGCGAATCCACTTGTGTTCGCTTATACCTGTTGATTACCAGTGCTATACGGAAGAAGGACTCACTAGGACTTATTATCACTGGATACCAATTGTTATCGCGTATGGATTTCGTGATCACGTTTTTTGCAAAACAAAATTCGTAACCATGAGTGACACTCTTGTCACATCTACTCCCAGGCCCATTGCAAATTTTTAATTTTGTAACTTTTTTTACTTCAATGTAACAATTCCGAGATGAAAATCAAATTTGATTTGTTTTTCGCATTCGAAAGATCAAATATCTCTGATTGTGTCGGAACAAAAGTTACGTAATGTTTCCTCATTTCTTTCTCTCTCTACTCCAACTCTTGGCACGGTGACACTATCGTGTCACTTTTGACTGCAACGTACTCCGAACGTTAAACTCTTGTTATTTTTAATTTCATTTCCCGTTTGAAAGTTAAAGTTGCATTCAAAATTAATTTTCCGCATATATCTTTCTCCGTTTTTTCATTTTTTCTGAAATTGACGTTCATAACGCATTTGATTATGGAGGCTTGCTCCAAATTCTGGACTGTAATACGCGTAACGTACAATTATAGCAGTCAACACTCGAAATTGAGAGACATGGAAAGAGTTCCCGGCCGGGCGCATGCGCTGTAGATCGCGCCCCGCGTGACATACAAACGATACTCGAGTCCGATCGCTTCATTCCTCGCGGTGATTTCAAATGTGATTGCCCGTCTTTGCGGTTCGCAAATGTCTTCTCAGCGACTCATCAAACGTTTTCTCGTCTTGTGATAAGCGTACAGTGATTGGTCAGATGTGCATCCATCATATTGACGAATTTTCATAAATTTATATTTCAACATTACTTTTGTATCATGAAATTGAAAAAAAAATTTTTTTTTTATTCAACAATTTTTCAAAATTAATTCAATTGTTGTTTTGAATGTGAAAATTTAATAAACTGTGTGTTTAGGGCCGCCCAGCTCGCGCCGACAGAAGTAGTCCGTCCGCCGCCGAAGTCAACGCCAAAAAGAAAATCATAAGCACGAAAACGACCACTTAGTTAATAAGTAGAAAAAGGAAGCCAAGGGCACTATTATTCAATCTTGCAAGTAAAGGATTAAATAAATAAACCAAGATGCCACGCGCTAAGGAACCCGAGGGAGATGATCCCGATCCGACCCCATACTTGTTCGTGTCCCTTGAACAAAAAAGAATCGACCAGTCGAAACCATACGATGCGAAAAAGGCATGCTGGGTGCCAGACGAAAAGGAAGGATACGTCCTTGGTGAGATTAAGGCCACCAAGGGAGATGTCGTTTCCGTCATACTTCCTGGCGGCGAGGTAACTATGCTTTTATATTATTCATTCAACAAATTCAACACACCGCAATCATTTTCAATGTCCAAAAGAGAATCTACAAACAAAAATCAGGCCATAATGAATAAACTCAACCTGATAAACAAACGAAAAGCTAGTGAAATTTAAATTAATTCCTTAAATTAAAGATCTTAAAAAATAGAAACTCAATTTGAAATAAAAAATTTTTAAACTGTTCGAGTTATTTATCCCAATTTGATTATATAATACTGAATCTAATGTCTCATACAAAGTAAAGCTGAAATTAAAATTGCATAAAAATTTTGAATTTGAGTTGGAATTTGATTATGACAGAAATAAATGTTCTTTTTATTTTCCGTTTTAAATGGCATGAGAAGTTTTATTAAATAAAATCGGATCTTGAAACTTTGGGTCTCAAGAATAGAAATGGCGTCTCGAGACCGGATCCATTTGAAGCAATATGTCGCTCTCGGACACCGCCAGTCAAGCTCGGTTGTATAATACTCACTCGGAATGTTATTAATAATGTTCTCGCTGATCTTTGAGTTACTTTTGCTTCCACGGTATTTTAAATCTGTAATGCCGAACAAACAATTTTAATTTGATCTAACTTTAAGACTTTGCCAAGCGGCGGTGCCAACGTTGAGCTCCTTCCCTTAAAAAATAAATTCACGAAGTTAAAACAAACAAAAAAATTGCTTAGCATAAAATTCCATAAGATTTAATTTATAGAATTACTCTAAATAATATGCTTGAAAATTCTATATTTAAAAACTTTTAAACAAACCTGAACAAATAAAAATGTTAGACAAACGTAAAATGTAAATAACTACATCAGTCAAGTTCGTGCGATGAAATCAATCTTTCAAAAATGTTAAATACATGATTGTTTTGACTTTTCTTTTTTAGATAAAAGTCTTAAGAATGAATGCTTCGTTCTAAAAATAAAATTTGTTTCGGAATTTGGAATCTGAGATTTGTTGAAAATCTCAGTTTCCAGGGAACACAAAATGTCGAACAGAAACGCAAGAGGGGGTAAATCTGTTTAGCTGGAATACGCACTATATATATAAAAAGCTAAAGGTAGGGCGGCGCCGGGCGTCGCGAGGCGTCGGCGTAACCACCGCCAACCCATATCGGGCTGCTGCGACTCTATTTCAAGAACAGAATAGCACTATTCAGATCTCTTTTCTTTTCGGTTCACCACAAACGACTAATGCTGGCCATGCGTAGTAATTTGAACCATGCATCCGCGATATAGGTTCATGTCAATGAAAAAATATGCTCCATGGGCAAATAAAATATTTTCTACAGCGGCAAAACTCCCATGTTGAAATATCTCAATTAAAAAAGATGATTAATTTTTATAATCATATTTTGTTCTTAAATTTGATTATTGATTACACATTAATGTGGCATAAAACATGAATGGAAAATCTATAACATCAGAAACAAGTTTTTAACTTAAAATAAGAATTGATTTGAATGTAAAACAATTAGTAATAATTAAATAATAAACATTTCGGTAGAAGAAAAATGTAAAAATTTAAGAACACCGTCAGATCTAAAATTGTGCACGCACAAATCAGAAACTCTATGAAAGTCAGCCCGTGCTACAAAGTCGAGTTTATTCGGCCGGCGGCGTCTTACATAATCCAGTTCAGCAAACCCTGTTTTTCGTCGACGTGCTTAAATGCTATTGTTAGTTACTCTACTAGGACTTTAATAATAAAATGAAACGCCACATCTCGAAACGCAGGTCAATATATTTTTAGCGCGTCCAATAGCAAAACCCAAGTGAGAGATAAACGAAGCGCGACGTCAAATGCCACTAGTATTTACCTTAGGTTAGACAATATTTGCAGGTGGGAAAACATCATAAAAACTGAATCTTGTAATATTGAACGAATAATTCAACGATAAAATTCATGAAATTCGGACATTGATAAAATTTTTAGTTTGCGGTTGTAGAGTCACTATCTGTTTTGCAAATGCTTCATATACTATAAGTTCCTAATTTTCTTCTCGATTCAAATTACGTAACGTATAGAAAAATGTCTAAAATAAGAAAGACATCGTCACGAGAGTGACACTACCAGATGTTCCACGACGTTTTGCTTTTAAATGCACTTCCGATTTGAAGTAAAGATATACTCATTTCTAAATATAAACTCGCAGTTTTAAATTTAATGGGGATTTAATGGTGCGTCTACCAAATGGAAGAACAAACTCGGTCAATCCTTGGCAAGAGTATATACACCTGCATAACATTTCTATTCATGCTTCCGTCAGACACGATCATCATTTTTTTTTTTTAATTTTATGTCATTTTCAGAATACGAATTTACATCAAATCTAAACTAAATTCCAAATTGTATTTTTGAACTTTTGCACTTTGAGGCGAAATGTTAATTCAAAATTAATGATCAATTTTGTTAAAATGTATGTCAAAATTACACAGACAAAGCAATTCAAAAAGGACCAGCTTTCACAAGTGAATCCACCAAAATTCGAAAAGTCTGAGGACATGGCTGACCTGACCTTCCTAAACGAGGCGTCAGTGTTACATAATCTGAAGCAACGATACTACAAGAAAATGATCTATGTGAGTATCAGAATTGATATGCGACTAATTTTTCTTTTCCTTCCATTCTCCAGAGTAAAGATTTCAAGAAGGAACAAGTGACGCAAGTAAACCCGCCGAAGTACGAGAAAGCTGAGGACATGTCAAATTTGACATACCTCAACGACGCTTCGGTCCTGCACAATTTGAAGCAACGTTACTATGCCAAGTTGATCTACGTAAGATAATACAAATTAGGGGATGCTGACCCTTTGAAGTGTGAATTGACCAATCCCTGCTGAGCCGTGTAAAACACCAAACGTGCCACGGCTGTGTTACGTCTTTTCTTATTTTTTCTCCAACAAAGTTGACACTTTTGATGCCGAATGAATACTTTGTCGGAGAAATAAAAGACCAATTGTTGACTAATAAATTTTCAGATTCGCTGACACTGGATGACTTTTCAAAATCAGCTCAACAGACCTGACTGATTTTCGTGTGATTGTCCTTTATACAAACTGTATAATTTTTTTTACGTTTTCTGTGCTTCAGCCGATGCAAATAAGTTGATTTTGATTATATCGAATTGAGTGTAATATGTTCAAAAAAAACAGGTCATACCCACTTTTTGGACATATATGAAAACACTTAAATTCCAATTGTCCTACTTTCTTGACAATTTTTAAAGTCATTTGTTCAATTTTATTGTTTAAATGTAAAGTCTTATTTGCACCTGCTACTTTGTCAGTTTTAGAAATACGCACTGCGACGGCAGAGCGCAACAGTTTGATTACATGATTGTTTTTTTTGTATGAAAATGCATTTTCCGTCTTCAGATGATTAATTGATTATTTTCTTATTCTACAGACCTATTCCGGACTTTTCTGCGTTGCTATCAATCCATACAAAAGATACCCAGTGTACACGCATCGTTGCGCCAAACTGTATCGTGGTAAAAGACGTAGCGAAGTACCACCCCACATCTTCGCTATTTCTGATGGCGCCTACGTAAACATGTTAACAAGTGCGTATGAACCATTGACGAAAGATAAAAAAATCAAAAATCAAATTCAATTTCTGACGTTCGGAGATCTAATTTTGTTTTCATCCTTTAGACTCTGAAAATCAGTCTATGTTGATTACCGGAGAATCTGGTGCCGGAAAGACTGAGAACACGAAAAAAGTAATTGCGTACTTCGCAACTGTCGGTGCCTCAACGAAGAAAACCGAAGAAGCTGATAAGAAGAAGGGATCCCTTGAAGATCAGGTCGTCCAGACCAATCCCGTACTTGAAGCTTTCGGTAACGCCAAGACTGTCCGTAACGATAACTCATCTCGTTTCGTAAGTTGATTCAAGTTGTATAACATTTTATGATAAAATTAATTTTACTATAAAGATCTAAATCTTTAATCTGCTCTGTTGTAGGGTAAATTCATCCGTATCCACTTTGGACCGTCTGGTAAATTGGCCGGTGCTGACATCGAGACTTGTAAGTAACTTTAAAATTTACCTCAAAAGTAAAGGAAGGAAAAGGAAACAATATAATATACTCATAAAATCAAATCAAATTTACAGATCTGCTAGAGAAGGCTCGTGTAATTTCTCAGCAAGCACTTGAGCGTTCTTATCACATTTTCTACCAGATGATGTCTGGAGCCGTCAAGGGACTGAAGGGTAAGATTCATTTTTGCAAATTGAATTCAAAATGAAACACAAAAACGGTCCTCCACATCCAAGAATAATTCCCAATTAAATGTTGAGCGGAAGCTCAGATGGTTATAAAATATAATACTTTAGGTTAAGCAAAAATTTCAAGCTCAGAGTTAGGATTAGAGTTACAAATGCAGGAAGATATTGACTATAGGAGATGCTGCAAGAGTTGGGGAGTTCTTTGTGTAACAAAGAAAACAAACATTTTTTTTTTCATTCACTGCTCTCGTATAAAGTTTATTTGAAATCCTCCTTTCGAATTCAGAAATGTGCCTTCTCTCCAATAACATCACCGACTACTACTTCGTGTCGCAAGGAAAAACGACAATTCCTGGTGTCGACGATGGCGAGGAATGTCAACTGACAGACGTAAGGACCGATCGTCAAACAGACGCGATAATCGTCTTTCGATTCGTTGACGAGATGTTTATGATCCTTTTTTTTACTCCTGTTTTTTATTTTGCTTTCAGCGTCGTTATTTTAATGCAATTAAAACTATCTATACTATTCAGCGCTACAGTAGATACCAAATCCTTGTAGACAAGGCTATTTTAGATCGGAAGTGTTGTTTTGTTTTACAATGGGTTTCTTTTATGTTTCTAAGAAAGCGTATGACGTGCGTATAGATTCGAATTGTCTGCTGTGAATAGTTACCGTAGTTTAACTGATACGTTTTCCGAAAACCAAGCATTGATGGAGAAAGACACCTGGCCTCTCCAAGGAAGACATTATCATATAACTTGTATGTTGGCCCTTTAGGAATCAACTTACGGAGTCCTATATTAATCTGAACTCTTGTTTCTGAACCCTTCACTACGGGCTATAGTTTGGGACGGTTTTGATCAACGACTTTAATCTTTTGACCGTTCAATTGATTCTGCCACGGTCGTTGTCAAAACCAAATTTTGAACGAGTTTGCTCTCTTACCTACTCAATTTAGAAGCAACCAAGTTCGCAGTACCATTTGGTCTAACGGCTATCCCGTAGATAAGCTGGGGACTGTGGATCAAACCATGAGCAAACATGGCAAACTGTAGTTCTCAGCTCACCTGCATGTGTTTTTATGTTACCTCGCAGAAATATGCCTGCTGTCCAACAACATCAACGACTATCACTTTGTATCGCAAGGCAAGACCACGATACCGGGTCTCGATGATGGCGAGGAACTCATGATTACTGATGTAAGTGCATGCCAGGTCCAAATCGAGCTCGACACTTCTCGTTTGATTATTTCTGTGAAAATAAAATCGAAATTTTCATAGAAAATTCAGATTTAAAATATTACAAAGTGTCCAGCTCTTTTGTCTACTAAAATAAATTGAATGCAACTGTTGTGCTTAAGGCTTGAGTATTCATTGTTGATAATGAATTGCTACTGTTATTATTCATCGGCAGAGAATCAATGTGCAAAATGTCTCCGTTCGTCTATCTTTGCAAATTCTTTTCGCTCTTTCTTGTACGCTTTTATTTCAGTGCCTCTATCTATTATCTTCATTTATGTCTATCTATCAACTCATTAAAATCACCGTAGATCATTTCTATTTAGAAACCATTTTATCGTTCATGTTTTTCCAGCTACACTACTTGGACTACAACCATCGTCTTTCTCTCTTTTCTATATATTAACTTTTACTTCTACTATACGACCTAACAACTTTCTTCTTTTTAGCACTCTTCTCTCTTTCAGCTCCATTAAACACTTCTACTGCTGGTATAGTAGACTTGATTAGTTGTAGTAGTTGATCTGACAAGTCAGATTGTAATATAATCCTTCTATCACTTTACTCTGTATCGCGCGTTTGATCTTTTCATTGCGTAGTACTTTTATGATTGAGCCACTGTTGTCTGCACCAATCTCGAAGCAAGTTAGCCAAACAGTTGAATCAAAAATTAAAAAGAGATCGTAATGCAGAAATGACGTTCCTGAGCAACCGCATCTGGCAATACTCCTTCATTAACCAGGGTAAGACGAGAATCCCAGGAGTCAACGATTACTTGGAAATGGAAGTGACAGACGTAAGTCCTTCCTCCTGTTAACTTTTTGGCAACCTCGGTATAGCTGGCGTCGTCTTTTTTATTTGTATTTTTTTTTGTAACTTTTTTAGTCCTTTTTTTAAATACAAAAGATTTATTTTGATGAAAAAAAAATTTTTAAATAAATTTTTTATATGGAAAAATTTTATCCATTGAAAACATATTTGATGAAAACAAAATGGTCGATGGGAGTTGTATCGATGTTACCAAAAATGATGACCCTCGCCCCCCGTTGCTTCCTGCTATAGCCATAATGCTTGTAGCTGGAGCTGTCGGGGGGCGGGAAACAGGGGGCGGACAAACAATGGTTCAACTCGAGTTTTTTCAAAGTCGTCTCCCAAGCACCCGCTCTCCGATGAGCTCCTCTCATGCTCCTTATTCCAAAAAGATAAAAAGAAACACAAACAGACCAACAAGATTCTTTTAATTTAAGGATATTTAAAACATTTGCGATATGAATTTAATGCAAATAATTTATTAGGTTTATCAGGATTCAATTTGTCAGGATTGACTATACCTTGTTAAAGACATATCAACTATATAAAACCATTTGCAGTTTCTGAGATGACTATAAAATCAATTGATTATATTTCGCAGAAATGTGTTTTTTGTCGAACAACATATACGACTATAACAACGTAGCTCAAGGAAAGATTACTATTCCCAATGTTGATGACGGCGAGGAATTGACTCTAACGGACGTAAGTCCCAATCAGACAACTTCTCCCTGGACCTTGTATCCCAAACTATACTGATCTGCACTTGGTACCCTTCCCCCTTTCAAATTACTTGATCTTGTATACCTTGTGCACCTTAAGTAACCTCGGATGGAAAAAAACAAATGTTACGACATTTGAGCAACCAAGTCTCAACGTTGTTACACCATCACTCTCCCCATCCCGTGTTTATGGTAGTTCGATATAATCACATCTAAATCAGACGAGATAGTCCTTATTTAATTTGTAGTTTAATTTCCCATGTGTTCTAGGTGGTAATTTGAAAAACGTACATGATATCAAGTAAAATCAAATTATGTTCGATTCAAGCATGATTTGTGTTTTCAAACAGATTTTTTCAAAGAATCCCGAAATTCTACTTGGACGTTGTGTGACGTTCCCAGTTACGATCCCTGAACTGTTCAGATTTTTTACTGAAATAACTGACAGTTGTTTCAGTGATATTGTGAAATCTTTGACTACCTATTATTTCAGATCAATAATTCACTACTTTTGAACTCACTACTACTGAAAAAAATGATAGTAACAATTTTCATTGTCGCGGTTGATAAAACAGTCAAAGATTTCAGGTTGAATGATTACTTCGGATAAAATAATGATTGCTCCATGACTTGGAGTTGTGACCTCAAAGAGTGTCATCTCTTTCTTCAAGAAGTCTTCCTTCAAGATGTATACTTCACCATCCGGAGTTGACCATACTTTTAGATTGAACATTAATCTTAGTCTTATAAATGAAAACGGAGTACCCGAAAACGTTCGTATGCAGACAGAGTTTTCCAACGTCACTCTGTTGTCTTGCAGAATGGTTATTTATGTTTTTTATTGGAGCTCCGGAAAGCAGTGGCTAGATAACAAAAGCTACGCTTTACCATGCAATCACCCTCTATGCTTTGAACTACATTTTTTCTGATAAAAAATAAAGTTTCTCACAACTATCTTTTACTTCTGACTTTTGCTAAACGCTTATCTTTTTACGCTTAGTGTCTGTCCAAAGTAAGTCTGATAACTAACCCTCTGCTTTGTTATTTGTCTTGTCCCTGTAAGCTTGTACTAATCAATCTCCATCGTACATGCTTATGTACAAAACTTGTTAGCAAACTGTATCTCTGTTAACATTAATCACGATTGAACGAAATTATGATCACAAATTTCATTGGAAAGTGATTATACATTGCGTAAAAAATCAGATTAATGTTTTACTAATTTTTATAACTACTAAGCAACCTGCTTTAATAAATATTCTCCCTACAGAAAGCCTTCGATGTCCTCGGTTTCACCCAAGAGGAGAAGAATGACATCTACAAGATCACCGCATCTGTCATGCACATGGGTGGCATGAAATTCAAACAGAGAGGTCGTGAAGAACAGGCCGAAGCTGATGGAACAGAGGTAATTGGACAAAACTTTTCACTAATTAAAACTTTTTAATCAAGTTTTAATTAATGTTTCTATTGTGAATCGTTCAAAACTGATTGGTATGTTGGATCTGATTGCAGGAAGGTGAACGCGTCGCTACTCTTTTGGGTTGTGACTGCGCAGACATGTACAAGAATTTACTGAAACCAAGAATCAAAGTCGGTAACGAGTTCGTAACCCAGGGTCGTAACAAAGATCAGGTTGCGTACTCCGTCGGTGCCATGTCAAAGGCCATGTTCGACAGATTGTTCAAATGGTTGGTGAAGAAGTGTAACGAAACCCTAGACACCAAACAGAAGCGTCAGCACTTCATTGGTGTACTGGATATTGCTGGTTTTGAAATTTTCGACGTAAGTATTCTTGATCATATCTTCAAACATCATTCAAACTTGTTCAATTCTTAATATTCATTCAAATTCACTTCCAATTGAAAATTGCTGGTTCCTCATCAGGAATCAATTGTTAAGTATGCCAGATTGTAGGTCAACTGTAATGTTCATTATTTTAAATCTTTATTTAAAAAAAAACTCTGAAAAAAATGTTGCTGTGATTTTTCTCTAAAAATATATATGAAATATTTTATAAAAATATAAGAAATGAATTTGAATGAAGTTTTACAACTTCAAACAAATATAAACAAAGATAAAATAAATGTGTCATGGTGCTATATATAGTTCCATAAGAGACACGGTACGAATGGGTTCAATATGATCATTACCAAATGTTTTTCAGAAAGTAATTTTATATTGAATTTTTCCGATCGTTGATTATAATCATCAATCGTTTTCAATTACAATAAAAAGTTAATATTATATTGATCTCATAGTATCGAACTGATCTACAACAATCTCATTTTTTTTATGATAGTACTTATGAAAACTGATTGAACCAATAAAAAACTTCATAGCGTATGCATCAGAATTGAAAAACAGACATTTTAGGGGAAAAAAACAAAAATTGAGGGACATCTCTCGGTTTTGTTTCTCTTGCGGAGTTAAATGTTACCCCTATAAGAATACGACCCGATAATAAATTGTTTCCCTTAGTACAACGGTTTTGAACAACTTTGTATCAACTTTACCAACGAGAAACTGCAACAATTCTTCAACCATCACATGTTTGTACTTGAACAAGAAGAGTACAAAAAAGAGGGTATTAATTGGGCCTTCATTGATTTCGGAATGGACTTGTTAGCTTGTATCGAGTTGATTGAAAAGGTAGAAGTACTTCAGCAAACCCCCTGAGAACTTCCCCGATTCTTTTCACGATCCGACAAGATCAACCCAGAGTGACTTACAATTTCAACTCTTCAGTCCTAATGATTTCTCCCTGCACTTTAATTACATTCCAGTACTTCATCATAGAAACATATACTCGTCTTGTGTATGTATACAACCATACCAAATACGCCACACATTTTCAAAACTCCAAATTATATTTGGCATTCAAACCCTAAAACATCTGGATCTTCTTTCCAGATTTTTTGTGCCCGTGTTTTCAACTTGCTGTTTTCCCCAAACCCAATTTATGAATGCGTCCCCTTTATAAATAGATATAGACATTGTTCTTCTAACTATGGATTCAATCACTGGTCGATGATCTTTCTTTCACAAAATCCAAGGAAATTCTTCAGAACTAAAGCGATTTGGTTACAAGGTAAAGTGTTACCCCCTCGAATGGTACCCAAAGCCGTGAGTGTTCCCACCCCCATGAATATACTTCTATGATTCGAACATGGTATCGTTGACGTAACGTATCAAATTCATGAGCATTTTTTTTACTCACTCCCAGACATTTATCGAATGCTGAGACATCCTTACACAGTATATAAAAATCATAACTGATTTTTACATGATTTTTTGTAACTTTACAATGTGTAAACAGTGGACTTTCAATGCCAACGATCAAAGTAGATCTAGAATTTGTGTTAACCCTACCTTACAACCCCTAGGAATTTGTATGAAAATTTTTTTTGATAGTTGTATGAATAGATTAGTATCCATGTAGATATATACCAACAACCGAGTTGCCCCACAAACTAACACTTGGTAGTTAGTACGAACGACAATATTGACACTATTAAATTTGGCTGACAAAAAATAAATGACAAAATAGAATAGATGTTTCCTTAGCATGAAGAAAGAGTTCAATCAAGGCTGAATCTCGAAAAAGACAGACTCTTGCGAGTAAAAGGCTGAGTTTACGGCTACGAAAAATCTTAAGGAAATTAAGAATCCAAACAATTGATGCAGCATAATTGACCGCTACATTGCCCTTTGCTCTCGAACAGTTTAACGGCTTCGAGCAGCTGTGTATCAACTTTACGAACGAGAAGCTGCAACAGTTCTTCAACCACCATATGTTTGTCCTCGAACAAGAGGAGTACACAAGAGAAGGCATTGAGTGGGCCTTCATTGACTTTGGCATGGACCTGCTCGCATGTATAGAACTCATTGAAAAGGTATTGTGTCAGATCCAGAGCAGACGGACCGAACCACCGAACTGGCTTGATTACAGTGAATTTTGAAACAGGCTAGAGCAGCCTGTAGTTACCTAACGCTTGAAAAGTGACTGTCCACTGTTTTATCTTTTATACTTGTCTATTTTAAGATTTTACTTTTTCTGTTTTCTTTTTGTCTGTCCGTTTTTTGAGATACATCTCAGAAATTCGTTTCAACCACATCTGTTCACATCTGTCAAGCCCACTTGGATACACCATTATCAATCAAATCTATCATTTTCATTTAGCATCCAAGAAAGTGACAACAATGTCTGGATTGATCCAGAACAGTTTCTAATCAATCAGTTCCATCCATCAACATTCAGCTAACATACATTGTCTTTTGTCTCTGAAGTTTTCATACCACATTGTTTCTTACAAAAAGCATACAAACATTCTATTAAATATCAAACTATTAAAGCGTCTTGCGAGAACGTTTCTATTTCTTCCTTTGCGTTTTGCCTTTCTCGTACAGTACAACGGCTTTGAGCAGCTCTGCATCAATTTTACCAACGAGAAGTTGCAGCAATTCTTCAATCATCATATGTTCGTATTAGAACAAGAGGAGTACACAAGAGAAGGCATTGAATGGGAGTTCATTGACTTTGGCATGGACTTGGCCGCGTGTATTGAACTCATTGAAAAGGTATAAGTAACACGAGCCAATGAATGCTAATGCCAAACCGAGGACATGCAAAACAAACGAACAAGCAAAAAATACACGTTGTACATAGAAACATGAATTACAACGTAGAGTTGGAAGTAAAAAGACATGCCTCTGTAGTTGACAAGCAGAGAGGGTACAGATACAAGTGCCCAAGAGCTGACGCTTCGTCTGTGATTTGTCCCCGTGATTCCTCGTTGACTTGAACAAATGTTTGAACGCTAGCATTCCATCAACACCTCATATATAATTGACAATCCTTAATGAATATCCCCTCTCTCTTTCTCAAGTGTTAAAATCTCTTGTAACATGACCAATAAGAGATCACAAACATTTTGAGCGGCAAATCATTACTGACAAATGATCCGCGATAGGCCCTTGAGCTCGATTCGGTGATCGGAAATAGGCAACCCTTCTTGAATCGAATACCCCCCCCCCCCGTACCTGTGATGAAAAATCATTCGAGAAAGTTTTTTCGAACAATTTTTTCTGTCATCCCATAGTTCCTAGTACTAATTTATATGTGGTTCTGATTTCTGTAACATATATGGGAACCATTTGTGTGATCACATATGGACCATAAATGTATCTTCTGAGGGACCACAAATAAATTTTTGCTTGGGATGCAATTGCATACAAACATTAACGACCAATAAGCCATTATTAATTACCTTTACGAGAATCTTGACCATAATTAAGTACGATGGTCAAGTTTCGATGAATAGACACATTTTTTCGTGCATTTGTTTTTTTTTTTCATCAGGCATAAAACAGTTATCTGACCACTGTCTTGCCTTTTTTGTTTTCATTTACCTGCACGCACAGTTCAACAGCTTTGAGCAGCTCTGCATCAACTTCACCAATGAAAAATTACAACAATTCTTCAATCATCACATGTTCATTCTCGAGCAAGAAGAGTATCAACGTGAGGGTATTGAGTGGACTTTCATTGATTTCGGCATGGACCTCCAACAAACCATTGATCTTATTGAGAAGGTATCACTCGAGAATGGTGGTAAACCACAGACAAACTAACGGCTGTCCGACGAATGAAAAGATTTTTGAACGGCTCAAAATTTTTTCAAACGAATGGTTGATACGATAATGGAGGAGAACAAAGTTCGAGCATGCGATCGCTGTACAATATAAAACACCCTTCTCACGCCCTCTATCTCTTACTAACTTGTCTTTCAGGGATTTAATTGCGATGCAATTTTCCTTGGTATGCAAAAATCCTTGGACGAAGAAGAGAATGATGAAATTGGGTTTTCAAAGTTGAATCATATTAAAATGAATAGAACAAAAATAAATATTGAACTTAAATTTGGTCACCTCTTTTCCGTCCATGAAAATTTTCCAAGAACCTAACGGCCAGACGGTTTCTGAAGCAACCCTGGAGTCATCTTCGAGAAGCAGCAAAGCGTGATAGAACACGAGCATGATCACTATTATCAACTTATCTAATTTACTGTCAATGTCTTTCTACTTTTCACTCTTTTTTCTCTCTTTTTGTATCCTTGATGTGCCCCCGTGTGTGTGTTGTGCATCCTGATTCCCTTGTGCACGTTCAGTACAACAGCTTCGAGCAACTCTGCATCAACTTTACAAATGAAAAACTACAACAATACTTCAATCACCACATGTTTGTTCTTGAACAAGAAGAGTACGAACGCGAGGGTATCAATTGGTCCTTCATAGATTTCGGTATGGATTTACAGTCAACCATCGAGCTCATCGAAAAGGTAAACGCTTTGCATTTAACAACCGCCAAACCAGCTAATTTTGTTTGCTGCCAGTGTTTCTCGACCAGCTGACTATATATTCTGCTTGCTCTCGTACAGTCACTTATTTCCATATGTGTATTCGTCTGTTGACGAAACTTCTAGCCAAACTGTTACACGAATTGTACAACCTTTTGTGTACCGGTTTGTATGAAGGATAGTCGATATCAAATAATTTGTCAATCTAATTCGTCGATTCAATCCATTTAGTCAAGAAAAATGAATTGAATGCAAGATTGAACAATTAAATTGCATTGTTATTTGATATCACACCTGTTATCATAATATTTTCTTCCATCAGTAAAATTCAGTAAAATAAGAATCATTCAAGAGGTAGAGTAAATTTTTATCATTAGTATCAATAAAATATTAGTAATCATTTGTAAAATCATTTGAACATATATTTTATCAAATAATAATTTAAAAAACATCAGAAAACTTACATACAATTCAGTAACACTGCAGTAAAGTAGTTAATCATTTTTGTTCAGTTATAAATCGTTTGAATTAAATGAATAAAAATAAAAATAAAATCATTAAATTCTTGATTAGTGTTATATAATAGTAACTTTATTATTGACTTTATATTACATTTAACGTTATTGAATAACTTACTTTTGATTATAAATTTCAATTTCAAATAAAAGGAAGAAAAGAGTAAAGAATTATTTTGTCTTTATTTTTCTCTAAGTATTTGATTTTAATTCTCAATCGTTGTTTCGAAAATAGCCCATGGGTATCCTCTCCATCCTTGAAGAAGAATCTATGTTCCCCAAAGCCACGGACAAGACTTTCGAGGAGAAGTTGAACAACAACCATCTCGGAAAGAGTCCGAACTTCTTGAAGCCCAAACCACCGAAGCCTGGTCAAATTGCCGCGCACTTTGCCATTGGCCATTATGCTGGCAATGTAAGTCTATCAAGTTGAAAAACAAAAATTTCGATCATCTCTGATGGTATTAAACAAACTTAAATAATGATGTTTAATTCAGGTGCCGTATAACATCACCGGTTGGTTGGAAAAGAACAAAGACCCGTTGAACGACACCGTTGTCGACCAGTTCAAGAAGTCCAGCAACAAATTGTTGGTAGAAATCTTCGCTGATCATCCAGGACAGTCTGGTGGCGGCGGTGGTGACAAGGGACGTGGCAAGAAGGGAGGTGGTTTCTCCACTGTATCTTCATCCTACAAGGAACAGTTGAACAACCTGATGACCACCTTGAGAGCCACTCAACCTCACTTCATCCGTTGTATCATCCCCAATGAAACCAAAACTCCAGGTGTCATTGACTCTCACTTGGTGATGCACCAGCTGACCTGTAACGGTGTACTGGAAGGTATCCGTATTTGCCGAAAGGGATTCCCCAACAGAATGAACTATCCCGACTTCAAACTGCGGTAAGCATCATTTACACAGTTAGATTTTGAACTTTGTTCAAAATTTTTGGGGAGGACATAATTACAAGAATACATTTGGGCAATGAACAAGTGGTGAATTTCCCGTGGTTAGACAGTTATGATAATGCCCTGTTACCTTTACCAGTTACATGATCTTAGCGCCAGCAGCTATGCAGGCAGAAGGGGACCCCAAAGTAGCGGCGGCCAAATGTTTCGAGTCGATTAATTTAGACCCGGATCTTTACCGGATCGGTCACACAAAGGCTAGTTAAAATCAAGTTTACCAGTCCCCCTCGTAAATTGACAACACTGTTTTGTACCGTAGACTATTCTTATCCGAACGTTTGTTGTGATCCGCACTTAAAGTTTTTAACAAACATATTGTTTACCCCGTATCGTATCTTGAAACAAAAGTAGTATAACACTCGATAATACGTAATCACAGTAGACTTTTTTTGTGAACGTTGTGAATTATCTCACCAAACATTTCAACTTGTCGACATCGTTTTGTCCGGTTATTATCAATCCCATTATCACTCCCCCCCTTGTATTAGAAAATAATTTATAGTTGAACCCCCCTCAGTATCAGTAGTTAGACAATTTCAGAAAACAACAGGGAAGCGCAAAATTCAGGATAACGTGGAATTCACAAATTATCTAGTAGTTGTTAACCGAGTCCCCTCTCATTTGTGTGTGACCCTAATCTCAGGTACCAAATCATGGCACCCGCCGCTGTGGAAGCCGCTGGAGCAGACCTGAAGAAGGCCGCCGATGCCGTGCTGACCGCCTCTGGTCTCGATCCTGAACAATACCGTCTTGGACACACCAAGGCATGGACTTTTTTTTCAGCATTATCATTAGCAAAATTCTGTGGCAGATGATTCGTTCAATGGCAAATTGGCAGGGATTTTTTTGTCAATTATGCTGGCAGCGTACATCATTAACTCCCCATGTAGTACTGGGAGAGATAACAAATGCTTCTCTCAATAGATTTTTGTGTTCGATGTTGTAGTTTTTGGAATCGTCCATCATTGTGTTCCTGTTCCTAACTTGATTTTTCAGCTGGAAAAATTTTTACATTTGTCCGCATTCATTGTAAACTATTACGAAAAATGCGACACAGCTCTTCTAACAATCATTTTTCAATCATTTGTGTGTTTTGTTTGTTCATTCTGAATTCGGCTGACGTAGATACAAGATTCTGTGTGCGAAAAAAGTGCGTGACTCGATGGACCCTGCTGAAGCCACAGAGATCATACTTGACGCAATAAATATTCCAAGCGACAATTATCGCATGGGTCGAACCAAGGTATAGGACACCTTTGGTACATCACATGACAACTTTTGCTTCGAAAACTATCAAAAATCAAAACGACACGTTTTATATTGTTATAAATAAATTTACATCCATATTATCTACTTTTTAATGACGTGCCGTTTTGATTTCTTCTCACTTCTACGTTTAATCAGTAATCTTTTTTTCACATTCAAGCGAATCTCCGGGTGAATATTTTGCAGTGATAATGCATAAAATAATTAACGCTACTTTCAATATAATTTACCTCACTTAGACACTTCTTTCGCAGAACCAAAGAAATGTTTTCCGACTTGTGTGTATTTCATTGAATGTTTTTCATCCTAAAATCTAAGTTCGCCTACTTTTTGTAGAAATTAACAGTGCATGAGAAAAAGAGTTATGCTTATGATAAAAATGAA
The DNA here is from genome assembly GCA_030522925.1 of Trissolcus japonicus. Taxonomy (NCBI): domain Eukaryota; kingdom Metazoa; phylum Arthropoda; class Insecta; order Hymenoptera; family Scelionidae; genus Trissolcus; species Trissolcus japonicus. Next base: position 334,667 of record JAPYZS010000059.1, read on the forward strand.
TCTGATCTTTCTAAGACATAATAAAGTTTCTTCTGTTTATTATTTTAAGTGAAATTTAAAAATAAATAAGCGTATTCTAACGGGTTAAAAAGAACATATAAATTACTGTCATTGACTTTGTCATGCAAAAATAGTATAGTCAATGTGGCGATTTTATTTTTAAACACAACATTGTCTAAGAAAGGTCGATCACATTTCGAAACTGGTCAACGTCTAAACTATTAATGCTCTCTAGTGTCAATTATAACAGGAAATGTCTTGAAAAAAAAAATCTCAAAACTAAATTGATCTGAGAAAAACCAATAACTGTTAAATTAAAACTCGAAAATGGATAAAAAAAAGACATTTTCTGTTAGGTGTTAAAATGCACATATTTGATGTTAAAATAATAACATTCAAACTGTAGGTCTTCTTCCGTGCTGGAGTCTTGGGTCAGATGGAAGAGTTCCGTGATGAGCGTCTGAGCAGGATTGTGTCTTGGATGCAAGCCTTTGTCAGAGGTTATCTTTCGCGTAGAGACTACAAGAAACTGCAGGAACAACGCCTGGCCTTACAAGTTGTGCAACGCAACTTGCGCAGATACCTTAAACTGCGCACCTGGCCATGGTGGAAACTGTGGCAAAAGATCAGACCTCTCCTCAATGCTACTCGCATTGAAGATGAGTTGGCTGTGAGTATATATAAATTTTTTATTTATATACAACTCAATTGTACAATTTATTATAAATTTTATTAATATTCCAACACACATTTTCGTTCTAAATTGTCACTTCTAAGAGTTGTTTATTCTGAAAATGTAGGTACTTTTTTCATTCGGAGCACCAATTTATTAATTTGCATTTATAAAAATTACAAAAATGTTTAAATTATTTAGATTATTATAGAAATATGGATATATAAATAGTATATTCTTATTTTATCTTGTTAGCAAATACATACAATGTTGGCACCTAGTTGCAGCTAACATAAAATTTGTAATTCAGGAAAGAGTTCTGGCAATTAAATGCAATGTGTTAACTAACAAATCTCTGATGTTGGCGTGAACATATGTACTGCAAAGATTTCTCGTGCTGAGAATCAAGAAGTTTCTTGAACTTCGTTTAAACATGTTTTAGTAGATTATTATCTTGTATAACTGATCTTTTTTCATAGTTATTTTAGTATCACTTGATTAGTTGAAACTACACTATCAAATTTAAATTTACACTCACATATTACTTAAATTAAGATGCAACAACTTTTTATTATTCATTTTCATTTAACGCTATCACCTATAATGTTAATACCGATGTAAATTTAATCTCCAGGGGAATCATGAATAATTTTGTAGATAATTTTCTTGATGACAAATTCGTACAAATTGAATAAATTAATTGCCTAAGACGTATTGAAATTAATGGTTGTTACATAAAATTTGGCATAGACTGTAAAAATCGTTATTTTAGAAAATAGCAGGTTCTAAAATAGAAGGAAATTTTTCGAGTTAAATAATAAATCGGTATCTGTCTTGCCTGATTAACTTAAAAAGATTGTATATGTAATAAAAATATATTAATTTGTCGCCCGAGATGTGTTACAAAATTCCAAAATAAACTTGAAGTGATTAATATGTTGGTAATAAGCATGTATCTTATAAGATCTGCCAGAACTCTCACTGACACAAATATGTTAATTGATGAGAATCTTGTGATTTAAAATAAACACAACAATTCAATGCGCTTTCATCAATTTTTATTTCATTTTATACGGTTTATTAAATTTGACATTTAAATATTTAAATTTTTTTAACCCAGTAGTCTCGTTATTTCTGTGTTGGAATAATTTAAAAAATGGATTTGTCTGAACCACTTCTTCTAGCACTGCCATCTCAATCAAGCGAACAAGGAAAAAAAACCCAAATTTACCGCGATTAAAAAATTTTCTTTTCCATGGTTTTTATTATTTCATATTTTCATATGGTCAATAAAATTTGCGCGCATAACACGCGAAAACTTGGCACTGATATCACCCGAATGTTATCACGATTGCCGCAACGTAAAAGGAATTTTAATAACGGGGTCACATTTCCACTGGTCCCTGGCACTAATACCGCCTCTAAGCGATCTGCTTCACGTGTGATCAGTCCGAATCCGAGCGCATTTTGTACCAGGTGGACCACGCGCAATAAAGTGGACCATATCAAACACTTTGAAACTTTTATTAGTTCTGGAGAAGAAAAGTATAAAGCGCGTGCGCGAGTCTTATTTTTAGCGGCAGACCAATTTCCACCGTGGGTTGAAATAACGAGATCGTGTTCCAAGATCGGTTATAAATATTTTTGTGGAAACGCCGAGAGAGAAGGGATAGACGCAGGCCGACTGGAACCCAAACTTTTGGGTAGAAAGTTGAGAATCGCGAAAACGCGCGGCCAGTTCGGCAGAAGACCGCGGACCAAGTCAATTATTTTGTAGACACCTTTTGTTACCTCACCCAACACGACCGAATTGCTTGATGGATTTTTTAAACATCGAATCGGATTGAAACGATCACGAACGAATCGAATGAGCCGGTGAAAAAAGAAACGTTTTTCGATTTGAAGTTAGAGGTTCCGAAGTGATAGTGAACCATCGAGATGGCAGAGCTCGAGAGTGCAAAAGCTCAGCTGAGCAGCGGCGCTGACCCGGAGATTGTTTTGCAGGCACTCGAGGAGAAGGCTAAGAAATATCAAGAAGCCTTCGAGCGCGAAGAAAAACTTCGCAAGGAGTTCGAAGAGATGAACAACAAACTTGTCTCTGAAAAGAACGAGATGATGAAACAGCTTGATGGTGAAAAGGGCTCGCTGGCCGAGTACCAAGAGAAGGCTCTTAAACTCGGAGCTCAGAAGATGGACCTGGAATCCCAGTTGGCTGTAAGTAAAATGACTTTTTTCAGAATTGGTCTCAGCTAATCGCTACTGGAAATTAAAAGAAAGTCACATTTCTCGTTACTTCCACAAAATGTTCGTTCGTCGTATCACTTCCATTTTGCAAACCCTTCACAATCGTGAAAGATTGAAATTTCTAGTCCCGTTAAAAGTAAAAAAAAATTGGTTGCTTTAGTTATGCATTCCTAAAGATATATTTATAATCGCGAAAAAAAAATATTAATAGAACACGACTTCCGAAAAAAATAGCAGCCCCTTTCCATTATTTGTCATCAGCGTTTTCATCGCGCTTGATATTTTTAATTTGGTGGCACCGTGGGTGTATTCACCAAGCAAATTGTCACGTTGATCCCCAAGAATCCGTACAATTTTTATTTTTACGCTTTTGTTCATCTCCATTCCTATATTGAATCTATCTGTTTCACATACAATTTTTTGGTTTTCAAATATTATTCCAAACTCCTTAAATGGCGAATCAAAAGCCACATACTTGATGTGGAATAGCTTAACGTTATAGGTTCTAATTTAAGATCGCAAAGTAGTAATGAGATGTCTAATTATAACGAGATCCCAGATTCCAGATTATTGAAAGTGGGCGGGGCCTCGCTCTGTACGCAAGAAGGGTGCGTCACGAGTTAAACAGGTGTGGGGCTTATTAATACAAAATGACCCTGCGAAGCATGCGTCATTTCAACCCGAGAACGTGGCTATCTTACTCTCTTCCTGCCGTTCTTGGCTCAAATGCCTGCTTCCATGGCCTGTCAAAGCCTGATGACAGATAGGAAGACCCCTTGCTGCAAGTTGACTGTTTCGCGTTTGCCAGTAGTCTTGCCATTTGGACTAATATTAGTCCGGGAGGCTGTTCCAATGCGACCATTAGTTAACACCACATTTATCGAATCTTTGGAGTCCGTAAATCAATTGATCGCTCCACTAATTGCAACATTCTTCATCGGGAAGAGCATGCACAATTGGTAATTCACAAATATGTGGATTAAGAATAGCTCGTTAATCACTCAACTGATGGGTACACCAGCTCATCTGTAAATTATAAGAGTTTCGAATCGTGAACAGCTGAGATGATCGTATAATGCCGTATAATGTTTAAATATGTTACATGAGCTTTAGCTGAGACATTGAGCCATTTTTATGTGTTTCTTGAATGGACATTGACTGACAGTACGTTTGTTGTTAGGACATCACCGACAGATTCCAACAGGAGGAAGAGGCCCGTAATGCCTTGTTCCAAGCTAAAAAGAAACTGGAACAAGAGGTTGCAGGCATGAAGAAGGACATTGAGGACCTCGAGCTGTCCATACAGAAAGTTGAGCAGGACAAAGCGACCAAGGATCACCAAATCCGCAACTTGAACGAAGAGATCGCGCACCAGGATGAGCTTATCAACAAACTCAACAAAGAAAAGAAGGCCCAGGGTGAAGTGAACCAGAAGACTGGCGAAGAACTCCAGGCAGCTGAAGACAAAGTTAACCATCTCACAAAGGTTAAGGTCAAGCTTGAACAGACCCTTGATGAACTGGAAGATACCTTGGAGCGCGAGAAAAAACTCCGGTTGGTGTTTCGAATGATGTGCAACAGTTTTTTTTTTTTTTTTTTTGTAAAGTATGATTTAAATTTGTTTTATTAAACCGTTTTGTCTTTTCATTTGTGATACAGCGCTGACGTTGAGAAGGCCAAGAGGAAGGTAGAAGGTGACCTTAAACTTACCCAGGAAGCTGTTGCTGATCTCGAAAGAAACAAGAAGGAATTGGAACAGACCATCCAGCGCAAAGACAAGGAATTGTCGTCACTCACAGCCAAGCTTGAGGACGAACAGTCTTTGGTCGGCAAACTGCAAAAACAAATCAAGGAACTGCAAGCCAGAATCGAGGAACTCGAAGAAGAGGTTGAAGCCGAGAGACAAGCTCGCGGCAAGGCTGAGAAACAACGTAGCGACCTGTCGCGAGAGCTTGAGGAACTTGGCGAGCGTCTTGAGGAAGCCGGCGGTGCCACATCTGCACAGATCGAACTCAACAAGAAACGCGAAGCCGAACTCACGAAACTTCGCAGGGATCTCGAGGAAGCCAACATCCAACACGAATCGGCCCTTGCCATCCTTAGGAAGAAACACAATGACGCTGTTGCTGAGATGGGAGAACAAATTGACCAACTCAATAAAATCAAGGCTAGGTATGTTAATACTTTAATACAAAATTTATTATTTAAATTTAATTTTTTTCAAGTGTTAATTTAATGATGAGTAAAGCCCCTTTATTGAGGAAAATTATTTTCACGGAATATTTGGTAATTCAATAAACAATGAACAATCTATTTAATAGAGCTGAAAAAGGCCGTAACGATATCCATGTTGAATTGAACAACGTACGTGGATGCGTGGACAGTGTAGCTCGCGAGAAGGTAGAGAATAATATCAAATGGCAAATGAGTTTGACGATTGATCGATGTATATTCCTTGTAAAATCAGTTGCACGGTTACTTAGGATCTGTTCTCTTATCCTAGACTTCGTTTATCATATTTATGTCCAATTAATGAAAAACTGTTGAATTTATACCCTCCCTCGAATGTGTTTTGTAACAATTGAAGTTACCTCCATCAAGTGGTTAACACAATTTTCTTCCTGTCATGTTAATTTGTTATTGATGGTATCCAGGATTGAGAAGGAGAAGGTTCAATACTTCAGTGAGTTGAACGATCTTCGTGCCACAGTTGACCACCTTAGCAATGAGAAGGTAGAGTATTGTGAAACCCATTATCTTTCAGCAAACTAACGCTACTAATCAACAGCTGCATAGAGGACAAGGATCAAGGAAAATTTCAACATGACAAATAAAATGTTCCACCGAATCCAAGTTTCAATTTAATTGCTTGCTTTTGGCTTTTGATTTCTTTTTTTTCCATTATTAGTTGACACTCAATTTCTAATTACAATTTTTATTGTAAAAATTTAGGCTGCTCAAGAGAAGATTGCCAAACAATTGCAACACCAATTGAACGAAGCTCAAGCCAAGATTGAGGAACTCAACCGCACCGTCAACGACTTCGACGCCGCCAAGAAGAAGCTGTCCATCGAGAACAGCGACCTCTTGCGCCAGTTGGAGGAAGCCGAGTCCCAGGTCAACCAGCTGTCAAAGATCAAGATCTCTCTGACGACCCAGCTGGAAGATACCAAGAGGTTGGCCGACGAGGAAAGCCGCGAGCGTGCCACCCTTCTGGGCAAATTCCGCAACTTGGAGCACGACCTGGACAACATTCGCGAGCAAGCAGAAGAAGAGGCTGAAGGCAAGGCCGACTTGCAGAGACAACTCAGCAAGGCAAACGCCGAGGCTCAGCTCTGGCGCACCAAGTACGAGTCCGAGGGTGTGGCTCGCGCTGAGGAATTGGAGGAGGCGAAACGCAAACTCCAAGCTCGTCTGGCCGAGGCCGAGGAAACCATCGAATCCCTCAATCAAAAGGTCATCGCTTTGGAGAAGACCAAACAGCGCTTGGCAACGGAAGTCGAGGACTTGCAACTCGAGGTCGACCGTGCCACGGCAATTGCCAACGCTGCCGAGAAGAAACAGAAGGCGTTCGACAAGATCATCGGAGAATGGAAACTCAAGGTCGACGACCTTGCTGCCGAACTCGACGCCAGCCAGAAGGAGTGCCGCAACTACAGCACAGAACTCTTCAGACTCAAGGGTAATTTAAACTTTCTATACTATACTCTGTACTTTTCTATGTCTGTCTTTTTCAGATATCTAAATCATTAGTTTGACTTAATTTGTTTAGTGAATATTGTCTAAAGGATAATTTGAATTTGCAGGAGCATACGAAGAGAGCCAAGAACAGTTGGAAGCGGTACGTCGCGAGAACAAGAACTTGGCCGACGAGGTGAAAGACCTATTGGACCAGATCGGCGAGGGTGGTCGCAACATCCACGAAATCGAGAAGGCCAGAAAACGATTGGAGGCCGAGAAGGACGAGCTCCAAGCCGCCTTGGAAGAAGCCGAGGCAGCTCTTGAACAGGAGGAGAACAAGGTTCTGCGAAGCCAGCTGGAACTTAGCCAGGTCAGACAGGAGATTGACCGCCGCATCCAGGAGAAGGAGGAGGAATTCGAAAACACCAGAAAGAACCATCAACGTGCCCTCGACTCCATCCAAGCTTCCCTCGAAGCCGAGGCTAAGGGTAAGGCTGAGGCGTTACGCCTGAAAAAGAAACTCGAGGCTGATATCAATGAGCTGGAGATCGCTCTGGATCACGCCAACAAGGCCAACGCGGAGGCACAGAAGAATATCAAGAGATACCAACAGCAGTTGAAGGATGTGCAGACGGCGTTAGAGGAAGAGCAGCGCGCTCGTGACGAGGCCCGTGAACTCTTGGGCATCTCCGAACGTCGTGCCAACGCCCTCCAGAACGAACTCGAAGAGAGCAGACAACTCCTCGAACAAGCCGACCGTGGCCGACGCCAGGCTGAACAAGAATTGGCTGACGCTCATGAACAACTCAACGAAATTGGCGCCCAGAACGCTTCCATTTCTGCGGCCAAGAGGAAATTAGAGGCCGAACTCCAGACCCTCCACGTTAGTATTGTTTTCTTATGTTTATGTCGTTTTTGTAATGAGGAAACTATGAAGAGATTTTTTCATTTAATTGTTTTTAATTTTTCAGTCCGATCTTGATGAATTGTTGAACGAAGCCAAAAATTCCGAGGAGAAGGCCAAAAAGGCGATGGTTGACGCTGCCAGATTGGCGGACGAACTTAGAGCCGAACAAGACCACGCTCAAACACAAGAGAAATTGCGCAAGGCGCTCGAAAGCCAAATCAAAGACCTCCAAGTTCGTCTCGATGAGGCTGAAGCCAACGCACTCAAGGGAGGCAAGAAGGCCATTCAGAAACTTGAACAGCGAGTACGTGAGTTGGAGAACGAACTCGACGGTGAACAGAGAAGACACGCTGACGCACAGAAGAACCTCCGCAAATCTGAACGTCGCATCAAGGAGCTCAGTTTCCAGGTAAGTTTTGCAATTATTTGAAAATGAACGAAATTGTTTTGTCTGTGAACGAAATTTTGATCCCTGTTCTTTTTCCCTTCTCAGGCTGATGAAGACCGCAAAAACCAAGAACGTATCCAGGACTTGGTTGACAAACTGCAACAGAAAATCAAGACGTACAAAAGGCAGATTGAAGAAGCGGAAGAAATTGCCGCCCTCAATCTCGCCAAGTTCCGCAAAGCCCAACAGGAACTTGAAGAAGCTGAGGAAAGAGCGGACCTCGCTGAACAGGCGATTGCCAAATTCCGTACCAAGGGACGTGGAGGAAGCGCCGCTCGTGGTCTCAGTCCAGCGGTAAGAAACTCTTAACAATTTTTTTGATGTATTAATGAAAAAATTGCAAGTTTTATTTTAGTACAACGTCTAGAGAGTATGAGCTCTTAGAAATTCAGATGTCTTCTTTTCAAATTGTTTTTACTTTCAAACGTGATTGATTGAATTTTTTTGCATCCAAACGATCGAAGCAAAGCCATTAAATACCGGGACTTATGAATATAATTGTTATATGCCCAATGTAGCCGCAGAAGGCTCGCAAGGCGCCCTCCGCAATGGAATAAACCGCCGCGATGGTTCATGTAAGTGCGTGTATAAATGTAGTGTCAAAGAGCGTGCATTTGATTTTGGATCCACCTTTCGAAAAAAAAAAAAAAAGAAACACGCACATACAGCACTGGCCGCATAACTGCGGCTTATCGTTAAACACACAATCATATATGTTTATCCTCCCATTGTCATAATCATATGAACTCGTGAAATTTCATCGGAATAGGATGTGTAGTTGTACTTAACTATATGAATGTTTCTCAAAAGGAGGTAATGCAACCCTCTTGTTGATACATAAAAATCCACCTCTTTCTTCACTGACAACAGAAATATTGTATAATATATTTTATATATAATTTTATTATTTTTCATTAAAAAAATATACGACTGGGTGTTAGTAATAACATAATTTGGGGGAAGGGGCAGGGTGGCGAATGGAATTGTAAATCAATTAAATTTGAAGTATAGAAATCAAACAAAATCCACATAGTGCACTAAAATTATTTTAATCATTGCTTCTATGGTTTTAGATTTTAGATAACTAAATTCCCATACCAAATCGACATCTAAATATTGTAATTAGAATTTTGATAGAAATTCATTGTTTCAAACATCGTGATTAATAAAGACCATCTGATTGGATCATTTATATGTGAAAGTCATTAATGATCATTTAATTATTGATTGTAAATGAAAAACTGCATCTATTTTTTAGTAGGGATGACTTACAATGTGATTCATTTTTGACATAAAAAATACTAAACTGTTTTAAATTTTTTAGCCGCACCGACCTGCGTTCAACAAGCCCCTGTTCGATGGTTCCGCATTCCCACCACGCTTCGACCTACAGCCCGACGGCGAGCTGTAAGCCAGCGCGTCTACGACCCAGTAAATTCGTCATCGCTAATCGACAAACACCAAAATCATCGCATCTGCAACATTGTCATCATCAAAAGCACGTACTCATAATAAGACACCTCGAACAGGCAATACGAGACACAATGAAGAAAGCAAGCATTACCAATCAAGAAAGAGCAATCACGACGTTTCGCAAAGCCGACGAGGACAAATCACACTGCAACATTTATTCAAATATTTGTATTAATAATGAGAGTTATTGTTATAATGTTAATCATCATATCGTCGACGTGCTGGTGGCAGATAAGCAGAGAGGAACTGAGAGAATGAGATAGAGAGCAGAAAGTAGATAGCATGATATTTATGTAGAGAGAGAGAGAGAGCGAGAGATAATTTTTTGCGAGGCGAGCCTAGGAGAACAAACAACGTCGTGTAACAACAAATTATCGTTATTCATTGTGTCGTCATATGCTATCCTATCCTATAAAATAATTTAATTTATAAAGAGAAGCGAAATATGTATTTATTAAAATAAATAAGCAATAAATAAAATTTGCTGATGTCTTTTTTGTTTATTCCTCACATCAGGAGACAGCCAAACAATTTTTTTATTATTAGAAATTAGTAATATTAATTAATCACTAATTAAGAATTTTTAAATTGCATCATTAAAATTTAATGGTAATCATTTCAGTTGATTTACATAAGCATAACTTCCTTAATAAACATATTTTTCCCCGAAAGAAACAATTATTTCAAATTATCTAAAATCCATTTGCGCACTTGGAAGACATTTGTACAAGATTGTAGTGTCGGATAAGCATGTGTGTGAATGCAAGCTAGTTCTTTTCGTGAATTGATAATTGGAGTTCCACTGTCACCCTAAAAAATTACAGAAAGAATTCAGAAATTCAATATTATTTTCATTTTTGTGCATCTAACATTCAAAAAGCAAATACTCACAGGTGTAGTTTTACTTCCACCATTATCCCAGTGGCAGATAATTGCAGGATATTTTTTCATAAAAACATTTGGCAATAACCATTTACAATCGACCACGCGAGTATTGTAAGTTTTCAAATAAGGGCTCACATCCTTGGTGTCTTCACTCAACTTTCCAATTCCAGTAACAGTCAGGACATCCTGAAGCCCAACGTCTTTTTTAGGCATTTCAATCGGTATGACTTTACTTGACTGTTTGACTGGTTGCGCCAGCTAAAATTATTTATTTTTTGCGAATCATAAATTTTATCTTAATTTCTTAATTTTAACATGTTTTATAATTTTACTCTACCCTTAGAATTGCAATATCATATTCATATGGTGGTCGTTCATTATATTGGGGATGAATTTTAATAGATTCGACGGCGATTTCTGTACTTCCATCGTCCTTCTCATGACCTGGATAAAGACCCGTTTTAGTCGTTCCAACAACAACAAATGAACTTTGTTTTTGCTCCAGGACTTTCTTTACACAGTGAGCTGCAGTCAGGACGTGATAATTCGAAATGAGAGCTCCACCGCAGATATATTTGTTGTTAACTTTGTAGAAAATTTGGTACGGCGCTTCTTCGATAGATATCGGAGTACCATTGATTATGCTAAATTTCATGTGAGGATGGGTTCGTGTGACCCTGTAACTTGTTACTGTGCCTGTAAAAATGTTCAAAAGTTTTATTAAAAACACATAAAAGCAAAAATATTTAGATTTTTTTCTTATTAGCCTTATTTACGGAAAAAAATTTATAATGGGATACCTATTATCAAGATGAGGCAGAGTAGAGCAAAACGTGACGATGTTTCCATGCTGACTTTTTTCAAATGAACTAGTGATCTGCACGCGCTTAGCGTGCTACTAATGCCTTGGGTGGTTAATGAATTATGAGACACTGACATTAATGAAACATATAAGTGGAATTTATATTCTTGATAAACTTGCCTTTACTCAACGTAGAATTTTTTTAAACCAAATTATTTTCTATTGTTTTGTTTATTACAACTTAAATTTTATTACTTATGCACAAGTTTTAGTCAGGGGATTGTGAGTTCTTCCAAAAATGATAACCGCGCTGACAACTAATTAAAAAACCGCTTTAAGATAAAAAATTTGAATAATTTATAATTTAAAAACGCTTTTTTAAATTTTATACTTAATAGATATAAATTATTTGCAAATTTTTTAAGGAATTGAGGAACTGTAATATGGCAATGATGCTTGCAAATTGAAACAAATAAAACAACGAGTATGTGAGCAAATTTTGTTTGAGTCTTTTAAAGTTGTTCAAGAAATTTTGAAAAAGTTAGAGTTAAATAATAGTTAATTTAACACTATTCTACTAACAGGGTGTCCAGCGGAAAGTAAATTTGAAATTCAAGGCTTTTTCCAGGTTTTTCAAGGCCAAAATTTTTTATTTACAAGGTTTTTCACGTAATGAA